>JARXNR010000069.1:0-13009 GCA_036346035.1 Crossoptilon crossoptilon | reverse complement strand
CAATGGGGTCTATGGGGTGAAAAAAGTCCCGGTGGGCCACAATGGAGTTTTATGGGGTGACACAATGGGGTTCTACGGGGTGAAAAAAGTCCCAGGGGGCCACAATGGGGTTCTGTGGGGTGACACAGTGGGGTTCTATGGGGTGAAAAAAGTCTCAGGGAGCTGCAATGTGGTTCTTTGGGGTGAAAAAAGTCCTGGAGTGACACAATGGGGTTCTATGGGGTGAAAAAAGTCCCAGGGGGCTGCAATGGGGTTCTATGGGGTGACACAGTGGAGTTCTGTGGCGTGAAAAAAGTCCCAGGGAGACACAATGGGGTTCTGTGGGGTGAAAAAAGTCCCGGGGTGAAACAGTGGGGTTCTATGGGGTGACGCAATGGAGTCCTATGGGGTAACACAGTGGGGTTCTATGGGGTGAAAAAAGTCCCGGGGAGAAACAGTGGGGTTCTATGGGGTGACACAATGGGGTTCTATGGGGTGAATTAATGGGGTTTATGGGGTGAATGAATGGGGTCTATGGGGTGACAAAAATGGGTCCTATGGGGTGACACAGTGGAGTTTTATGGGGTGACACAGTGGGGTTCTATGGAGTGCAAAAAGTCCCGGGGTGACACAATGGGGTTCTGTGGAGTGAAAAAAATCACAGGGGGCCGCAATGGGGTTCTATGGGGTGACGCAGTAGGGTTCTATGGGGTGAAAAAAGTCCTGGGAAGACACAATGGGGTTCTATGGGGTGACACAGTGGAGTTCTGTGGGGTAACACAATGGGGGTCCTGGGGTGACAAAAGGGGTGGACACAATGGGGTTCTATGGGGTGACACAATGGGGTTCTGTGGGGTGAAAAAAGTCCCAGGGGGCCACAATGGGGTTCTATGGGGTGACACAGTGGAGTTTTATGGGGTGACACAGTGGAGTTTTATGGGGTGACACAGTGGGGTTCTAGGGGGTGACACAATGGAGTCCTATGGGGTAACACAGTGAGATTCTATGGGGTGACACAATGGAGTCCTATGGGGTAACACAGTGGGGTTCTATGGGGTGACACAACAGGTTCTGGGGGGTGACAAAAGGGTCCCGTGGGTGACACAAGGGGTTCTTGGGGTGAAAAAAGTCCCAGGGGGTGACACAGGGGTTCTGTGGGTGACAAAAGTGTCTAGGGGGTGAAAAGTGGGGTCCCTGGGGTGACACAATGGGTGTCCTTGGGGTGACACAATGGGGTCTGGGGGTGACAAAAGTCTCATGGGGTGAAAAAAGTCCCGGGGTGACACAGTGGGTTTCTATGGGGTGACAAAGGGGGCTAGTGGGGGGGTGACACAAATGGGGTCCTTGGGGTGACAGAAAAGTCCTGGGTGACACAAAGGGTTCTTCGGGGTGACAAAAGTCTCAGGGTGACACAGGGTTCTGTCCCCTTGGGTGACACAAAACGGGGTTCTATGGGGTGACAAAAGTCCCTGGGGTGACACAAAGGGGGGTCCTATGGGGTGACAAAAGGAGTTCTATGGGGTGAAAAAAGTCCTTGAGGGTGACAGGTGAAAAAAGTCCAGGGGGCCCCTGGGGTTCAAAAGTGGGGTGACACAGAAGCTGGGTCCTGGGGGTGACACAGTGGGGTTCTATGGAGTAACACAATGGAGTCCTATGGGGTGACACAATGGGGTTCGATGGGGTGACAAAAGGAGACACAGAGTGTGGTTCCTTGGGGTGACAAAGGTGTCCCATCGGGGTGACACATGTGGGTCCTATGGGGTGACACAAGTTGGGTCACAGGGGGTGACACAAAGGGTCTATGGGGTGAAAAAAGTCCCAGGGGGGACACAATGTGGTCCTATGGGGGGACAAAAGTTCTGGGTGAATCTTGGGGACAAAAAGGGGTCTATGGGGTGACACAATGGGGTTCGATGGGGTGACAAAAGTCCCAGTGAGACACAATGGGGTTCAGAGGTGACACAGTGGGGTCCTGTGGGGTGACAAAATGTCCTTTAGGGTGACACAGGTGTGTCCTTTGGGGTGACACGAGCTGTGGGGTGACACAGATGTGTCCTTTGGGGTGACAAAAGTCTCAGGGTGACACAGAAATGGAGGTCCTGGGGGGTGACAGAAACAGGTGTCCCTTGGGGTGACACAGACGTGTCCCATGGGGTGACACAATGGGGTGTCCTTGGGGTGACACAGATGGGGGTGACACAGCTGTAGGGTGACACAAAAGTCCCATGGGGACACAGATGTGTCCCTTGGGTGACACAAAGTCTGTTGGGGTGACAGAAACCTGTCCCATGGGGTGACAGAGCTGTGGGGTGACACAGATGGGTCCCTTTGGGTGACACAAGTGTAGGTGACACACAAATGGAGTCCCATGGGGTGACACGAAGTGTCCCTGGGGTGACAGAGAGTCCCATGGGGTGGGTGACAGGAGCTGTGGGGTGACACAAATGTGTCCCATGGGGTGACAGGAGCTTTGGGGTGACACAGATGGGTTCCTTGGGTGACAGAAAAATGTAGGGTGACACACAGGTGTCTATGGGGTGACACAGGTGGGTCCTTCGGGGTGACACAGATGTGTCCCTTGGGGTGACACAGATGGAGTCCCATGGGGGTGACACAGCTGGTGGGGTGACACACATGTGTCCCATGGGGTGACAGAAGTGTCCCATGGTGACACAGATGTGTCACATGGGGGGACAGAATTTGTAGGGTGACAGAGAGAGCTGTCCACGGGTGACACAGTCCTTGGGGTGACAGGAGCTGTAGGGTGACACAGATGTGTCCCATGGGGTGACACAGATGTGTCCCTTGGAGTGACAGAAGCTGTAGGGTGACAGAGACGTGTCCCATGGGGTGACACGAGCTTTGGGGTGACACAGATGTGTCCCTTGGAGTGACAGAAGCTGTGGGGTGACAGAAACCTGTCCCATAGGGTGACAGGAGCTGTAGGGTGACAGAAACCTGTCCCATAGGGTGACAGGAGCTGTGGGGTGACAGAAACCTGTCCCATAGGGTGACAGGAGCTGTGGGGTGACACAGATGTGTCTTTTAGGGTGATACAGGTGTGTCCCATGGGGTGACACAAGCTGTGGGGTGACACAGATGAGTCCTTTAGGGTGACACAAACTGTAGGGTGACGCAGATGTGTCCCATGGGGTGACACAGATGTGTCCCTTGGGGTGACAGAGACGTGTCCCATGGGGTGACACGAGCTTTGGGGTGACAGAGATGCGTCCTTTAGGGTGGCACGAGCTGTAGGATGACACAGATGTGTCCCATGGGGTGACACAGATGTGTCCATGGGGTGACAGAAGCTGTAGGGTGACAGAAACCTGTCCCATAGGGTGACAGGAGCTGTGGAGTGACACAGATGCATCCTTTAGGGTGACACAAACTGTAGGGTGACGCAGATGTGTCCCATGGGGTGACACAGATGTGTCCCTTGGGGTGACAGAGACGTGTCCCATAGGGTGACACGGGCTTTGGGGTGACACAGATGTGTCCTTTGGGGTGACAGAAGCTGTAGGGTGACACAGATGTGTCCCATGGGGTGACAGAAGTTGTAGGGTGACAGAGACGTGTCCCATGGGGTGACAGGAGCTTTGGGGTGACACAGATGCGTCCTTTAGGGTGACAGGAGCTGTAGGGTGACAGAGATGTGTCCCATGGGGTGACAGGAGCTGTGGGGTGACAGAGACGTGTCCCATGGGGTGACAGGAGCTTTGGGGTGACACAGATGCGTCCTTTAGGGTGACAGGAGCTGTAGGGTGACAGAGATGTGTCCCATGGGGTGACACAGATGTGTTCCATGGGGTGACACGGATGTGTCCCATGGGGTGACATGAGCTGTGGGGTGACACAGATGTGTCCCTTTGGGGTGACAGAAGCTGTGGGGTGACAGAAACCTGTCCCATAGGGTGACAGGAGCTGTGGGGTGACAGAAACCTGTCCCATAGGGTGACAGGAGCTGTGGGGTGACACAGATGTGTCCTTTAGGGTGACACAGATACGTCCCTTGGGGTGACAGGAGCTGTGGGGTGACAGAAACCTGTCCCATAGGGTGACATGAGGTTTGGGGTGACACAGATGTGTCCCATGGGGTGACACGAGGTTTGGGGTGACACAATGGAGACCTTGGGGTGACAGAACTCTCAGGGTGACACAGATGTGTCCTTTGGGGTGACATGACCTTTGGGGTGACACAGTTGTGTCCCATGGGGTGACACGAGTTTTGGGGGGCTGTAAGTTGAGCCCTCAAGGTGACAAAAGGTTTGGGGTGACACAGAGCCGCCCGGTGACACCAGGGTGACCCCGTGAGTGACATGGGTGGGGGCTGGGAGTGACACTTGGATCAGGGTGACACCCACAGGGTGACACAAGTGGGTGCTGGGTGGGGTGACAGATGGATCAGAGTGACAGCGGTGATCCTGGGAGGGTGACACCCATCCTGGAGGGGACGTTTGACCCTGGGGGGGGTGACATGTGACCTGGGGGTGACAGCAGTGACCCCGGGGGGGGTGACACCATTGACCCCAAGGAGTGACACAAAGGACCCTGGGGTGACATGAGTGACCTTGGGGGGGTGACACCCATCTTGGAGGTGACATTTGACCCCTGGGGGGGGTAACACAGGGTGACAACAGCGATCCTGGGGGTGACACGTGGCTCTGGGTGACACTTGACCCTAGGGGTGACACGAGTGACTCTGAGGGGGTGACACATGGATCAGGGTGACATGAGAGACCTGAAGGAGGTGACACGCGACTCCAGGTGACACCAGGGACCTTGGAAGTGACACAGTGACCCTGGGGGGGGGTGACACCCATCCTGGAGGGGACATTTGACCCCTGGCGTGGTGACATGTGGGTCAGGGTGACAGCAGTGACCCTGGAGGGGATGACACGTGGCTCTGGGTGACACTTGACCCAGGGGTGACACGAGTGACCTGAAGGGGGTGACATGTGGCTCCAGGTGACACCAGGGACCTTGGAAGTGACACAGTGACCCTGGGGGGGGGGGTGACACCCATCGTGGAGGGGACATTTGGTCCCTGGGACAGTGACATGTGGATCAGGGTGACAGCAGTGACCCTGGAGGGGGTGACACGTGGCTCTGGGTGACACAGTGACCCTGGGGGGAGGTGACACGAGGCTCCAGGTGACACTCGACCCCCAGAGGTGACACCAGTGACCCTGGGGTTGGCACACATCTCAGGGTGACAGCATTGACCCTGGGGGGGGTGACACGTGGCTCCGGGTGACACCAGAGACCCTGGGGGTGACAGCAGTGACCCTGGGGGGGTGACACCCATCCTGGAGGGGACAGTTGCCCCCTGGGGTGGTGACACATGGATCAGGGTGACAGCAGTGACCCTGGGGGGGTGACACGTGGCTCCGGGACACCAGGTGACAGCAGGGACACCTGACCCAGGTGGCTCTGGGTGACACTTGACCCCCAGGGGTGACACAAGTGACCCTGGGGGGGGTGACATGTGGCTCTGGGTGACACCAGGGACCTTGGAGGTGACACAGTGACCCTGGGGGGGGAGGTGACATTTTGGACGGGACACATCTCCCTAGGGGGGGGGGACACCCAGAGGGTGACATTTTGGAAGTGTCCACTTGGGGGGGGGGGGGTTTGGGGACACATGGATCTGGGTGACACCAGTGGGGGGTTGGGGGGGGTTGGGGGAGGGACATGTGTTTGGGCACAGGGGGGGCAGGGGGGGGAGGTGGACACAAATTTTGTGGTGTCACCAGTGGGGGGAGGTTGGGGACATTCCTGGCTCCAGGTGTGGCACACCAGTGGGGGGTGGGGGGGGAAACCCATTATGGGAGGTGACATTTTGTGGTGTCACCTGGGGGGGGGGCAGAGGTGACATTTTGTGGTGTCACCTGGGGGGGGGGTTGGGGACATTCTGTGGTGTCACTTTTGGAGGGGGGGGCAGAGGTGACATTTTGTGTCACTTGGGGGGGGGGGGAAGTGACATTCTGTGTTGTCACCTTGGGGGGGGGGGTTGGAGAGGTGACATTCCGTGTTGTCACCCAGCGGGGAGGGGTGGGGGGGGGGGGTTGGGGAGGTGACACATTTCTGGCAGGGGTCGTTGACACACCTGGGGGGGGGGGGTGTTGAGGGAGGGGTGGTGAATTTGCAGGTGTCACCTGGGGGGGGGGGGCAGAGGTGACGTTCTGTAGTGTCACCTTGGGGGGGGATGGGGGGGGGGGGCAGAGGTGACATTTTGCATTTTAACCTTGGGGGGGGGGGCATAGGTGACATTTTGCATTGTCACCTGAAGGGGGGGGGGGGGGGGAGTGACATTCTGCAGCATCACCTTGGGGGGGGGGGCAGAGGTGACAGTTTGTGGTGTCACCTTGGGGGGGGGGGGGGGGGGGGGGGGGTTTGGGGAGGTGAAAGCATTTGGGTGTTGTCACCACGTGAATGGGTGCGGGGTCAACCCCCAACCCCCCACCCCCAACCATTTTGTCCCTTTGCCCAGAAACGTGGCGGGGTGACGCAACCCCCGGCCTTTGTCACCCTGTTATGGGGGGGGGGTTGGGGACATCGGGTGACATTGGGTGACATCATTGGGGTGACAGCTGCGCTCTTTGTCCCCACCCCCTCCCCCCTATTTCCCCCCCCCTCCCAGGTATTGAGCAACGCTCGGCTCTTCCTTGAGAACCTCATTAAGTGAGTAATTAATGGAGGGGGAGGGGGGGGAGGGGGAACAAATTGGGTGCCCACCCGTATCCACGAGGTCACGTGACTTTTTTGGGGGGTGGGTCACGTGACCCTCAAGGTCACCCCAAGGTGTGCCCCCCCCCAAATTCCTTGAGAACCTCATTGAGTAATGAAAGGGGGGGGGGGGGGGGGGGCAAATCAGGTCCCCACTCGTATCCACGAGGTCACGTGACTTTTTTGGGGGGTGGGTCATGTGACCCTCAAGGTCACCCCAAGGTGTGCCCCCCCGACCCCCCCAGATTCCTTGAGAACCTCATTAACTGAGTAATTAATGGGGGGGGGGGGAACAAATTGGGTGCCCACCCGTATCCACGAGGTCACGTGACTTTTTTCGGGGGGGGGGGTGGGTCACGTGACCCTCAAGGTCACCCCAAGCTGTGCCCCCCCCGACCCCCCCAGATTCCTTGAGAACCTCATTAAGTAAGTAATTAATGAGGGGGGGGAACAAATGGGGTCCCCAGCCGTATCCACGGGATCACGTGACTTTTGGGGGGGGGTGGGTCATGTGACCCTCAAGGTCACCCCAAGCTGTGCCCCCCCCCAAATTCCTTGAGAACCTCATTGAGTAATGAAAGGGGGGGGGGGGGGAACAAATCAGGTCCCCACTCGTATCCACGAGGTCATGTGACTTTTTGGGGGGAGGTCACGTGACCCTCAAGGTCACCCCAAGCTGTGCCCCCCCCGACCCCCCCAGATTCCTTGAGAACCTCATTAACTGAGTAATTAATGGGGGGGGGAGGGGAACAAATTGGGTGCCCACCCGTATCCACGGGATCACGTGACTTTTTTCGGGGGGGGGGGGGAGGTCACGTGACCCTCAAGGTCACCCCAAGCTGTGCCCCCCCCCAAATTCCTTGAGAACCTCATTGAGTAATGAAAGGGGGGGGGGGAACAAATCGGGTCCCCACTCGTATCCACGAGGTCACGTGACATTTTGGGGGGGGGTCACGTGACCCTCAAGGTTACCCCAAGCTGTGCCCCCCCCGACCCCCCCAGATTCCTTGAGAACCTCATTAAGTGAGTAATTAATGGAGGGGGAGGGGGGGGAGGGGAACAAATTGGGTGCCCACCCGTATCCACGAGGTCACGTGACTTTTTTTCGGGGGGGGGGTCATCACGTGACCCTCAAGGTCACCCCAAGGTGTGTCCGCCCCTGACCCCCCCCCCCAGATTCCTTGGGAACCTCATTAACTGAGTAATTAATAGCGGGGGGGGGGGGAACAAATGGGGTCCCCAGCCGTATCCACGGGATCACGTGACTTTTTTTTGGGGTTGGGGGGGGGTGGGTACGTGTCCCTCAAGGTCACCCCAAGCTGTGCCCCCCCCCGACCCCCCCCAGATTCCTTGAGAACCTCATTAACTGAGTAATTAATGGGGGGGGAGGGGAACAAATTGGGTGCCCACCCGTATCCACGAGGTCACGTGACTTTTCTCGCGGGGGGGGGGGGGGTGGGTCACGTGACCCTGGGGTCACCCCAAGCTGTGCCCCCCCCGCCCCCCCCAGATTCCTTGAGAACCTCATTAAGTAAGTAATTAATGAGGGGGGGGAACAAATGGGGTCCCCACCCGTATCCACGAGATCACGTGACTTTTGGGGGGGGGGGGAAGTCACGTGACCCTCAAGGTCCCAATTTGGGGCCCCAAGCTGGGGCCCCCCCCCAAATTCCTGGGGTGAGGGTCCCTCATTGAGTAATGGGGTTGGGGGGGGGGGGGGGGGAACAAATCAGGGTCCCCCGGTCGTATCCACGAGGCGGTGGGGGGGGATCCCAATTTGTCAGTACTTTTTGGGGGGGGGGGGTCACGTGACCCTTAAGGTCACCCCAAGCTGTGTCCCCCCCCCCCCTCCCCGACCCCCCCCCAGATACGGGATTCTGGTGGACCCCATCCAGGTGCTGTCGCTGTTCCTCAAAGACCCCTACAGCTGGCCGGCGCCCTGCCTGCTCATCGGTCAGTGGGGGGGGGGGGCACATTTGGGGTGGGGGTCCCAATTTGGGGTGGGGGTCCCGGTGTAGGGTGGGGGTCCTGCTGTGTGCTGGGGGTCCCAATTTGGGGGTGGGGGACCCAAATTGGGGATTGGGGGTCTCAGTTTGGGGTGGGGGTCCCGATTTGGGGTGGGGGTCCCGGTGTAGGGTGGGGGTCCCAATTTGGGGTGGGGGTCCTGCTGTGTGGTGGGGGTCCCAATTTGGGGGTGGGGGACCCGAATTGGGGATTGGGGGTCTCAGTTTGGGGTGGGGGTCCTGGTTTGGGGTGGGGGTCCTGATTTGGGGTGGGGGTCCCGGTGTAGGGTGGGGGTCCCAATTTGGGGTGGGGGTCCCAATGGGGGGGGTCCCAATGGGGTGGGGGACCCAAGGTTGGGGGTGGGGGTCTCACGAATTGGGGTGGGGTCCTCGATTTGGGTTTGGGGGTGGGGGTCCCACTGGGGGGGGGGGTCCCAATTTGGGGTGGGGGGTCCCAGATTGGGATGGGGGGGTCCTGGTGTAGGGTGGGGGTCCTGGTGTGGGGCTGGGGGTCCCAGTTTGGGGCAGGGAGTTGCTATATGGGGTTGGGTGGGGGTCCCAGATTTGGGTTGGGGGTCCCGATTTGGGGTGGGGTGCAGCTCTGGTGTGGGGTGGGGGTCCCGATTTGGGGTGGGGGTCCCAGTGTAGGATGGGGGTCCCAATTTGGGGGCTGGGAGTCGCTATATGCAGTTGGGTGGGGGTCCCAGTGTGGGGTGAGGACCCAATTTGGGTGGGGGTCCCACTGGGGTGGGGGTCCTCGACTTTGTGGGGGGGGGTCCAGTGTAGGGTGGAGGTCCCAATTTGGGGGTGGGGGACCCGAATTGGGGATTGGGGGTCCCAGTTTGGGGTGGGGGTCCTGGTTTGGGGTGGGGGTCCCAGTGTGGGGCTGGGGTCCTAGTAGGTGGGGGGGGAGTCCTGCTGTGGGTGGGGGTCCCGAATTGGGGTTGGGGTCCCCAGTGTTGGGTGGGGGTCCTGGTGTGGGGCTGGGGGTCCCAATTTGGGGCAGGGAGTCACTATATGGGGTTGGGTGGGGGTCCCGATTTGGGGTGGGGGTCCCGATTTGGGGTGGGGTGCTGCTCTGGTGTGGGGTGGGGGTCCCGATTTGGGGTGGGGGTCCCAGTGTAGGGTGGGGGTCCCGGTGTGGGGCTGGGGGTCCCAATTTGGGGCAGGGAGTCGCTATATGGGGTTGGGTGGGGGTCCCAATGGGGGGTGGGGGTCCCAGTGTGGGGTGGGGGACCCAATTTGGGGTGGGGGTCCCACCAGTTTGAGGTGAGAGTCCCAATTTGGGGTGGGGGTCCTGGTGCGGGGCTGGGGGTCCCAATTTGGGGCAGGGAGTCACTATATGGGGTTGGGTGGGGGTCCCAATGGGGGGTGGGGGTCCCAGTGTGAGGTGGGGGACCCAATTTGGGGTGAGGGTCCCGGTGTGGGGCTGGGGGTCCCACCAGTTTGAGGTGGGGGTCCCAATTTGGGGTGGGGGTCCCACCAGTTTGAGGTGAGGGTCCCAATTTGGGGTGGGGGTCCTGGTGGGGGTGGGGGGGGTCCACAATTTGGGGTGAGGGCATCCATGGGGTTGGGGTGGGGGGCCCAATTTGGGGCATGGGGTCCCAATTGGGGGGTGGGTGTCCCATATATGGGGTGGGGTGGGGGTCCCCGAATTGGGGTGGGGAGACCCAATTTGGGGTGGGGGTCCTGGTGTGGGGCTGGGGGTCCTGATTTGGAGTGGGGGTCCTGATTTGGGGTGGGGGGCCCAAATGGGAGATGGGGGTCCCAGTTTGGGGCAGGGAGTCACTATATGGGGTTGGGTGGGGGTCCCGCTGTAGGGTGGGGGACCCAATTTGGGATGGGGGTCCCACTATGGGTGGGTGGGTTGGTCCCATTTGGGGTGGGGGTCCCAGGTGTGGTTGGGGGTCCTGGTGTGGGGAGGGGGGTCCCAATTTGGGGGCTGGGAGTCGCTATATGGGGTGGGTGGGGGTCCCAGTGTGGGGCTGGGGTGGGGGTCCCAATTTGGGGTGGGGGTCCCGGTGTGGGGCTGGGGGTCCCAATGTTGAGGGTCCCACCTAGTGGGGGGGGGGTCCCAATTTGGGGGGGGGGTCCCATTTGGGGTGGGGTGCTGCTCTGGTGGGGGGTGGGATCCCAATGGGGTGGGGGTCCCACGTTTGGGGGTGGGGGTCCCGGTGTGGGGCTGGGGGTCCCAATTTGGGGCAGGGAGTCCTATATGGGGTTTGGGGCAGGGGGTCCCCCCAATGTGGGTGGGGGTCCCATTTGGGGGGGGGGGTCCCCATGGATTTGGGGTGGGGGTCCCGATTGGGGTGGGGTCCCAATTTTGGGTGGGGGTCCTGGTGTGGGGTAGGGGTCCCAATTTGGGGGCTGGGAGTCGCTATATGTGGGGTGGGGTGGGATCCCATACATGGGGTGGGGGTCCCATATGTGGGGTGGGGGTCCCATATGTGGGGTGGGGGTCCCATATGTGGGGTGGGGGTCCCATATGTGGGTTGGGGTCCCATATGTGGGGTGTGGGTCCCCAATTTGGGGTGGGGGTCGGTGGGGTGGGGGTCCCCAATTTGGGGAGGGAGTCCCATGGGTTGGGGGGGGTCAATTGTGGGGTGGGGGTCCCGACATTTGGGGTGGGGGTCCCAATTTTGGGGTGGGGGTCCCAATTTGGGGTGGGGGTCCTGGTGTGGGGCTGGGGGTCCCAATTTGGGGCAGGGAGTCGCTATATGGGGTTGGGTGGGGGTCCCAGTGTGGGGTGGGGGCCCGATTTGGGGTGGGGGTACAGTGGTCAACTGTGGGGTCCACTTATGGGGCTGGGTGAGGGGGTCCCCACAGTCAGTGTGGGGTGGGGGGGTCCCCCAAATGGGGGCCCAACCCCAACACTTCGGGGGGTCCCGAAGTTTGGGGGCAGGGAGTCCAATGGGGGGGGTGGGGGTCCCAGTGGGGGTGGGCCCCCAAACCCCATTTGGGGGGGGGTCCCACATTTGGGGTGGGGGTCCCACATTTGGGGTGGGGGTCCCACATGGGGCGGGGTCCCAACCACCTTATGGGCAGGGAGATCCCAATTTGGGGTGGCAGGGTGGGAGCCCCAATTTGTCGGGGGCCCATTGGGGGGGGGGGGGTCCCAATATTGGGGTCGCAGTGTGGGGTGGGGGGTCCCGATTTGGGGTGGGGGTCCCGCTGTGGGGCTGAGATCCAGCTGTGGGGCAGAGAGTGGGGCTGGGGGTCCTTCTGTGGGGTGGGGGTCTGGTTATGGGGTTGGAGTGGAGTCCCGCTATGGGGCTGAGATCCAGCTACGGGGCAGAGCTTTGGGGGCAGCTCCCGCATGGGGGGGGGTCCCAGCCCACATTATGGGGCAGCACCACAACCCCACACTATGGGGCTGTGGGGTCTCTGCCCCACACTTATGGGGCGCTGACGTTTCCCCCCCCCCTCGCAGTGCTCAGCCCAGTCGCGTTATGGGGCAGAGCCCCAGCCCCACACTTAGGGGGCAGCCCCACAACCCCACACTTATGGGGCAGCCCCACAACCCCACACTTATGGGGCAGAGCCCCAACCCCACACTTATGGGGCAGCCCCACAACCCCACACTTATGGGGCAGCCCCACAACCCCACACTTATGGGGCAGAGCCCCAACCCCACACTTATGGGGCAGCCCCACAACTTCACACTTATGGGGCAGAGCCCCAACCCCACACTTATGGGGCAGCCCCACAACTTCACACTTATGGGGCAGAGCCCCAACCCCACACTTATGGGGCAGCCCCACAACTTCACACTTATGGGGCAGAGCCCCAACCCCACACTTATGGGGCAGCCCCACAACTTCACACTTATGGGGCAGAGCCCCAACCCCACACTTAGGGGGCAGCTCCACAACTTCACACTTATGGGGCAGAGCCCCAACCCCACACTTATGGGGCAGCCCCACAACCCCACACTTATGGGGCAGCCCCACAACTTCACACTTATGGGGCAGAGCCCCAACCCCACACTTATGGGGCAGCCCCACAACCCCACACTTATGGGGCAGCCCCACAACCCCACACTTATGGGGCAGCCCCACAACCCCACACTTATGGGGCAGCTCCACAACTTCACACTTATGGGTCAGAGCCCCAACCCCACACTTATGGGGCAGCCCCACAACTTCACACTTATGGGGCAGAGCCCCAACCCCACACTTATGGGGCAGCCCCACAACCCCACACTTATGGGGCAGCCCCACAACCCCACACTTATGGGGCAGCTCCACAACTTCACACTTATGGGTCAGAGCCCCAACCCCACACTTATGGGGCAGCCC
>JARXNR010000327.1:0-59882 GCA_036346035.1 Crossoptilon crossoptilon | reverse complement strand
TCAGCTCCACCACCGTCACCGCTGCCCCCGCGTCACCTCCTGGGAACCCCACAGCGCCCTCATAGCGCGGTGCCACCGACACCGGTTTGATAAACACCGGATCCATCATTGATAGTCCTACCGGAACCAGCCCCACTGGTACCACCGGACCCATCATTGACAGTCCTACCGGAACCAATACCATCAGCCCCATCATTACCAGCCCCACCGGTCCCACCAGCCCCATCATAGACAGCCCCACCGCTACCACCGAACCCATCATCGCCAGCCCTACCAGAACCAGCCCCACCGGTCCCACCAGCCCCATCATTGCCAGCTCCACCGCTCCCACCGGCACCGGCGCCATCGCCAGCCCGCCTCCCTCCCCACCCCCCCCCCGGGGGGCCGGCCATGCCCCCCACCCCCCAGGCCCTATGTACGGCCCCGAATGCCACGCGGAGGTGACGCCGTCCCCGCAGGGTCACCGCTCGTTCCGCTACGCCCTGCAGGAGCACCCGCGCCAGGCCCTGGCCGTCATGAACCAACTGCGGCTCAGCCGGCAGCTCTGCGACGTCACCCTGCGCGTCCGCTACGGCGACGGCCCCCCCTGGTGGAGGGATGAGTTCTGGGGGTCCTGGGGGGATGTGGGGGTCCTGGGGGGGTCCTGGGGGACATGGGGACTCCACTGTGCCATTGGCGTTGCCAGTGTTGCTGAGCAGATCGGCTGCACCGAGCTGCACCAGCACGCCAGGGAGTGCATCTACGTGCACTGCAGTGAGGTGGGGTGGTGGAGGGATGAGTTCTGGGGGTCCTGGGGGGATATGGGGGTCCTGGGGGGGTCCTGGGGGACATGGGGACTCCACTGTGCCATTGGCGTTGCCAATGTTGCCGAGCAGATCGGCTGCACCGAGCTGCACCAGCACGCCAGGGAGTGCATCTACGTGCACTTTGCTGAGGTGGGGTGGTGGAGGGATGAGTTCTGGGGGTCCTGGGGGGTCCTGGGGGTCCTGGGGGACATGGGGACTCCACAGTGCCACTGGCATTGCCAATGTTGCCGAGCAGATCGGCTGCACCGAGCTGCACCAGGATGCCAGGGAGTGCATCTACGTGCACTGCAGTGAGGTGGGTGGTGGAGGGATGAGTTACGGGGGTCCTGGGGGGTGATGGGGGTCCTGGGGGACATAGGGACTCCACAGTGCCACTGGCATTGCCAATGTTGCCGAGCAGATCGGCTGCACCGAGCTGCACCAGGATGCCAGGGAGTGCATCTGCATGCACTGCACTGAGGTGGGCTGAAAAGGGAAGGAGTACGGGGGGATTATGGAGGTCCTGGGGGATGATGGGGGTCCTGGGGGGGTCCTGAGGGACATGGTGATGCCATAAAGCCATCAGCATCAACAACCTCACTGAGCAGATCGGCTGCACCGAGCTGCACCAGGATGCCAGGGAGTGCATCTGCATGCACTCTGCTGAGGTGGGGTGGTGGAGGGATGAGTTCTGGGGGTCCTGGGGGGATGTGGGGGTCCTGGGGGACATGGGGACCCCACAGCGCCATCGGCATTGCCAGCTTTGCCAAGCAGATTGGGAGTTGCCACCGGGATAGGAGTGATGGCAGTGAGATGGGGGTTGGTGTCACCATCCCAGGAGGTGTCACCAGGACACCAGTGATGTTAATGGCACAGGGATTGGTGTCACCAAAGTGTGAGGTGTTGGGTTGGTGTCACCATATCAAGGTGTTGGGTTGGTGTCACCATATCAAGAGGGGTTGGGTTGGGTGTCACCATATCCAGAGGCGTTGGGTTGGTGTCACCATATGAAGGTGTTGGGTTGGTGCCACCATATCCAGAGGTGTTGGGTTGGTGTCACCATATCAAGAGGGGTTGGGTTGGGTGTCACCATATGAAGGCGTTGGGTTGGTGTCACCATATCCAGAGGCGTTGGGTCGGTGTCACCATATGAAGGTGTTGGGTTGGTGTCACCATATGAAGGTGTTGGGTCGGTGTCACCATATGAAGGTGTTGGGTTGGGTGTCACCATATCAAGGCGTTGAGCTGGTGTCACCATATGAAGGTGTTGGGTTGGTGCCACCATATCCAGAGGCGTTGGGTCGGTGTCACCATATCAAGGCGTTGGGTCGGTGTCACCATATCAAGGCGTTGGGTTGGTGTCACCATATCAAGGTGTTGGGTTGGTGCCACCATATCAAGAGGGGTTGGGTTGGGTGTCACCATATGAAGGCGTTGGGTCGGTGCCACCATATCAAGGTGTTGGGTCGGTGTCACCATCCAGGAGCAGTTGGTGGTCGGTGTCCCCATCCCACCAACATCACCATCGCCGCACCCCGTCCCCCGTTGTCCCCCCGCAGGTATCCAAGCAGGAGGAGTTCTTCAACCTGTCCCACTGCCAGCTGGCCACGCTCATCAGCCGCGACGAGCTGAACGTGCGCTGCGAGTCGGAGGTGTTCCACGCCTGCATCAACTGGGTGCAGTACGACTGCGAGCAGCGGCGGCCGTACGTGCAGGCATTGCTGCGCGCCGTGCGCTGCCACGCGCTGACGCCGCATTTCCTGCAGATGCAGCTGCAGAAATGCGAGCTGCTGCGCTCCGACGCGCGCTGCAAGGATTACCTGGCTCAGATCTTCCAGGACCTCACCCTGCACAAACCCACCCCCCAAGTGCAACCCGGCAGAGCCCCCAAAGTTGGGCAGCTCATCTACACGGCCGGCGGTTACTACCGGCAGTCGCTGGGTTACCTGGAAGCCTTCAACCCCCGCGACGGCTCCTGGGTGCGCCTGGCCGACCTGCAGGTGCCGCGCAGCGGGTTGGGGGGCTGCGTGGTGGGGGGGCTCTTCTACGCCGTCGGGGGGAGGAACAACTCGCCCGACGGCAACACCGATTCGGCAGCCATCGACTGTTACAACCCCATGACCAACCGCTGGTCGCCCTGCGCCCCGATGAGCGTCCCCCGCAACCGCATCGGGGTGGGGGTGATCGACGGGATGATCTACGCCGTGGGGGGGTCGCACGGCTGCGTGCATCACAGCAGTGTGGAGAGGTGAGGGGGAGGGAGGGAGGGGGTACGTGTGACCTGGGGGGGTCCGGGTCTGAGCTGGGGGATGTAAATCTGGAGGGGTGCAGGTTTGGTTGAGGGGGAGCACGGATCTGGCCTGGAGGGGGGCACAAATGTGTCCTGGGGGGTCCAGGCTTGTCCTGATGGACGTGGATCTGGCCTGGAGCGGCACAGATCTGTCCTGGGGGGGGCACAAATCTGTCCTGGGGGGTCCAGGCTTGTCCTGATGGACGTGGATCTGGCCTGGAGCAGCACAGATCTGTCCTGGGGGGGGCACAAATCTGTCCTGGGGGGTCCAGGCTTGTCCTGATGGACGTGGATCTGGCCTGGAGCGGCACAGATCTGTCCTGGGGGGGGCACAAGTCTGTCCTGGGGGGTCCAGGCATTTCCTGGGGAACATGGATCTGGCCTGGGGGGGTCCAGGTCTGTTCTGGGGGCTTAGATCTGGCGCCTGGGGGGGCACAGATCTGGCCTGAGAGGTCCAGGTCTCCCCGGGGGTGGGGACACAGATCTTTCCTGGGGGGATCCAGCCTGTCCTGGGGGACATGAATCTGTCCAGAAGGGCCACAGATCTGTCGTGGGGGGGGGCACAAATCTATCCTGAGAGCTCCAGGCCTGTCCTGATGGACATGGATCTGGCCTGGGGGGTCCGGGTCTGTTCTGGGGGCATAGATCTGTCATAAGGGGACACAGATCTGGTCTGGGGGGGTTGGGGGGGGGCATAGATCTGTCCTGGGGGTCATCCAGGACTGTCCTGGGGGGCATGGATCTAGCCTGGGAGGGTCTAGGTCTGTTTTGGGGGCATAGATCTGTCGTGGGGGGGCACAGATCTGTCCTGGGGGACATGGATCTGGCCTGGGGGGGGGTCCAGGTCTGTTCTGGGGGCATAGATCTGTCTTGGGGGGGCATAGATCTGGTCGGGGGGGGGGGGGCACAGATCTGTCCTGGGGGACATGGATCTGGCCTGGGGGGGGGTCCAGGTCTGTTTTGGGAGCATAGATCTGTCATGGAGGAGCACAGATCTGGTCTGGGGGGGGGCACAAATCTGTCCTGGGGGACATGGATCTGGCCTGGGGGGGTCCAGGTCTGTTTTGGGGGCATAGATCTGTCGTGGGGGGGCACAGATCCGGCCCAGGGGATGTGGATCTGGCAGGGGGGTGGGGGGCACAGGTCTGACCTCAGGGGGGGCAAGGTTGGGGGGGGGGGGGGGTCTGAGTCCAATAACAGCAGCCCAGAATCACCTCGTGGGGAGGCGGCACCAAATCCGCCTTAAAGATTGGTGATACAAACCAGAAGGGCTTCCTTGGGGGGGGGTGGGGGGTGGGTCTCAACTGAGTGCGTCGTGTCCATCCCCCCCCCCCCCCCCCCCATCTCCCCAGGTACGAGCCGGAGCGGGACGAGTGGCAGCTGGTGGCCCCGATGCTGACGCGGCGTATCGGGGTTGGGGTGGCGGTGCTGAACCGGCTGCTGTACGCCGTGGGCGGCTTCGATGGCACCGCGCGGCTGCGCTCCGCTGAGTGCTACCATCCCGAGCGCGACGCGTGGAGGGCCATCGCGCCCATGGCCAGCATCCGCAGCGGCGCCGGTGAGCGGGGGGGTGGGGGGGGGATGGAGATGGGGGGGGTGTTGGGTGGGCTGCTCTCAGCCCCTCCCCCTGCCCTGCGGTGTTTCCGTGCTCCGGTCTTTGCGTCGTCGCGTCCTCCCGTCTGTGCGCCGCCCCATCGTCACAGAACGGCCAGGGGTGGAAGGGAGCTCGAGGATCACGAGTCTCCAAGCCCGGTGCCACGCGCAGGGCCACCAAAGTCCACGTTTCATGCCAGCCCACCCTTCCACGGTCCCACTTCTCCATGATCCCACCCTTCCATGGTCCCACCCTTCCATGGTCCCATCCTTCCATGGTCCCACCCTTCCATGATCCCACCTCTCCATGATCCCAACCCTGGTGATCCCACCTCTCCATGATCCCACCCTTCCATGATCGCACCCTCCCATGATCCCACCTCTCCATGATCCCACCCTTCCATGGTTCCACTTTTCTATGATCCCACTCTTCCATGATCCCACCTTTCCATGGTCCCACCTTTCCATGATCCCACCTCTCCATGATCCCACCTTTCCATTATCCCACCTTTCCACGATTCCACCTCTCCATGATCCCAACTCTGGTGATCCCATCTTTCCATGACCCCACCCTTCCATGATCCCACCCTCCCATGATCCCACCTTTCTATGATCCCACCCTTCCATGATCCCACCCTTCCATGATTCCACCTTTCCATGATCCCATCCTTTCCATGATCCCAACCCTGGTGATCCCATCTCTCCATGATCCCACCCTTCCATGATCCCAACCCTGGTGATCCCACCTTTCCATGATCCCACCTTTCTATGATCCCACCCTTCCATGATCCCACCTCTCCATGGTCCCACCTCTCCATGATCCCATCTTTCCATAATCCCACCCTCCCATGATCCCACTTCTCCATGATCCCACCCTTCCATGATCCCAACCCTGGTGATCCCACCTCTCCATGATCCCACCCTTCCATGATCCCATCTTTCTATAATCCCACCCTTCCACGATCCCACCTCTCCATGATCCCACCTCTCCACGATCCCACCTCTCCATGACCCCAATCCTTGGGATCCCATCTTCCTCCAACCTCCCCCTTCCTTGACCCCAACCGTTGCGATCCCACCCTCCTGCGATCCCATTCCTTGTGATCCCACCTTTCCATCATCCCACCCTTCTCCTAACCCCGATCCACGACACCCCACCCTCCCACGACCCCAACCCTTACGATCCCCCCCCCCCCCCCAGGGGTCTGCGCCCTCAACAACTGCATCTACGCCATGGGGGGCTACGATGGGACGGATCAGCTCAACAGCACCGAGCGTTACGACGTGGAAAGCGACACGTGGAGCTTCGTGGCCCCCATGCGGTACCGGCGCAGCGCCCTCGGCGTCACCGTGTACCAGGGCAAGATCTACGTGCTGGGTGGGTGGGGGCCGGGGGGGGGGGGGGGTCCCACGGGGGTCCAGGAGCTGTTGGTTGGGGTATCGTTGCGAGATCTATGTGTTGGGTTGGTGGGGGGGCTCAGGATTGGGGTCCCGGCGCTGTAATGGGGTTGGGGTCTCATTGTAAGGTCTACGACTTGGGTTGGTGGGGGCGTTGAGTGGGGGGTCCCATGGGGGGTCCCAATGCTGTTGGGTTGGGGTCTCATCACAAGGTCTACGCCTTGGGTTGGTGGGGGCGTTGAGTGGGGGGTCCCATGGGGGGGTCCCAGTGCTGTTGGGTTGGGGTCCCAGTGTAAGGTCTACGACTTGGGTTGGTGGGGGCGTTGAGTGGGGGGTCCCAATGCTGTTGGGTTGGGGTCTCATCACAAGGTCTACGCCTTGGGTTGGTGGGGGCGTTGAGTGGGGGGTCCCATGGGGGGGTCCCAATGCTGATGGGTTGGGGTCCCAATGCGAGGTCTATGCCTTGGGTTGGTGGGGGCGTTGAGTGGGGGGTCACTTGGGGGGGTCCCAATGCTGTTGGGTTGGGGTCCCAGTGTAAGGTCTACGACTTGGGTTGGTGGGGGGGTCTTGGGGGTTCCCAATATCATAACAGGGGGGTTCATGATTGGGGGTCCCATGACAATAACCCTGATGGGGTGCTGGGGGTCCTTAGGGTGGGCGTCCCATCACAGTAATGCTGTGGGCTGATGGGGGTCCATGGGGTGGGGGTCCCATGACAATAACCCTGATGGGGTGGTGGGGGTCCTTAGGGTTGGGGTCCCATCACAGTAGTGCTTGTGGGTTGATGGGGGTCCATATGGCAGGGGTCCCATCACAGTAATGCTGTGGGAGGGCTGGGGTCCCATCACGATAACCCTGATGGGGTGCTGGGGGTCCATAGGGTGTGCATCCCATCACAGTAATGCTGTGGGGCGGGTGGGGTCCATAGGGTTGGGGTCCCATCACAGTAATGCTGTGGGCTGATGGGGGTCCATGGGACGGGGGTCCCATCACAGTAATGCTGTGGGGTGGGTGGGGGTCCCATGACAATAACCCTGATGGGTTGATGGGGATCCATGGGACGGGGGTCCCACGACAGTAACTCTGTGGGGTGGTGGGGGTCCATGGGGTGGGGGTCCCATCACAGTAATGCTGTGGGGTGGGTGGGGGTCCATGGGGCGGGGGTCCCATGACAGTAACGCTGTGGGGTGGTGGGGGTCCATGGGGCGGGGGTCCCATGACAGTAACTCTGTGGGGTGGTGGGGGTCCATGGGACGGGGGTCCCATCACAGTAATGCTGTGGGGTGGGTGAGGGTCCCATCACAATAATGCTGTGGGCTGATGGGGAGCCATGGGGTGGGGGACCCACGACAGTAACTCTGTGGGGTGGTGGGGGTCCATGGGGCGGGGGTCCCATGACAATAACACTGTGGGGTGGTGGGGGTCCATGGGACGGGGGTCCCATCACAGTAATGCTGTGGGGTGGGTGGGGGTCCATGGGGCGGGGGTCCCATCACAGTAATGCTGTGGGGGGGGTGGGGGTCCATGGGACGGGGGGACCATCACAATAACTCTGTGGGTGGCGGGCTGGGGGGAAATCCATGGGGCGGGGGTCCCACGACAGTAACTCTGTGGGGTGGTGGGGGTCCATGGGTTGGGGGTCCCATGACAATAACACTGTGGGGCGGGTGGGGGTCCATGGGTTGGGGGTCCTGACGCCGCGTGTTGCAGGGGGTTACGACGGCCACACGTTCCTGGACTCGGTGGAGTGCTACGACCCGGCGGAGGACGCGTGGACGGAGGTGACCCGCATGACGTCTGGCCGCAGCGGCGTCGGGGTGGCCATCACCATGGAGCCCTGCAGGCCGGGCCAGCGAAAGCCGGGCCAGCACCACGAGTGCCCCTGTTAGCCACGGCGCCGCCGTGGGGAGGGGGGAGGGGGGGGGCACACAGCTGCACCACCCCCCCTCCCCAAAATCTCTCTCATGGCGGCGTGGCGTTGTGGACTGAGCCCTCGGGACTCTTTTTGGGGGTGGGGGGGGCGATGCGACCCCCAGGATCCCCCCCCAACCACCCCCACCCCATTCTTCATCCCTTTTTCTCCTCCTGGCTGGGGAGCCTCCCCCCCCCCATCTCCCCCCCTCCCCCCCCACTCGACTCCCCCAGCCCCATTCTGCAGCGCTGGACTGGTTTTAATGATTTTTTTGTCGTCGTTGTTGTTGTTGTTGTTACAGGAATAAAAAGGCCTTTGCGATTAATTGAGAGGTTGGGTGGGGAGGGTTTGAGGGGGGGGTCCGGGGGGGGGGGGGTCGGCGCTCACCAGGCTGTGGGCACCAGGCTCCATAAGTAATCACTGATGAAGCAGCGCGAGTGGTGGCTGCCATCCATGTTGATGGGCTGAGCGATGTCGGGGCCGTAGTGAACTGGGGGGGGGGTGGAAAAAAGGGAGGGGGGGGGGTTAGAATACGAAGCGTGAGGGGAGGGGGGGGTGAAGGTGTGACCTTTGGGTGCACACCTTGAGCGTGGATCTGGTCCTGGGGGGGGGGGGGGGGGAAGGGGGGCACAGGTCTGTTGGGTGTGGGGATGGATGCGTCCTGGGTGGGGGGGTGGAGGGGGGGGTCGAAATCCATCCTTGGAGGTACAGATCTGCCCTTGGGGGCCATAGATCTGCCCTGGGAGAGGAGGGGGGGGGGGGCTGGGTTTAATATAACAAGCACAGAATTGCCCGGGGGGGGGGGGGGGCAAAAAAAATGCACCACTGGGGCATAAATGCAGCTCAGGGCTGGTGATATAAACCAAAAGCAGCCCCTTGGGGGGGGGGGGGGGGCAATAAATCTGTACCAGGGGTGGTAATAGAAGCTAAAAGCTTCCTGGGGGGTCGGGGGGGGGGGGGGTACATAAAGAGGATTTGGGGTACAATTTGGGGGGGGGGGGCACTCACTGCCTTTGATCCGTGCTGGCTCAGCCTCGTAGTCCCAATCGATGCGGCTGATCTTGTAGTACAGCTGCGTCACGTAGCTGTTGGGGGGGGGGGGGGGGACGGATGGGGGCAAATGTTAGCATGTTTCAACCCCCCCACCCCCCACCCCCCCGGATCCCCATCTCACGCTGCTGAGGGCACCGCCTCGTCCTCCTGCTCTCCGTCCTCCTGCAGCCGCCGGCTCCGCTCCCGCAGCTCCTCCAGCTCCTGGCGCAGGGCGGTGGGGCAGTGAAGGATGGAATCCAGTTGTGTGACCCCCCCCCAGAGCCACCCCCCCCCAGTTGGCAAAGGTTCGGAAAGGGAAAGCTGTGTTTTAATGAAATTTTGGGCTACGGTCAACCGTTGGCCAACTGTTGGTCAACCACTGGCTACCATTGGCCAACCATTAGACCATAAAGGCACACTGGTGGCTCACAGTCACCCTGTTGGCCACCACGGGTCAACTACTGGCTACCATTGGCCAACCATTAGACCATAAAGGCGCAATGCTGGCTCACGGTCACCCGGTTGGCCACCACTGGTCAACCACTGGCTACCATTGGTCAACTATTTGACCATAAAGGCACACTGGTGGCTCATGGTCACCCTGTTGGCCACCACGGGTCAACTACTGGCTACCATTGGCCAACCATTAGACCATAAAGGCACACTGCTGGCTCACAGTCAACTGGTTGGCCACCACTGGTCAACCACTGGCTACCATTGGCCAACCATTAGACCATAAAGGCACACTGCTGGCTCACGGTCAACTGGTTGGCCACCAGTGGTCAACCACTGGCTACCATTGGTCAACTATTTGACCATCAGGGCACACTGCTGGCTCATGGTCACCCTGTTGGCCACCACTGGTCAACCATTGGTCAACTATTTGACCATAACGGGCGGGTCGGGGCCACAGTGGACTCCAAGCAGCGAAACCTTCAAGCAGCTCCTTGCTCACCTCCTCCAGCTCCAGCAGCCGCTCGCTCACCATGGTGGGGGGCTGCGGGGTCGGGGGGGGCCATCAAAGAGGGGGGTGAGGGTGGGGGAAGCGGTAGGGGGTGGGGAAGCAGTGGGGCTGGGGGGGAAGGGTGAGGGGTGGGGGCAGGAATGGGGGTGGGGGGAGAAAGGGGGGGCTGGGGGGGCAGGGGGTGAGGGCAGGAATGGGGGCTGGAGGGGGAGAAAAGGGTCTGGGGGTGAGGACGGGAATGGAGGCTGGGGGGGCAAGGCTCCCACACTCACAGAAAGGGGCAGAATAGGGCGCGTGTGGGGTCCCCAAAAGGGGGTCGGGGAGGGAGAAAGGTGGGTGTCCATTAGGGTGGCAGGACAGGGGGTCTGGATGGGGGAGAAAGGTGGGTGGGGGGGGGACAAGTGGCGGTCATGGGGGTGGGTGGCAGGGCCGGGTTCTCAATACCATAATTTAGGGGGGGGGCAAGAGGTGTTTGGGGGGCTGGGGGGGAAAGGGGTGGGGGGGCAGGGACATGGGGTGGCAGGGGATCGAAAAGGGGGTGGGGGGCAGGGGGAGCATCCCCCAATGAGGGTTTGAGGGAAGGCTCTGGGCCGGGCAGGCTGGGTGAGGGGCACTTCCCCCGGCTGGAAGGGTCTGGCTGGGGGGAAGAGAAAACTCCGGGGTCTGGGTGGGCCTCGAAGAAGGGGGTTTGGGAGGGTCTGAAATCGGTGGCACCGGGGACACACACAGTTCCTGAAATGGGGGGGTCTGACATCGGGGGGGAGGGATGGAATGTGTGAATGGGGGGCCGAATGGGGTCTGGGGGGGAGAGGGGTGAGGGTCTGAATGGGGGCACCCCGAGGGGTCTGGGGATTGGCGAAAAAGGGGGTCTGGGCGGGGCAGGGGGGAGGGGCACACGGGGCGCTAAGAATGGGGCTGGGGCAGGCAGGGGGGGTCGGGGGGACCCCTTCAGGGAAGGCTCACCTCCTCCAGAGGAGGGGGGACGGGGGGCAGGGGGGGGCAGAATGGGTGCTGGGGGGGCAGCGGGGGTGTCATGTAAGGGGTAGGGGGCAGGAATGGGGGCTGGAGGGGAGAAAGGGGGGCCTGGGGGGCAGGGGGTGAGGGGTGGGGGGAGAAAAGGGGGTCTGGGGGGCAGGGGCAGGAATGGGGGTGGGGGGGAGAAAGGGGGGCCTGGGGGTGAGGGTAGGAATGGGGGCTGGGGGGAGAAAGGGGGGGGGGCAGGGGTTGAGGGCAGGAATTGGGCTTTGGGGAGACAGGGTTGTCAGGGAGCAGGAGGAGAGGAGATAGAGGAGCAGGGTTGGAGAAGGCAAGAGCCGGAGGGTGGGGATGCACGATGGGGTTGAGGTGGGGGGGGGGGACAGGAATGGAGGCTGGGGGGAGAAAGGGGGTGAGAGGGAGAAAGGGGGGTCTGGGGGAGAAAGGGGGTGAGGGGTGGGGGCAGGAATGGGGGTGGGGGGGGAAAAAGGGAGGGACGGGGGGGGAAGGGGTTGAGGGTTGGGGGGAGGAACGGGGGCTGGGGAGGGGAAAGGGGGGGCTGGGGGGACAGGAATGGGGGCTGGGAGGGAGAGAGGGGGGTCTGGGGGGGGGCAGGAGGTGAGGAGTGGGGGCAGGAATGGGGGCTGGGGGGTGAAAGGGGGGGGGTCTGCGGGGGGGTGGGGAGGGGCAATAATGGTGGCTGGAGGAGGTGGTGGGCAGAAGGCTACGGGGAGCTCACAACCGTCCCGGGAGGGGGTGGGGGGGAGATCTGAAATCGGGGGGGGGGGGTCTGAAATCGGGGGGGACACCACAGCAGCCCGACTCCTGCTTCCCCCCACCCCCCCCGTTACCTCCGCTCCCTGCGGTCCCAAGCCACGTCGGGGTGTTGGGGGGAGGAGCGGCACGCAGCGGCTCGCGCGCGGCTCGTTTTGAATCCGATGGGCGGAGCCGCTGCTGCGCATGCGTGATACCGCCCGTCGTAACGAGGAGCCGCCAGGGGGCGCTAGAGGCGGCCTTGCCTCACCGGGGCCTTTCTATCCGGCCCGGAGGTCTCCTCTCTATGGTACGGCTGGAGTTAAACAGCTCGCCAGGACCCCCCCCCCTTTAAAACCCAAACCCCAACCCGGCCCCCCCCCCCCCACAAACACAGCCCCCCCCCCACACACGCATTCTCTTCTCCTCTTTATTTGAGCTCGTTGCACAATACAGATATATATTTCTATTTATACATATATAGCAACTTTTTTTTTTGGGGGGGGGGGGACCACCGGGGGGTTAACGGGGGGGGGGGGGGGGGGGAATATCTTATTTCCCCCCCCCGGGGGTCGCGGTTATTCACAGTCTATACAGCACCGCCTGCATACAAAAAAAAAACCTCTCCGCGCCCCCCCCCCCCCACCCCATCATCCCCCCTCCCTCACTTTGGCTCTGCCCCCCCCCCCCCCCAAAAAAAAAATGGGGGATTGGGGGGTGACGTGGGGGGGGGGGTCTGCAAACCCCTCCCCCCCACCACTTCCCAGCATCATTGCACTCAGCCCGGCCCTGGCTGTGCCCCCCCCTCAAAAAAAATAATAATGATACATAGGGGCGGCACAGCCCCAGTGCTACAGAAACGGTGCCCCCCCCCCCGGCTTTTCTGCATTGGGGGCTGCCCCCCCCCCCCCCAGTGCCCCCCCCAGTCTGTTACGGGGGGGGGGGGGGGGCACCGATTTATTGCTTCCTTGCCAGGGGGGGGCCCCCCGCCCCCCCCCCCCCCCACACACACACACACACACTGTGAATTTTGGGGTGGGGGGGGGCACACAGTGGGCTCCCCCCCATCCCCCCCCCCCCCCATCATGGGTCCCTGTGCAAAAGGGAGGAGTGAGCAGAAGAATTGGGGGGGGGGGGGCACACCGAAATCGGGGGGGAAAACCCCAAATTGGAACACACACACACACACAAAAACCGTGTAACCCCCCCCCCCCCCCCAGGCCAGCCCTGTCGTCATCGTGTCCCCCCCCTCAAATAAATGGCTTTTGGGTGATAGACTGGGGGGGGGACACGCACGTACCCCATTAAAATCCCTCTCTGTTCCCCCCTCCCCTCCCAAAATAAAATAAAATAAATCTCAGCTTTGCTTACGGGGGGGGGGGGGGGGCGGCACAACACTGCACCATTTCTGTATAATAACCCCATAAGTTTGGGGGGGGGGGGTCACCACTCCTTCCCCCTCCCCCCCCCATAGAAAGCCCCATAAGAAGAGGGTGGTGCCATTGGGGGGGGGTCACCACTCCTTCTCCCCCCCATAGAAAACCCCATAGGGAGGGGGTGGTGATATGGGGGGGGGGAAGTATTTCCCCCCCCCCACAGAAACCCCATAAGGATAAGGTTGTGCCAACGGGTGGGGGGGGGGGGGGTTCATCACTCTCTCCCCCATAGAAACCCCATAGGGAGGGAGTTATGCTTGGGGGGGGGGGCCCCACTTCCCCGCCCCCCCCCATACTGTGGGGGGGTTCAACCACTTCCCCCCCCCCAATAGAGACCCTCATAATGTGGAGGGGGTCACCACTTCCCCCCCCCCAATAGAGACCCTCATAATTGGTGTGGAGGGGGTCACCACTTCCCCCCCCCCAGTAGAGACCCTCACTTCCCCCCCCCCCAACAGAGACCCTCATAATATGGAGGGGGTCACCACTTCCCCCCCCCCCAATAGAGACCCTCACTTCCCCCCCCCCAACAGAGACCCTCATAATATGGAGGGGGTCACCACTTCCTCCCCCCCCCAATAGAGAGACTTCCCCTCATAATTGGAGGGGGTCACTTTCCACCCCCCCCAACTTCCCCACCCAACAGAGACCCTCATAATATGGAGGGGGTCACCACTTCCTCCCCCCCCCCAGTAGAGACCCTCACTTTCCCCCCCCCAATAGAGACCCTCATAATGTGGTGTGGAGGGGGTCACCACTTCCCCCCCCCAAATAGAGACCCTCACTTCCCCCCCCCCAATAGAGACCCTCATAATATGGAGGGGGTCACCACTTCCCCCCCCCCAATAGAGACCCTCATAATGCAGAAGGGGTCACCACTTCCCCCCCCCCCCCATAAAAACCCCCTAAGAAGGGGTGCTGCAGTGGTGGTGGGGGGGGGGGGTCATCCGCATCGCCCCCCCATGTGGGCTCAGCTCAGCTCAGAGCTGCTTTCCCAGGGCTGGGGTGGGGGTTGGGGGGGGGGGGTCGTTCCCCGGGTTGGGGGGGGTGTGGGGGGGCGTGGGGGGGGGGATGCGCTGTCGGTACCACTCGTGGTTTTGCTGCAGCGCCTGCAGCATCTCCTGCGCTTCGGGTCGCACCAGCGCAGCCCACGTCTCCCACAGCGGCTGCACCACCTCCTCAATGAAACACACCTGGGGGGGGGCAGAGGTCAAGGGTCACCGCGGGGGGGGTCAGGGGTCACGGGGGGGAAGGGGGCGCGACGGGGGTCAAGGGTCACGGGGTGGGGGGAAGGGGTCACGGGGGGGGGTTAGGGGTTGGAGGTCAATGGGTGGTGGGTGACCCAATGGGGGCACCTTGGTGACCCCACAACTCCCCATCCCCACCCATGATAGCACCCCTATTTGGGGTGACCCCACAACTCCCCATCCCCACCCATCACCCACGGCCATTCAAGACCCCCTATTTGGGGTGACCCCACAACTCCCCATCCCCACCCAGCACCCACAGCCATAATAACACCCCTATTTGGGTCACCCCACAACTCCCCATCCCCACCCATCACCCACAGCCATACAAGACCCCCTATTTGGGTGACCCCACAACTCCCCATCCCCACCCATCACCCACAGCCATACAAGACCCCCTATTTTGGGTGACCCCACAACTCCCCATCCCCACCCATCACCCACAGCCATAATAACACCCCTATTTGGGTCACCCCACAACTCCCCATCTCCACCCATCCCCAAACCCACAAGACACCCCCACAACTCCTCCCCCATCACCCACCCCCCCATTTTGGGTGACCCCACAACTCCCCATACCCCCCATCCACCCACAGCCATAACAAGACCCCCCTCCCCATGGAGTGACCCCACAACTCCCCACCCACCCCCCCTCCCCACAGCATAATAACACCCCTATTTGGGCTGACCCCACAACTCCTTCTCCCAACCCACCACCCCTGGCCATAAAAGCACCCCTATTTGGGGTGACCCCACAACTCCCCATCCCCACCCGACACCCATGGCCATTCAAGACCCCATATTTAGGATGACCCCGCAACTCCCCCTCCCCACCCATAACAGCACCCCTATTTGGGTGACCCCACAACTCCCCCTCCCCACCCATAATAACACCCCTATTTGGGTGACCCCACAACTCCCCCTCCCCACCCATCACCCACAGCCATACAAGACCCCCTATTTTGGGTGACCCCACAACTCCCCCTCCCCACCCGACACCCATGGTGACACCACACATGGCCCCATTCAAGGGACCCCATATTTAGGGATGACCCCACAACTCCCCCCCATCACCCACCCATACAGGGACCCCCTATTTGGGTGACCCCACAACTCCCCCCAGTGTCCACCCAAACCACCCATAATAAGCCCCCTATTTGGGCTGACCCCACAACTCCCCCTCCCCACCCATCACCCACGGCCATACAAGACCCCCTATTTGGGGTGACCCCACAACTCCCCCTCCCCACCCGACACCCATGGCCATTCAAGACCCCATATTTATGATGACCCCACAACTCCCCCTCCCCACCCATAACAGCACCCCTATTTGGGTGACCCCACAACTCCCCCTCCCCACCCATAATAACACCCCTATTTGGGTGACCCCAAAGGGACTGTGACCCAGGGTCCCACCCATCACCCACAGCCATACAAGACCCCCTACCACCAGGGTGACCCCACAACTCCCCAAAGGGGACCCCACCAATCAGTGTGGGTTGACACGGCCATACAAAAAGGGACCCCCATTTTGGGTGACCCCAAAGGGACCCCATGTGACCCACAACTCCCACAAAGGGACCACAGTGGACCACAGGGTGACCCCCAAAAGGGATCCACCCCCCCCCCACCCAAAGGGACCCCAAAGGGACCACAAAGAGCCCTGTCGACGGATGCGGTGACCACAAAGGTCGCCCACAAAGGCGCTGACCCCATCCCCAGCTGGCGCCGCAAAGGGACCCCAACCCCAGGGTGACCACCAAAGGGTCACTCATGAAAAGGGACCACAACAGGGACCCCAAAAGGGACAGGCCCAAGCGGGGCCCGCGTCGGGTTGACAAAAGGGACCACAAAGGGAACCACAAAGGCGACCACAAGGGGACCCCAAAGGGCCCAAAGGGGACACCAACCCAGTGTCACCACAAAGGGACCCCAAAGGGACCCCAAAGGGATCCCAGTGTCACCACAAAGGGACCCCAAAGGGACCCCAAAGGGACCCCAAAGGGATCCCAGTGTGACCACAGGGTGACCACAAAGGGACCCCAAAGGGACCCCAAAGGGACCCCAGTGTCACCACAAAGGGACCCCAAAGGGACCACAAAGGGACCACAAAGGGACCCCAAAGGGACCCCAGTGTGACCACAGGGTGACCACAATGGGACCCAAAGAGACAAAGGAAACCCAAAGGGACCACAAAGGGAACCAGAAAGGGACCCAAAAGGACCCCAAATGGCCCCAAAGGGACCCCAAAGGGACCCAAAGGGACCCCAAAGGGACCCCAGTGTGACCCCAGTGTGACCACAAAGGGACCCCAAAGGGACCCCAAAGGGATCCCAGTGTGACCACAAAGGGACCACAAAGGGACCCCAGTGTCACCACAAAGGGACCCCAAAGGGACCCCAAAGGGACCACAAAGGGACCCCAAAGGGACCCCAGTGTCACAACAAAGGGACCCCAAAGGGACCCCAGTGTGACCACAGGGTGACCACAAAGGGACCCCAAAGGGACCCCAAAGGGACCCCAGTGTGACCACAAAGGGACCACAAAGGGACCCCAGTGTCACCACAAAGGGACCCCAAAGGGACCCCAAAGGGACCCCAGTGTCACCACAAAGGGACCCCAAAGGGACCCCAAAGGGATCCCAGTGTGACCACAGGGTGACCACAATGGGACCCCAAAGGGACCCCAAAGGGACCCCCAACATGACCACGTGCCACCCCCCCCCCACTGTGTCCCCAATATGACCCTGCCGTGACCCCGCCGTGACCCCGCCGTGCCCCCCAACGCCCCCCCCGTTGCCCCCACCTGGATGCGCGCGCTGTCGCTGCGCAGCCTCAGCGCCCCGCTGTCCGTCAGCTCCTTCGTCTGCACCACCGCCCTCAGGTCGGCCAGCAGCGCCACGTGCCTCGCCATGTCTGTGGCCAGGACCTGGGGGGGGGGGGACACACAATAATAAGGGGGGGGGGCACAGGGTCACGTCAGAATGGGGGTCACATCACGGGGCGCCGTCCCTCCCGTGGCCTCGGGGACACAGTGGGGGCACCTCGGTGACACCGCAGCTCCACGGCCGCGGGGATACAGTGGGGACGCTTCGGGGTGGTTGTGGGGCGGCTATGGGGCGCTATGGGGTGGCTATGGGGCACTTTAGGGTGCTACGGGGCGCTATGGGGTGCTATGGGGTGGTTCTGGGGTGCTATAGAGCACTATAAGGTGCTATGGGGTGGTTATGGGGTGCTATAGGGCACTATAAGGTGTTATGGGGTGGTTATGGGGAGCTATGGGGCGCTGTTGGGTGGCTATGGGGTGCTATGGGCACTATGGGGTGGTTATGGGGCGCTATGGGGCGCTATGAGGTGGCTATGGGGTGCTATGGGGCACTATGGGGCGCTATGGGGTGGTTATGGGGTGCTATGGGGTGCTATGGGGCGCTATGGGGTGCTATGGGGTGGCTATGGGGTGCTATGGAGCACTATGGGGCGCTATGGGGTGGTTATGGGGCGCTGTGGGGTGGCTATGGGGTGCTATGGGCACTATGGGGTGGTTATGGGGCACTATGGGGTGGTTATGGGGCGCTGTGGGGTGGCTATGGGGTGCTTATGGGGTGGTTATGGGGCGCTGTGGGGTGGCTATGGGGCGCTATGGGGTGCTATGGGGTGGTTATGGGGTGCTATGGGGCGCTATAGGGTGCTATGGGGTGCTATGGGGTGCTGTGGGGTGGCTATTGGGCACTATGGGGTGGTTATGGGGCACTCTAGGGTGCTACAGGGCGCTATGGGGTGCTATGGGGCGGCTATGGAGCACTATAGGGTGCTATGGGGTGCTGTGGGGTGGCTATGGGGTGCTATGGGGCGTTTATGGGGTGCTATGAGGCGCTATGGGGCGGTTATGGGGCGGTTATGGGGCGGTTATGGGGCCGTTATGGGGCCGTTATGGGGCGGTTATGGGGTGGTTATGGGGCCGTTATGGGGCGGTTATGGGGCCGTTATGGGGCGGTTATGGGGCCGTTATGGGGCGGTTATGGGGCGGTTATGGGGCCGTTATGGGGCGGTTATGGGGCGGTTATGGGGCAGTTATGGGGCAGTTATGGGGCGGTTATGGGGCGGTTATGGGGCGGTTATGGGGCCGTTATGGGGCGGTTATGGGGCGGTTATGGGGCGGTTATGGGGCGGTTATGGGGCGGTTATGGGGCGGTTATGGGGCGGTTATGGGGCGGTTATGGGGCGTTTATGGGGCAGTTATGGGGCGCTATGGGGCGGTTATGGGGCGGTTATGGGGCGCACCACGTCGGTGACGATGGCGCGGAGGCGGCGGCGCTGGGCGCTGCTGAGGTTCTGGAAGATGTCGCAGCCGTCGTCGCGCAGCAGCCGGAAGCCGACGGCCACGTGGTGCTGCTCCAACACCGACTGCCGGTCGTACAGCTGCGCCAGCGCCGAGTCTGAGGGCACAAGTGTGCACGTGAGTGTGCCAGGGCGGGACAGGGGCGGGTGTGCGAGGGGCGGGTGTGCGAGGGTGAGTGTGCAAGGGGTGGGTGTGCGAGGGGAGAGTGTGGGAGGGGTGGATGTGCAAGGGGTGAGTGTGCAAGATGTGAGTGTGCAAGGGCTGGGTGTGCAAGAGGTGCGTGTGTGAGAGGGTTGGGTGCGCGAGGGGTGAGTGTGCAAGAGGTGAATGTGCGAGGGGTGGGTGTGCAAGGGGTGAGTGTGTGAGAGGGTTGGGTGTGCTAGGGATGAGTGTGCAAGGGGTGAGTGTGTGAGAGGGTTGGGTGTGCAAGGAGTGAGCGTGCAAGGAGTGAGCGTGCAAGGAGTGAGCGTGCAATAGGTGAGTGTGCAAGGGTTGAGTGTGCAAGGGGTTGTGTGTGCGAGGGTGAGTGTGCAAGGGGAGAGTGTGCAAGGGGTGAACATACAAGAGGTGAGTGTGTGAGAGGGTTGGGTGCCCAAAGAGTGAGCGTGCAAGACGTGATTGTGCAAGGGTTGAGCATACAAGAGGTGAGTGTGTGAGGGGCGAGTGTGAGAGGATTGGGTGTGCAAGGAGTGGGTATGCGGGGGTGAGTGTGCAAGGGACAAGTGTGCGAGGTATGGGTGTGCAAGGTGTGAGAGTGTAAGTGGTGGGTGTGAAAGGGTTGGGTGTGCAAGGGACAAGTGCGCGAGGTGTAGGTGTGTAAGGTGCGAGAGTGTAAGTGATGGGTGTGCAGAAGCGAGTGTGCAAGGGGCGAGTGTGCAAGTGGTGAGTGTAAGGGGGTGAGTGTGCGAGGGTTGCGTGTGCAATGGGTGGGTGAGCAAGGGGCGAGTGTGCAAGGGCTGCAACGCACATGTGTGTGATGGGGAGTGGAAGTAGTGTGTGGGGGGAAGTGGGTGAGGGGGGGAGTGCAGGGAAGCGTGCAAGGGGAAGTGTGTAAAAAGTGTGTAAAAGGTGTGCAAGGGGCGGGTGTGAGAGGAGTGGGGATTGCGTGAAAAGTGTGGGGGGGGGGACGTGGGGGTCGCGTGAGGAGAAAGCGTGCAGTAGGCGTGCAAGACGGGGCGTGCGAGGGGAAGCGTGTAAGAAGTGTGCAAGGGGGGAGCGTGCGAGACGGGCGTGCAAAGGGGAAGCAGCCTGCAAGGCGCGTGCGAGGGGCTGCGAGGGGGGGAAGCGTGCAACGGGAGTGCAAGGTTTTGGGTGGGGGGGGGGGGGGGAGGGGAGGAGCGGCGCACGCGGCACGCTTGGCACAGACGGCCCGCTTTGCACGCTTGTTTTGCACGCTTGTTTTTTGCACGCGGCACTGACTGGTGCTGATGAGGAACTGATTGGTGACGCCGGGGTGATCGACGTCGTGGATGGCGGCGGCGAAGAGGGCGGCCAAAATCTCCAGGTCTGCATTCATTCACTCCATTCCCCATCACCCTACGACCTCGGTGACCCCATTCATCTCATTGACCCCGTCATTCACCCCATATCACACCACGCGGCAGGGGCATTGCGCGCACGCATTCAGTGCGTCCCCCATGACAGACGTCGGCCTCCATTCAGGCTACCCCCTTCATTCACCAAACCCATTTCCCGCATTCATCACAGCTCCAGTTCCTCCCCTGAGTCACGCAGCAGAACCATTCATTAGGGACGCACACCCTTCGGGGGGCATCATTCCCACATTCATTCACCCCCCATTTCCCCAGTCATCACTCGCGGTTCCGCCCATTTCAACCCCATTCACCCCATTCCCCATTCATTCACCCCCATTCATTCACCCCCATTTCCCCATTCATTCACCCCCATTCATTCACCCCCATTCATTCCAGACAGTCATTCACACCTTCATTTCCCCCCATTTCCTCCCATTCATTGCACCCCCATTCATTACCCATTTTCCTTCACCCCATTCATTCACCCCCATTCATTCACCCCCATTTCCCCATTCATTCACTCCGTTCCCCATTCAACCCCATTCACCCCATTCCCCCTTCATTCACCCCCATTCACACCCCCATTCACCCCCATTCATTCACCCCCATTTCCCCATTCATTCACCCCCATTCATTCACCCCCATTCATTCACCCCATTCATTCACCCCCATTTCCCCATTCATTCCAGGTGCACGTTCCCCACGTAACTTCAACCCCATGGGGTTTACCCCGTTCTCTGGGGTTTTATCCCAAAATCACCCCATTCCAGGGTCACTCCCCATTTCCCATGGGGTTCATTGACCACCATTTCCCCCCTCATGGGGTCACTCCGGTCTCCCCATTCACCCCATTTTATGGGGTGGTTATGGGGTTGTTATGGGGTTATATGGCGTTCGCCTTCATCCAGGTGCCGCAGGACGTACGTGCGATCCTATGGGGTTCTATGGGGTTTCTGGGGGGTTTTTATGGGGTTTTTATGGGGTTATGGGGTTTTTATGGGGTTATGGGGGGGTATGGGGGGTTATGGGGTTTGTTATGGGGTTTTATGGGGGGTTATGGGGTTTTGGCCCCCTTCATATGGGGCTGGGATTATGGCGTTCGCCTTCAAGCCAAGGTGCCGCTCCGTACGGCTGCGATCCTGGATGGGCAGATTTTGGGGTGATGGGGGGTTTGGCGGGTTATGGGGTTTTCAGGGGGGTTTCTCATGGGGTTATGGGCAGACGTTTGTTGATGGGGGGTTGATGGGTCTGGGGGTTTGGGTTGCTTATGGAGGTTTGTATGGGTTCGCTCATGGGGTGAAGCCGATGTACATGGTGCCGCATCTCCACTGGGAGTCACCCCCCTTATGGGGTTCCCCATGTGGCAGATTTCGGGGGTTACCCCATGGCGGGGTTTTTGGGCAAAATTGTGGGGGGATGGGGGGTTTATGAGGGGTTATTGGGGGGGGTTATGGATGGGGTGTGGGTTATGGGGTTGTTATTGGGTTTTTATGGGTATAATGGGTTTGTTATGGGCTGGTTATGTGGGGCAGTTCCCCATCCATCGCCTTCAGGTGCCTTCAGTGAAGTTGGTGCAGAGTCATTGGGGTTCTATGGGTCCCATTCTGGGGATCCACTCCATTCACCCATTTTTGAGGGGCTGGATGGGGGCCAAGTTATGGGGTTTCCCCATGGCCCAGGTTCATGGTGGTGTTTCATGGGGTTTTATGTCACCCCCTTATTAGGGGCCATTCACTCACATGGGTCTGGATTTGTATGGGCTAATGGCGTTTGGGTCACCCAGTGGATGCACTCCAGGCCGTACGTGCGGGCTATGGGTTCTGGGGTTTATGGGTGGTTTATTCTGGGGTATGGGAATGTTGTGTCCACACCCATTCACCACCATGGGTTTCCCCATTGGGGCTGGGTTTATGGGGGGTTCAGGGATGTTTGTATGGCCCCAGGTTATGGGTGATTATTGGGTTTGTTATGGGGTTATAATTGTGGCGGTTTCGCCGTCATTCCATGTGTGTTGGGATTGCAGGCCGTCCGTGCATTCACTGCGGGGGGTGGGATTATTTGGCCCCATTGGGTTTATGTGGCTGGTTCTTGCCCCATGTGGGCAGGTTTATGTGGGGCACCCCATTAGGGGGTTATTTCCCATCCAGGGCGGGTCCCCCCCATGTGGGGCAGAATTAGGGGTTATTTCTGGAGTTGTTGGGGCATTACCGCTGTGGGAGCAGGGTGATGGGGTTATGGGCGCCATGCCTTATCAGGGGGGCTGGGTTATGACAGACTCCATCACCCCCATATCGTGCGATCCTATGTGGGGCACTGGGATGTGCAGAGTTACGGGTTTGGCTGGATGTTGGGTGGGGAGGTGGTTCCCCACTCACGTTGTTCATGGTTATAGAGGGGGTATGGGATTTATGGGGCTGGTCCCATTGCGGGGCAGAGATTATGGGGGGGCTTATGGGGTTTGGGATCCATTCAGGTTATTGGATTTCACCTTACTCCCATTCTGAGCCTGCACTCCCAGCGTCACCCCCATTCACCCCCCATTATGGGGTTAGGGGGCTTCCCATTGGTTCAGAATTCACCCCCAGGTGAGGGGCTGGATGTGGGGGCATCAATCCCATTGGGGCAAGTTGGGGGTTCACCCCCTTGGTAGTGTCCCCTCCTGGGATCCACTGGGCACTCCCAGGGTTATGGGGTTATTGGGGATGGGATTGGGTGGGGATGTGTTGGCCCAAGGGAGGTGGGGTAGGATGGCAATTGCATGTGGGATAGTTGTGTGGGCAGTGGTTATTGGGGTTAGGGTCCCCATTGTGGGGCTGGTTCATGGGGCCGAATGGCACCCCCATTTTGTGGGGACAGCCGTTGGGGGCATATTATGGGGTCACATTCACCAACCCGTGATGTGGGGGCACCCATTATTGTCACCCTTCAGCCCGCCTATGTGTCCCCCTGGGATGTCAGCCTCGACACTTATAGCACACCCCACAACCTTGGGGCCCTCATGGATTTAAACACACCCCCGCAGACTTGCCCCTATAGCAAAACCAGCAGACTGAGACTCTGGTAGCACACCCCGCATTATGCGCCTATAGCACACCCGCATTTCCATGCCCTATAGCACACCCATGTCAGCCCTCGGCCATATAGCACACCCCACAGCATTCTGGGTATGAGCACACCATTCCACAGCCTTCCTGCCCCTTGTAGCCACCCATCACGCCTTGCCCTATAGCACCATTCCCGCAGGCCTGTGCCCTATCAGCACACCCGTCGACAGCCTTATGGGGATGGGGCTGGGATGTAGGCAGACCCCGCAGCCTCGGTCCCTATAGCCCACCCTTTGGACCTGTGGCCTCCGGGATGCCACGGTGCACAGATTTCTGGGGTGGATGGCGATACCTGGACCCAACTATGCCTGAGCTGCTGAGATGTACCCCCCGCTGTGCTCCAGAGTTACGGTGCTTCAATGGTCTTCGTGGGCGGGGTCCCCAAAAAACTGAACGGGTCTCATGTCGTTCCTACGGACATGTGGGACCCAGATTTGTGTCTGGGCTTTTCTATGGGGGGCATGGGGTTATGGGCGGGTTGGGGTTGGGGGGGGTATGGGGGGGTAATGGGGTTATGGGGGGGAGGGGGGCTTGGAGAGGGATAATGGGGGGAGCATGGGGTTATGGGGTTTATAGGGTAGGGGGGTTTATGGGGTGGGGGTGTCACGGGGGGAGGGGTGTTATGGGGTTCAGGGGGGGGCACGGGGTTGTGTGGGGGAGAGGGGTTAAAGGGGTGGGGGGGGGAATGGGATGGGGGGGTTATGGGGGGGCCTATGAGGGGTCATGGTGTTATGGGGAGGGGGGCTATGGGGGGGCATGGGGTTATGGGGGGGCCTATGGGGGGGCATGGGTTTATGGGGTGGGGAGGATTATGGGGGGGCGGGGGGTCATGGGGGGGCCTATGGGGTGGCATGGGGTTTGGGGGGGGATAGGGGGTTGGGGGGGCCTATGAGGGGTAATGGGGTTATGGGGGGGGCCTATGGGGGGGCATTGGTTTATGGGGGCGTGGGGGTTGGGGGGGGCTATAGGGGGGGCATGGGGTTATGGGGGGGGGGGTTATGGGGTCAGAAGGGGTCCAGGGAGGGGAGGGGGGGGGGAACACAAGGAATGGGGGGGGGCACACAGGGCAGGGACAGGATGGGGGGCCATGTGCCCCCCCCCCCCGGGCATTGCCCCATAGCGGTGCTGGGCAGGGCGGGGGGTGGGGGGTGGGGGGGGGGGGCACACACGGTGGAATGCCCCCCCCCCCCCTCCAATTCCCCCCCCCCCCCCCCCGATGTCCCAGTCTGTCCTTCACCGGACCCGGCTGTGCCCCCCCCCCCCCCCCCCGCAGTGACTCATCCCAATGGCGGTGCCACATTGCAGTACTTGGGGGGGGGGGGGGCACAGAGCTGCGCGTGCCCCCCCCCATATTGAACCCAAACCCGCCAACCCCCCCATATCCCCCCCCCCAATATCCCCCCCATTCCTCAGGCCATCATTTTTTTTTTTTTTTGGGGGGGGGGGGTCATCGCCTCTCCCCCATTTATTGCCACCCCCCCCCCTCAATTTTTTGCCCCCCTCCTCCCCATCCCCTTTTTTTTTTTTTTGGGGGGGGGGGGGTAACATCCTCCAGCCCCCCCCCCCTCTCCCTGCAGCCAATCAGAGCCCACCGCCCCGTTTCCATGGCGACCGCCGCATCCTGGGGAGGAACTGATCATCCATGTAATTATTATTGTTAATTAGTAATAATTTCTTTTTTTTTTTTTTTTGGGGGGGGTGGGGGGGGTGGACGATGACAGAGTTTAACCCTTTCTGTGCCACACCAAGGCAAATTGAGGGGGGGGGTCCCAATGGGGATCAGTGCCCCCCCCCCCCCAAAGACCATAACAGCACCACGACCCCCCCCCACCCGTGAGGGGGGGGGGGGGGGGAGGGTCTCTATAGGGCTACATTAGTGCCCCCCCCCCAAAATGCCCCCCCCCCCAGACAATCTCACACCACCACGACCCCAGACAATGACGTGGGGGGGGGGGGGGGGGATTCTTATGCAGATAGGCTGTTTTTTTTTTTTTTTTCGGGGGGGGGGGGGGGTGAGATCTATATTTTCGCCCCCCCCCCCCCCCCCCCCCCACGACCCCCCCCCCATCTTACCTGCCCCCACCATCCCAGCAGCCGGGGCTGTGCGCACGTCTCACAGAAGAAATCCACCAGAGGCATTTTGTCGGTTCCGGATGGGGAGGGGGGGGCACACACAGGACCCCCCCCCCCCCCCCCCCGCCCCCCCCCACCCCCTTTAAAATTGTGTGTGTGTGTGGATGCTCCCCCCCCCCGACCCCCCCCAAATAAATAATTAAATAAAACCCACCCCTATGGCCGCCCTATGGGGGGGGGGGTTCTGGGCATGGTGGGAGCTTGGGGGAGGGGGGTGCTGTCTCCCCCCCCCCCCAAAATAAAAAGAGCTGCTCCCACCTGAGGGGGGGGGGGTCCGCTCACATCGCTGCTGTGCCCCCCCCCTCCCACAGCCCTCCTTTATGGGAGGGGGGGGTCAGTAGGGGGACCCCGGGGGCATTGGGGGAAGGGATGGGGGGGTTAAAAGGGAGGGGGGGGGGGATTCTATGGGGTTCTATAGGGTTCTATGGGGTGAAGGAGGATGCTGTGGGGTTGCTACCGGGGTCTGTAGGGTCGCTATGGGGATCTATAGGGTTCTATGGGGTTGTTATAGGGGATCTATGGGGTTGCTATAGGGATGCTATGGGGATGCTACGGGGATCTATGGGGTTTCTATGGGGATCTATGGGGTTCTATGGGGTTGTTATAGGGGATCTATGGGGTTGCTATGGAAATGCTATGGGGATGCTACGGGGAATCTATGGGGTTTCTATGGGGATCTATGGGGATCTATGGGGTTGCTATGGGGATCTATGGGGATCTATGGGGTTCTATGGGGTTGCTATGGGGATCTATAGGGTTCTATGGGGTTGCTATAGGGGATCTATGGGGATCTATAGGGTTGCTATGGGGATGCTATGGGGTTGCTATAGGGTTGCTATGGGGATCTATGGGGATCCTACGGGGCTCTATGGGGTTGCTATGGGGATCTATGGGGTCTATAGGGTTGCTATGGGGATGCTATGCGGTTGCTATGGGGATCTATGGGGATGCTATGGGGTTGCTATGGGGTTGCTATGGGGTTGCTATGGGGCAGAGGGGGCCCGGGGGGGTCCCGGCGGCGGTGCGGGGCTGCGGCTGGGTCCGACGCATGCGCGGGGCTGCGGGTACCGCGCTCCGCCCCCCCCCTCCCCTCCCCCCATAGCTCCGCCCTCTGCCCACCCCCCCAGAATTCAACCCCCTACCGGCGGCGCACGACAACGCGCGGCAGAGACCCCCATGCGGCTCAGAATGGGGTCCGGGACGCATGGGCGGGGCTGGGGACACCCCGGGCTCCAAGCCCCCCCACCCCCACATCCCCCCCCGTATCCCCCCCATAGCCAATCCGCCCTCCCATACCCACATCCCCCCAGAATTCAACCCTCCTCCCCCCCCCCCCCAAAGAAAACCCCAACCCTCTCTTGTTCGGGCACGACAACGCGGGGCAGAGACCCCCATGGATCATCTCAGAATGGGGTGGGGACCCCCATGGGTCACCCCACAATGGGATGGGGACACCCCCAGGGCAGTGACAAGCCCGACCCCACCCCCACATCCATACCCCCGTATCCCATACCCCCATATCCCATATCCCGTATCCCATATCCCATACCTCACATCCCATATCCCATACCCCACATCCCCATATCCCATATCCTGTATCCCATACCCCATACCCCATATCCCCACATCCCATACCCCCACATCCCATATCCCGTATCCCATACCCCATACCCCATAATCCGTATCCCATATTCCCATGTCCTCATACTCCATATCTCATATCCCATATCCCGTATCCCGTACTCCCATATTCCCATATCCCATACCCCATACCCCGTATCCCCATACCCCATATTCCATACCCCATGTCCCATATCCCATATCCCCCTATCCCGTACCCATACCAGTATCCTCCCATATCCCCATATCCCCCATCCCCCATATCCCCCATCCCATACCCCATATCCCCATATCCCATACCCCATAATCCCATATCCCGTACCTATATCCCCATGTATCCCATATCCCCCATACCCCATATCCATACCCCGTACCCCATATCCATACCCCATATCCATATCCATACCCCGTACCCCATATCCATACCCCGTACCCCATATCCCATGAATACCCATATCCCATATCCCCCCCCATATCCCATACCCATATATACCATAACCCATACCCCATATTCCATATTCCATATCCCATATCTCGTGTCCCATACGCAGTATCTCATATCCCATACCCCACATCCCCATATCCCATATCCCATAACCCATATCCCCATATCCTCGTACCCCATATCCTGTATCCCATATCCTGTATCCCGTATCCCATACCCCCTATCCCCATATCCCATACCCCATATCCCGTACCCCATATCCGTATCCCATAACCCATACCCCATATCCGTATCCCATAACCCATACCCCATATCCATATCCCATAACCCATAACCCATACCCCATATCCCATAGCCCTATATCCCATATCCCATATCCCCATATCCATATCCCCATATCCCATACCCCATACCCCATATCCCATATCCCAAATCCCATATCCCAAATCCCATATCCCATATCCCATACCCCATACCCCATACCCCATATCCCATATCCCATACCCCATATCCCCATACCCCATATCCCCATACCCCACATTTCCACCCCCATATTCCTACATCCCACCCCCCCACCTCCACCCCGTTGCTCCCCCCACCCCTCCGCCCCCCCATCCCCGCACCCAATTTTCCGACCGCTGTCCCTTTAAATCCGCCGCCATCTTTCTCTCGCCTTCCCTCACCGTGCGCTCGATTACGCGTGCGCACGCCCCCCCAAGCGCGTCGCAACCGGAAGTGCGTCACACCAGCGACCGGAAGTGGGCGCGCCGTGCTCTGGAGGTTTCCAGAAGCGGCCGAGAGCGGCGGACGGGCGCGGGGGGGGGGGCGGTTCGGAGGGGTGCGGTTCCGCTATGGTGGATTACAGCGTCTGGGACCACATCGAGGTGTCGGACGATGAGGACGAGACGCACCCCAACATCGACACCGCCTCCCTCTTCCGATGGCGGCACCAGGTGGGGCGCGGCCCGGCCTCAGGGCCCGGCTCTGCCCGTAGGCCGCGTTGCCATGGCGACCGCGCCCCCCCCTCCCCCTCCCCGTTGCCATGGCGATGCCCCCCTTCCCCCCTCTGCCCCTTTTTCCCCTCGCCCCCCCGGCGGTGTCCCCGTTGCCGTGGTTACCGGTGCCCATCCCCCAAGGGCCCGCAGCCCCTCCTCAGCGCCCCCCAACTTTGGGGGGGGGGTCTTCATCCTCTTCCCAACCCCGTCCTCGTGGGAGACCCCATTTTGTCCCCCCCCCTTTCTTAGAGCTGTCCCCATGGAGGTCCCCACTCCTGCCCAAGGTTGGTCTCCTTTGGCGTCTTCAATCCCCTCCTTGAGGGGGTCCTCAGATCAGCCCCCCACCCCCCCGGCTGTCCCCATCTCATCCTCATTGAGGGCTCAGTCCCGTCCCGACTTCTGTCCCTATTGAGACCCCCATTCCCATCCCCATGGGGACGTTCCTCCATCCCTGTCCCCGTGGGGGTCCTCATTCCATCCCCCCGGGGGTTCCTGAGGCTCTCCCCATTGGGGACCCCCTCCTGTCCTCATCCCAGACCTCCTGTGAGCCCCCAGCATTGTCCCAGTCCTGTCCCTGTCTTCTCCCCATTCTCTCCCCACCCCCCTCCGCAGGGCTGTCCCTGTGGGAGTCCCCATCCCGTCCTCATGGTGGTCCCCATCCTCTCCCAATGGGGGTCTCCGCGGTGGTCCCCATCCCCTCCTCACAGCTCCCCCCGTGGGGATCGCTGTCTCTCAGAGCTGTCCCCGTCCCATCCCTGTGGGGGTCACCACCCCCTCCTCAGATTTGTCCCTGTCCCATCTTCACAGCGGTCCCCATCTTGTCCCTACGTGGGTCTCCGTGCTGCTCTGCATCCCCTCCCCAGGACTGTCCCCATGGGGGTCACCATCCCCTCCCCACAGTTGTCTTACAGGACAGACTTTAGGCTCCCCCCTTCCCACCTCCTTGGGGAAGGAGGCTGAACCCCCCCCTCCAACCCCTCCCCCCATTTTTCCCAAGAAAGTCATCCCTGCTCAGTGTTGTCCCTACTGGATGCACTGGAATGGGGAGGTGGGGGAGGGGGCAAGAAGTTTGCTCCTTACTTCCTACCCCTCCAAGCCCCAAAAACATGAGACGACCCCCCTTTCCCCCCCACTTCCAGGCCCGTGTGGAGAGGATGGAACAGTTCCAGAAAGAGAAAGAGGAGCTGGACAAGGGCTGCAGGGAATGCAAGCGGAAACTCGCCGAGTGCCAGAGGAAACTGAAAGAGTTGGAAGTGGCTGAGCCCGGGGGGGGATCCGGGGGGGTCCGGGGGGAACGGGAGAGGCTGCAAGCGGAGGCTCAGCAGCTGCGCCATGAGGAGAGGAACTGGGAGAGCAAAATGGAGGAGCTGCGCAAGAAGGAGAAGAACATGCCATGGAACGTCGACACGCTGAGCAAGGACGGCTTCAGCAAGGTGGGCGGGGGGAGGGGTGTAACCCCCCCCCTCTTTCCCTACCACCCCCCCCCCCCACGCCTTGGGATTGCCCCCCGTTGGGTCTTCCCCATTGAGTTGGCATCTGCCCTATTGATGCCCCCGCTGGGGTCACGTTGGGTTTTCCCCCCCATTGGGCGTCCTGCACCCATTAGGGTCACATTGGGTCCCCCCCCACCCCCCTCACATTGCTGCCCCCATTGAGTTCCCCTCCACCCCCCACTGGGTGTCCCCGTTGGATCCCGCCCCCCTCTCCCCATTGGTGCCCCATTGGGATCATGTTGGATCTCCCCCTTTTTGGTGCCCCATCGGGGTCACGTTGGGTCTTCCTCATTTAGGGGGGTGCCCCCCCCCCCATTGGGTTTAACCACCCCCACCCCATGGGTGCCATCATTGGGGTCACATTGTGCCCCCCCCCCTCCTCTCCCCAGAGCGTTTTCAACGTGAAGGCAGAGGAGAAGGAGGAGACGGAGGAGCAGAAGGAGCAGAAGCACAAAACCTTCGTGGAGCGCCACGAGAAGCAGATCAAGCACTTCGGTGAGGGGGGGCTGCCCCACATCTCCCCCCAACCCCCAACACATCCCATCCCTACCCCTCACCCCCCTCAATTTGGGGGTCCTACCCTTACCCTGCCCCAAACCCCCCACACATAACCCCCCCAACCTGGGGATCCTGTCCCACATCCTGCCCTACACCCCCCAACCTGGGGGTCCCTCCCACCCCACACATTTCCCTCATTTCCTCCTTTTGGAGGACCGGTCCCTCTCTCCCTTTGGAGGACCGGTCTCTCTCTCCCTTTGGAGGACCAATCTCTCTCTCCCTTTGGAGGACTAATCTCTCTGTCCTTTTGGAGGACTAATCTCTCTGTCCTTTTGGAGGCCCGGTCCCTCTCTCCCTTTGGAGGACCAATCTCTCTCTCCCTTTGGAGGACCGGTCTCTCTCTCCCTTTGGAGGACCGGTCTCTCTCTCCCTTTGGAGGACCGGTCTCTCTGTCCTTTCGGAGGCCCGGTCCCTCTCTCCCTGTGGAGGACCGGTCTCTCTCTCTCCCTGTGGAGGACCGGTCTCTCTCTCCCTTTGGAGGACCAATCTCTCTGTCCTTTCGGAGGACCGGTCCCTCTCTCCCTTTGGAGGACCAATCTCTCTCTCCGTTTGGAGGACCGGTCTCTCTGTCCTTTCGGAGGACCGGTTCCTCTCTCCCTTTGGAGGACCAATCTCTCTCTCCCTTTGGAGGACCAATCTCTCTGTCCTTTCAGAGGACTGGTCCCTCTCTCCCTTTGGAGGACCAATCTCTCTTTCCCTTTGGAGGACTGATTTCTCTCTTTTGGGTGGAATTGTTCTTTTTTGAGGCCTGACCTTTTGGGGCCCATTGTCTGTTTTTATTGGATGATGTCTCATTTTTGACCCCCCCCTCCCCCCCCCAGGCATGCTGCGGCGCTGGGACGACAGCCAGAAGTACCTCTCTGACAACCCGCACCTCGTTTGCGAGGAGACCGCTAATTACCTGGTCATCTGGTGCATCGACCTGGAGGTGGAAGAGGTCTGGACCCCCCCGCCCCCCCCGTGCCCCTTTTTTGGGGGGTTCAGTGCCCCCTCTCTGTGATTTGGAGTCTTTTTTTGGGGGGGGGGGAGGGATGTTGAGAGTCTCCAAATGGAGAAGGGGATGGAAGGAGCCCCCTCCCCTCCCCCTCCCAACACTTTGGGGTTTTTTTTGGGGGGGGGGGGGGAGGCACAAAGGTGTTCTGTAGGGAATAGGGAGGAGGGAATGAGTCCGGTCCCCAGGATTTGGGATTTTGGGGGGTGGGAGGGGTGGTTCCTTTGGGAATTGGGTTTTTTTGGGGGGTGGGGGCTGAGGGGCTCTGAGTGGAAAAGGCGATGGAAACCCGCCCCCCCTTTTTTTTTGGGGGGGGAAGGGGGTCCACAAATGGATCCTCCTGGGAAAGGCTGCGGGCAGCAGCCCGTGCTCTGCACTGTGTGTTTCTTTTGGGGCTCCTTTTGGGGGTTTTGGGGCTCTTTTTAGGTTCTTTTTAGGGTTTTTTGGGGGGGCTCTTTTTAGGTTGTCTTTAGGGTTTTTTTGGAGGCTCCATTTGGGGTTCCTGTTTTTTCTGGGGGGGGGGGGGGTGAGCTCCGTTTGGAGCTCTTGAGATTTTTGGGGTCTCTGTTTGGGGTCCCCGTTGAAGTCTCCCTTTTGGGTCTCCCTTTGGGAATTCCCTTTTGGGGTCTCCGTTTGGGGTCTCTCTTTGGGGGTCTCCCCTTTGGGATCTCCATTTGAGGCTCCTTTTGGGTGTCTCCCTTTTGGGATCTCCCGTTGGGGGTCTCCCTTTAGGGGTCTCCGTTTGAGATCTCCCTTTGGGATCTCCATTTGAGGCTCCTTTTGGGGTTCTCCCTTTGGGGTCTCCCTTTGAGATCTCCCTTTGAGATTTCCCTTTTGGGGGTCTCCCTTTGGGATCTCCATTTGAGGCTCCTTTTGGGATTCTCCCTTTTGGGGACTCCCTTTGGGGTCCCCATTGAGGTCTCCCATTGAGGTCTCCCTTTGGGATCTCCATTTGAGGCTCCCTTTTGGGGTCTCTCTTTGGGATCTCTCTTTGGGGGTCTCTCTTTGGGGGTCTCCCTTTGGGCTCTCCATTTGAGGCTCCTTTTGGGGTTCTCTCTTTTGGGGGCTCCCTTTGGGGGCTCCCTTTGGGATCTCTGGGTCTCCCTTTTGGGGTCTCCCTTTTGCAGTGTCCCTTTGGGTCTCCCCTTTAGGATTCCCCCTTTAGAGGTCTCCCTTTGGGGTTCTCCCTTTGGGGTTCTCCCTTTGGGGGTCTCCCTTTGGGCTCTCCATTTGAGGCTCCTTTTGGGGTTCTCTCTTTTGGGATTCTCTCTTTTGGGGTCTCCCTTTGGGGGCTCCCTTTGGGATCTCTGGGTCTCCCTTTTGGGGTCTCCCTTTTGCAGTGTCCCTTTGGGTCTCCCCTTTAGGATTCCCCCTTTAGGGGTCCCCCTTTAGGGCTCCCGCTTTAGGGTTCTCCCTTTGGGGGTCTCCCTTTGGGGGTCTCCCTTTGGGCTCTCCATTTGAGGCTCCTTTTGGGATTCTCTCTTTTGGGTCTCCCTTTGGGGTCTCCCTTTGGGGGCTCCTTTTGGGATCTCTGGGTCTCCCTTTTGGGATCTCCCTTTTGCGATCTCCCTTTGGGTCTCCCTTTTAGGAGTCTCTATTTGGGGTCCCCCTTTGGAGGTCCCCCTTTAGGGGTCTCCCCTTTAGGGCTCTCCCTTTGGCATCTCCCTTCGATGCTCCTTTTGGGGCACCTTTTATGGATTCCCTTTAGTCTCCTGCCCCCCCCCTCACCCCCCTTTGTCCCCCCCCTCCAGAAGCAGGCTCTGATGGAGCAGGTCGCCCACCAGACCATCGTCATGCAGTTCATCCTGGAGTTGGCCAAGAGCCTCAAAGTCGATCCTCGCGCCTGCTTCCGCCAGTTCTTCACCAAGATCAAGGTGGGCATCACCTCCCCCCCCCCAAAAAAAAAAAAAAAAACCTAAAAGGAGCGGATTCCCACCCAAAACCACCCCCCCCCGGCCCGCAGACCGCCGACCAGCAGTACATGGAGGGCTTCAATGACGAGCTGGAGGCCTTCAAGGAGCGCGTGCGCGGCCGTGCCAAGGCGCGCATCGAGAGGGCGATGAAGGAATACGAGGAGGAGGAGAGGCAGAAGCGCCTGGGGCCCGGCGGCCTCGACCCTGTCGACGTCTACGAGTCCCTGCCGCCCGTGAGTGCCGGCGTCTGCGGCTCGGGTCGCCACTTTTTGGGCCCAAAAACCCGATTTCTGGGTTCAGATCCCCACGTTTGGGGCTCAGATCCCCACTTTTTAGGCTCAGGTCCCCACGTTTTGGGCACAAAAACCCGATTTCTGGGTTCAGATCCCCAGTTTTTAGGCTCAGATCTCCACTTTTTGGGCACAAAAACCCGATTTCTGGGTTCAGATCCCCACGTTTGGGGCTCAGATCGCCAAGTTTTGGGCTCAGATCCCGGTTTTCTGGGCTCAGATCCCAATGTTTTGGGCTCAGAGCCCCACATTTTTGATTCAGATCCCCACTTCTTAGGCTCAGATCCCGGCTTTCTGGGCTCAGATCCCGATGTTTTGGGCGCAGATCCCCACATTTTTGATTCAGATCCCCACTTCTTAAGCTCAGATCGCCACGTTTTGGGCTCAGATCCCTGCTTTTTAGGCTCAAATCTCCACATTTTGGGCTCAGATCCCCACTTTCTGGACTCACATCCGCGCATTTTAGGCTCAGATCCCCACGTTTTGGGCTCAGATTGCCACTTTCTGGGCTCAGGTCCCCACATTTTGGGCTCAGGTCCCCACGTTTTGGGCCCAAAAACCCGCTTTCTGGGCTCAGGTCCCCGCTTTCTGGGCTCAGATCCCCACGTTTTGGGCTCAGATCCCGGCCTTCTGGGCTCAGGTCCCAATGTTTTGGGCTCAGATCCCCACATTTTTGATTCAGATCCCCACTTCTTAAGCTCAGGTCTCCGCTTTTCAGGCTCAGATCCCCACTTTTGGGGCTCTGATCGCCACATTTTGGGCTCAGATTGCCACGTTTTGGGCTCAGATGGCCACGTTTTGGCTCAAGTCCCCACTTTCTGGACTCAGATCCCCACATTTTGGGCTCAGATCCCCACTTTTAGGCTCCGATCCTCGCGTTTTGGGTTCAGATCCCCACTTTCTGGGCTTAAATCCCCACGTTTTGGGCTCAGATCCCCACTTTCTGAACTCAGATGCCCAATTTTTAGGCTCAGATCCCCACATTTTGGGCTCAGATCCCCAATTTTTAGGTTCAGATCCCCACATTTTGGGCTCAGATTCCCACATTTTGGGCTCAGGTTCCACTTTCTGGACACAGATCCCAAAGTTCTGGGCTCAAGTCCCCACATTTTTGGCTCAGATCCCCACGTTTTGGGCTCAGATCCCCACGTTTTTGGTTCAGGTCCCCACGTTTGAGACTCGGGTCCCCGCTTTTTAGGCTCAGATCCCCACGTTTTGGGCTCAGATCCCCACTTTCTGGGCCCAAGTCTCACAATTCTCCCCCCCCCATGACCCCATCGATGCCCCCCCTTCCCCTCCACCCCCCCAAACTCCATACCCCACAATTCCCCCCCCATGACCCCATCGATGCCCCCCCCAACCCCCCCCAAACTCCATACCCCACAATTCCTCCCCCATTACCCCACTGATGCCCCCCCTCCAACCCCCCCAAACTCTGTGCCCCACAATCCCCCCCCCATGCCCCCTTGATGCCCCCCTCAACCCCCCTCCACTCCCCACCTGCCCCCCCACACCCCCCCACCCCCTTCAAAACTCTGTGCCCCACAATTCCCCCCCTATGACCCCCTCGATGCCTCCCCCAACCCCCCCAAACTCCATACCCCACAATTCCCCCCCCATGACCCCTTGATGCCTCCCTCAACCCCCCCACACCCCCCCCTCAAACTCCGTGCCCCACAATTCCCCCCCCCATGACCCCATCGATACCCCCCCAACCCCCCCCCAAAAAAAAACTACATGCCCCACAATTCACCCCCCCCTACAATTTCTCCCCCCCCCAGGAGCTGCAGAAATGCTTCGATGCCAAAGACGTGCAGATGCTGCAGGACACCATCAGCCGCATGGATCCCACCGTGAGTCTGCCCCCCCCCCCGACCCCCCCACCCCATAATTACCCTTTCACCCCCCCCCCCCACCCAATTAACCCCCCCCCCCCCCACCCCAATTTCTCCTTGTTGCTGCAGGAGGCGAAGCACCACATGCAGCGCTGCATCGATTCGGGGCTGTGGGTCCCCAACGCCAAAGCGGCCGCTGAGGGTGGGGGGGGCGGGGGGGGGCAGGGGGGGGCACACGGCCAGGCTGGGGGGGGTGGGGGGAGCGGGGGGGGCAGCCCTGAAGCTCTCTATGAAGAGATCCAAAAAGAGAGCCAGGAGGAAGAGGGGGGGCAGGGGAAGGCCTGAGTATCGTCATCCCCCCCACCTCCCCCCTAAACTTTCAGTGACCCCCTTCCCATTCATCCCCCCCCCCCACTTCGGCCCCCTGGGGGGGGGCACAATGCGCTCACCCCCCCCCACCCGCCTGGCTTTGCCCACTTTTGGAGACACACACACAAGGGGGGGGGGGGGGGAGAGGGGAGGGGAGGGGGCGGCTCTTTTTGGGGGTGGGACGGCCCCCCCCACTTGTGGGGCTGGTGGTGGGGGGGGTCTGCTGCTGCCCCCCCCCCCCCCCAACTTCTGACCGCCCGCCCCCCCCCAGCTCAGCACCAATAAAGTGATGGAAGCGATGGCAGCTCGTCCCTCTTTGTGCAGCCGCATTCGTGGCGACGCCGCCCCATAGATTCCCAGCCCCATAGATTCCCAGCCCCATAGATTCCCAGCCCCATAGATTCCCAGACTCTGCCCCATAGGGACACCATTCCCAGCCCCACAGATTCCCAGACTCTGCCCCATAGGGACACCATTCCCAGCCCCACAGATTCCCAGACTCACTGCCCCATAGGGATGCCGTTCCCAGCCCCATAGATTCCCAGCCCCATAGATTCCCAGACTCATTGCCCATAGGGACACCCCCCAGCCTCATAGATTCCCAGCCCCATAGATTCTCAGACTCACCGCCCCATAGGGAATCCATTCCCAGCCCCATAGATTCCCAGACTCACTGCCCCATAGGGCCACCGTTCCCAGCCCCATAGATTCCCAGACTCACTGCCCCATAGGGACACCATTCCCAGCCCCATAGATTCCTGGACCCTCCGTCCCACAGATCTGCTGCCCCATAACGACACCCCCCCAGCCCCACAGATCCCCATCCCCCCACATCAATCCCTGCCCCACAGCAACGCTGCACCACAGCAGCTGTGCCCCCCTCCCACCCCACCAGCCTCCCCCCCGCCAGGCTGTGCCCCCCACATCCCTCAGCGCCCCCCCAGTCCGGCCCATTTCCCCCCCATTTCCATCTGCCCTCCCCCCCCCCACGACCCCCCAATTTCAACCGCTGACACCACGTAACCCCCAGCCCCCCAAGTGTTGCTGACCCCCACCCCACATCGAGCTGTGCCCCCACGGTTCGGCCCCTCTGCCCCCCACCCCCCAAGGCCGTTCCCCATTCATTCAGTGCTGCTCGGTGGCCACGCCCCCTTTTAGGCCACGCCCACGTCTATAAGCCCCGCCCCCTCACAGCAGCGCCATTCACAAAAAAAAAAGCCCCGCCCCCGGCAGCATTCGGCCAATGGCAGCGCGCGTTTCTGTCGCCCAATGGGCGGTGGCTGCGGAAGCGGATGCGAGGCCGGAGCGGAAGCGCGGGGGCGAAACCGGAAGCGGAAGAAGGAGGGAAGTGAAAGCGGTACGGAGCCGGTGCGTGAAGGGTTGTGGGGTCGGGGGCTGCGGGGCGGTGTGGGGCTGGGGGCGTTTGGGGGGGGGGTCGGGGCTGTGGGTCCCCCTCCTCATTGGCTGCCGCTCTTTTGGGATCCCTTTGGGATCCTTCCCTCTTCTTTGGGATCCTTTCCATCCCCCCCCCCCCTTCCCCCAACCCTTGGGATCCACTTCCTTGCTCTTCCCCCCCCCCCTCCCTGCGCCCCCCCTTGGGACCCCCCTCCCTCACCCCATATTCTACCACCTTCCTCCCTCCCTTTTGGGATCCCCTCCCCCCACTTTAAGATCCCTTTCCCTGCCCCCACCCCCCCCACTCTTTGGGACCCCCCCCTCCACCCCCCCCCAGTCTTTGGGACCCCCTCCCACCCCCCCCAATCTTTGGGAGCTCCCCCACCCCCCCAGTCTTTGGGATCCCCTCCCACCCCCCTCTCTTTGGGACCCCCCCTCTCCACCAAACTCTTTGGAACCCCCCCCACCCCCCGCACTCTTTGGGAACCTCCCCACTCTTTGGACCCCCCCCTCCCCCCCCCCCTTCTTTGGAGTCCCCCCTCCACCCCCCCCACTCTTTGGGACCCCCTTCACCCACCACTCTTTGGCCCCCCTCACCCACCCCCCCCCAATAGGTCTCTCAGGATCCCCCCCCTCCCCCCCACAGGTGACTCCCACCACATTATGCCCCACCCCAGATCCAGGTAGGTTCCCCCCCTCCCCTCCCCAACACCCCCCCCCAACCAATGAGATCCCACTCCCTTCATTAACCCCGCCACTAATTAACCCTCCCCCCCCCCCCCCCAACCCCCAGGCCATGTCGCTGTGCCGGAGCGCCGTGAGCCCCCCCGGTGTCGCCATTTTCCTGCACGGGGGGGGGGATGGGGGCGGGGAGGAGCGATGGCGGAGCGATGGCGGAGCGCCGAGCGCTGAGGAGATCTGCGTGGAGTTGGCACGGCGCCTCGGTGAGACGGAGCTTCGTTAGCCACTAATTAAGGGGGGGGGTGAGGAGGTTCTGAGGTCCTGTGATCTGTAAGGACCTTTCCAACCCGTCCTGTAGTCCTCTGATCTGTAAGGACCTTACTGAGTTGTCCTGTGGTTCTGTGATCTGTAAGGACCTTTCCAACCTGTCATGTAGTCCTGTGATCTGTAAGGACGTTTCCAACCTGTCCTGTATTCCTGTGATCTGTAAGGACCTTTCCAAGCTGTCCTGTAGTCCTGTGATCTGTAAGGACCTTTCCGACCTGTCCTGTACTGCTGTGATCTGTAAGGACCTTTCCAACCTGTCATGTAGTCCTGTGATCTGTAAGGACCTTTCCAACCTGTCATGTAGTCCTGTGGTCTGTAAGGACCTTACCAACCTGTCCCATGTTCCTGTGATCTGTAAGGACCTTTCCGACCTGTCCTGTAATCCTGTGATCTGTAAGGACGTTTCCAACCTGTCCCATGTTCCTGTGATCTGTAAGGACCCTTCTGACCCGTCCTGTAATCCTGTGATCTGTAAGGACCTTTCCGACCTGTCATGTAGTCCTGTGATCTGTAAGGACGTTTCCAACCTGTCCCATGTTCCTGTGATCTGTAAGGACCCTTCCGACCCATCCCACGGTTTTGTGATCTGTAAGGACCTTTCCAACCCCTACAATCGTCCTGCGTTCTTTAAGGACCTTCCCTACCCACCCCATGACTCTACACCTTCCAGGACCCTCCCATCCCACAGTTCAGTGACCTTCCAGGACTTTCCCAACCCACCCTATAGTTCTGTGACCTTCCAGGACCCCCCTGCCCCCACCCCCTAGTTGTGTGACCTTCCAGGACCTGCCCGGTTGTCCCTGCAGGCATCTCCCCACGCTGCGCGGCGCTGTTTGCGCTGTACGATGCACCTTCCAGGACCTGGCTGCCACCCAACCACCGCTTCGGTGCCGTGGAGGACCGCGACCGCCACCTGCACTTCCGTATCCGGTGAGCCGGGTCCTGTCAGCTCACAGCTACCCTGGGGTGGGACTGGCCAGGTCCTTGAAGAGAACAGAAGGATGGAATGGTTGGGGTGGAAAGGTCCTGGAAGGTCGTAGAGCCATAGAGATGGGTTGAGAGGGTCCTGGAAGGTCGTTGAGCTGTGAAATGGATTGAGAGGGTCCTTACAGATCACAGAGGCATAGAATGGAATAGGTAGGTCCTTAAAGATTAAAAAAAACTATGGGATGGGTTGGAAGGGTCCTTACAGATCACAGAGGCATAGGGTGGAATAGGTTAGGTCCTTAAAGATTAAAAAACCATGGGATGGGTTGGAAAGGTCCTCAAGATTGAAAAACGCATGGGTTGTGTGGGAAGGGTCCTTGAAGAGTAAAATACCAGAGAATGGATTGGAAAAGTCTTCAAAGACAGCAGAACCATGGGACGGGTTGGAAAGGTCCTTGCAGATTAAAAAAATGTGAGGTAGGCTGGAAAGATCCTTACAGATTACAGGACGACAGGGTGGGTTGGAAAGGTCCTTACAGATTGAAAAAACATAGGTTGTGTTGGAAAGGTCCTTACAGATTAAAATCGCACAGGATGTATTGGGAAGGTCCTTACAGATTGAAATCGCACGGGATGGATTGGGAAGGTCCTTAAAGATTAAAATCGCACAGGATGGATTGGGAAGGTCCTTACAGATTAAAATCGCACGGGATGGATTGGAAAGGTCCTTACAGATTAAAATTGCTCAGGATAGATTGGGAAGGTCCTTACAGATTAAAATTGCTCAGGATGGATTGGGAAGGTCCTTACAGATTGAAATTGCACGGGATGGATTGGAAAGGTCCTTACAGACAGAAATAAAAAACCATGGGACGGGATTGGAAAAGTCCTTACAGATTAAAAAAACATCACGTAAGCTGGAAAGGTCCTTACAGATCACAGAACCAGGGCTCTCCCACCTTAGGTTCTACTTCCGGAACTGGCACGGCATGAACGAGGCGGAGCCGGCCGTCTTCCGCCACGCGCCGCGGCACGACGGCGGCACCGGGGAGAAACCGCGCGGCACGGCCGTGCTCGACAAGGCGTCCTTCCAGTATCTGTTTGAGCAGGTCCTGAAAGGTCAAAGAAATGAGGGGCGGTTGGGTTGGAAGGGTCCTTAAAGATCGTAGAACGATAGATTGGTTGGGTTGGAAAGCCCCTAAAAGGTGATGGAGCCGTGGAATGGGTTGGGAAGGTCCTTGAAGATTATAGAACTATGGGATGGATGGATTAGAAGGGCTCTTAAAGATCATGGAGCCGTGGAATGGGTTGGAAAGGTCCTTGAAGGTTATAGAACTGTGGAATGGTTGGATTAAAAGGGCTCTTAAAAATCATGGAGCCATGGAATGGGTTGGAAAGGTCCTTGAAGATGATAGAACTAGGGGGTGGTTGCATTAGAAGGGTTCTTAGAGATCATGGAGCCGTGGAATGGGTTGGAAAGGTCCTTGAAGGTAATAGAACTGTGGAATGGTTGGATTAGAAGTGTTCATGAAGACCGTAGAGCCATAGGAAGGGTTGGAAAGGTCCTTGAAGATGATAGAACTGTGGAATGGTTGGATTAGAAGGGTTCTTGTCGGGATTTGGGGATTTTGGGGTCGGGATTTGCAGATTTTGGGTCGAGATGTGGGGATTTTGAGTCGAGATGTGGGGATTTGAGGTCGGGATTTGGGGATTTTGGGTCGGGATTTGGGGATTTTGGGGTTGGGATTTGGGGATTTTGGGGTCGAGATTTGGGGATTTTGGGGAAAGTCAGGATTTTGGATCGGGATTTGGGGATTTTTTGGGGTCGGGATTTGGGGATTTTGGGGTGGGGATTTGGGGATTTTGGGGTTGGGATTTTGGGTCTGGATTTGGGGATTTTGGGGTGGGGATTTGGGGATTTTGAGTCGCAATGTGGGGATTTTGGGTCAGGATTTGGGGATTTGGGGGAAAGTTGGACGGGAAGCCTCTTTGAAGCTCTCCTCCCATCACCACGTGTCGTTCTCCCCCTCCGCAGGGAAAATTCGACTTCATTAATGATGCGGCGTCGTTAACGGACTTCCGGTCGGAGCAGGAAGTGCAGCGCTTCAAAAATGAGAGCCTGGGCATGGCCGTGCTGCACCTCTGCCACGTCGCCCTCCGCAGCGGCCGCTGCCTCGAGGAGGTGGCACGGAAATACGGGTGGGCACCCAGGGGGGTGGGATTCGGAGGGGCGTGGGGTGGGGGGGGATTTGGGGTGGGAACGTCGGGGGTGTGGGGTGGGATTTGAGGGGGTACGGGGTGGGATTTTGGGTCAGGGTTTGGGGATTTGAGGTGGGAATGTTGGGGAGTTTGGGTGGGGGTTTGGGGTCTGGATTTGGAGATTTTCGAGTCGGGATTTTGGGTCGGGATTTGGGGATTTTGGGGTCAAGATTTGGGGATTTTGGAGTCGGGATTTGGGGATTTTGGGGTCAAGATTTGGAGATTTTGGGGTTGAGATTTGGGGATTTTGGGTCGGGGTTTGGGGATTTTGAGTCTGGATGTGGGGACTTTGGGGTCGAGATGTGGGGATTTTGGGGTCAGGATTTGGAGATTTTGGGTTGGGATGTGGGGATTTTGGGTCAAGATTTGGGGATTTTGGGTCAGGATTTGGGGATTTTGGGGTCGGGATTTGGAGATTTTGGGTCGGGATGTGGGGATCTTGGGGTCGGGATGTGGGGGTTTTGGGGTCGGGATGTGGGGATTTTGGGGTCGGGATTTGGAGATTTTGGAGTCGAGATTTGGGGATTTTGGGTTGAGATTTGGGGATTTGGAGTCGGGATTTGGGGATTCTGGGGTCAGGATTTGGGGATTTTGAGTCAGGATGTGGGGATTTTGGTGTCAGGATTTGGAGATTTTAGGGTCGGGATGTGGGGATTTTGGGGTCGGGATGTGGGGATTCTGAGTCTGGATTTGTGGATTTTGGGGTCGGGATGTCGGGATTTTGGGTCGGGATTTTGGGTCGAGATTTGTAGATTTTGGGGTCGGGATGTGGGGATTTTGGATTGAGATTTGGGGATTTTGAGTCGGGATTCGGGGATTTTGAGTCAGGACGTGGGGATTTGGGGTCGGAGCACTGGGACGTTCCAACCCCCTCTTCATCCTCGCAGCTTCAAGGCGTGCATCCCGCGCTCCTTCCGGCTGCAGATCCAGCAGAGCAGCGCGGTGACGCGGCTCCGAATGAAAAACGTCTTCCGGAAATTCGTGCGGCGCTTCCAGCGGCACACGGTGGGCGCGGGGACGCTGACGGAGGAGGACGTCATGTTCAAATATTTGGCCACCTTGGAGCTGCTGGCGCCTCGTTTCGGCACCGAGCGCTTCGCCGTGCTCTCCTTGGACGTCTCCAACGATGGGGAGAAGGCTCAGCCCTGCGGCAATGGGGGGCACGCGATGGCGGAGCGCGGGGACGCGGGGGTCCCTGGGGATTCTTCGGTCAGCCATGAGGTTCTGGTCAGCGGTACCGGTGGGATCCAGTGGCGGCCCGTGCCCAGCGAGGTGAGTATGGGGAGGGGTTGGGATGGGTTTGGGTTGGGAGGGTCCTTAAAGGTGGTAAAACGGGGTGGGATTGGGTTGGGAAGGTCCTTAAAGGTGGTAAAATGGGGTGGGATTGGGTTGGGAGGGTCCTTAAAGGTGGTAAAAGGGGGTGGGTAAAACGGGGTGGGTAAAATGGGGTGGGATTGGGTCGGGAGGGTCCTTGAAGGTGGTAAAACAGGGTGGGATTGGGTCGGGAGGGTCCTTAAAGGTGGTAAAAGGGGGTGGGATTGGGTTGGGAAGGTCCTTAAAGGTGGTAAAACGGGGTGGGATTGTGTTGGGAGGGTCCTTAAAGGTGGTAAAATGGGGTGGGTAAAACGGGGTGGGATTGTGTTGGGAGGGTCCTTAAAGGTGGTAAAAGGGCGTGGGATTGGGTTGGGAAGGTCCTTAAAGGTGGTAAAACGGGGTGGGATTGTGTTGGGAGGGTCCTTGGAGGTGGTAAAACGGGGTGGGATTGGGTTGGGAGGGTCCTTAAAGGTGGTAAAAAGGGGTGGGATTGGGTTGGGAAGGTCCTTGGAGGTGGTAAAACGGGGTGGGATTGGGTTGGGAGGGTCCTTAAAGGTGGTAAAAGGGGGTGGGATTGGGTTGGGAAGGTCCTTAAAGGTGGTAAAATGGGGTGGGATTGGGTTGGTAGGGTCCTTGAAGGTGGTAAAACGGGTTGGGTAAAATGGGGTGGGTTGTGAGGGTCCTTAAAGGTGGTAAAAGGGGTGGGATTGGGTCGGGAGGGTCCTTAAAGAACCTGAAGTAAGTTGGTTTTGGGATGGAAAGGTCCTGAAAGGGCGCAGAATGGGTTGGAAGGGTGCTTAAAGATCACTGAACCATGGAGCGGGTCGAAAGGGTCCCTAACAATCATGGAATGATGGAATGGTTGGGTTGGGAGGGTCCTGTAAGGGTGTAGAATGGCTTGGATTTGAGTTGGGAGGGCCCTTAAAGGTTAAGGAATCATGGAATGTGCTGTAAGAGTTATTAAACATTACAGAACCATGGATTGGTTGTGTTGCAAAGATCTTAAAATAGGTTTCATTTGGGTTGGGAAGGTCCTTAAAGATCATAGAGGAAATTGATTACGTTTTGGAAAGGTCCTTAGAATTCATAGAATGGGTTTGGTTTGGGTTGAGAAGGTCCTTGAAGATCACAGAACCGTGGGATGAGTTGAAAAAGTTCTTAAAGATCACAGAACCACCGGATGTGTGGAAAAGGTCCTTGAAGGTCACAGAACAACAGGACTGTTGGGTTGGAAAGGACCTCGAGGCCCCCCCAGCTCCACCCCCGCCGTTCCCAACGCTCCATTTCGCTCTGCAGAGCGTTGAGGTCGTCTCCCACCGCGGATATTTCGGGAGGAGGAGCAGACGGAAGGATCCGGAACCCCCGGCACCACCGGAGCCCCCATGGGTTCACTTCTGTGACTTCCAAGAGATCACCCACATCGTCGTCCAGGAGTGCAGGGTCTGCGTCCACCGGCAGGACAACAAGTGCATGGTGAGCAGTGCAGTGGGAAAAGGGGGGGTTGGTCCTTGTTGGGTTTTTTGGGTGGAGATCGGGTGGATTTGGGGCTGTTTGGATGTGAAAGATGGAAATGATGGATGGGGTTTGGGTTTTTTTGGGTGGAGATTGGGTGGATTTGGGGAAAGGACGGATGGGGTTTGGGTTTTTTGGGTAGAGATTGGGTGGATTTGGGGAAAGGATGGATGGGGTTTGGGTTTTTTGGGTGGAGATTGGGTGGATTTGGGGCTGCTTGGATGTGAAAGATGGAAAGGACGGATGGGGTTTGGGTTTTTTGGGTGGAGATCAGGTGGATTTGGGGCTGCTTGGACATGGAAGATGGAAAGGACGGATGGGGTTTGGGTTTTTTTGGGTGGAGATCGGGTGGATTTGGGGCTGCTTGGATATGGAAGATGGAAAGGACGGATGGGGTTTGGGTTTTTTTGGGTGGAGATCGGGTGGATTTGGGGCTGTTTGGATGTGAAAGATGGAAAGGATGGGATTTGGGTTTTTTGGGTGGAGATCGGGTGGATTTGGGGCTGTTTGGATGTGAAAGATGGAAAGGATGGGATTTGGGTTTTTTGGGTGGAGATCGGGTGGATTTGGGGCTGCTTGGATATGGAAGATGGAAATGATGGATGGGGTTTGGGTTTTTTTGGGTGGAGATTGGGTGGATTTGGGGAAAGGACGGATGGGGTTTGGGTTTTTTGGGTGGAGATTGGGTGGATTTGGGGCTGCTTGGATGTGAAAGATGGAAAGGACGGATGGGGTTTGGGTTTTTTGGGTGGAGATTGGGTGGATTTGGGGAAAGGACGGATGGGGTTTGGGTTTTTTGGGTGGAGATTGGGTGGATTTGGGGAAAGGACGGATGGGGTTTGGGTTTTTTTGGGTGGAGATCGGGTGGATTTGGGGCTGCTTGGACATGGAAGATGGAAAGGACGGATGGGGTTTGGGTTTTTTGGGTGGAGATCGGGTGGATTTGGGGCTGCTTGGATGTGGAAGATGGAAAGGACTGATGAGATTTGGGTTGACAAGTCAAACTCAATGATTGACCAATGGTTGACCAACGGTCAATGCTGTAGTTGACCAATTAAGACCAGCAGTTGACCCAAGGGTTGACCAACAGTTGACTCAGCGGTTGACCCAACAGTTAACCAGTGGTTGACCAAGGGTTGATCCAACAGTCAGTGTAGTTGTTGGTTTGTTAAGACCAACAGTTGACCAGTGGCTGACTCAACAAAGGTTGACCAATGGTTGACCAAGTATTGACCAAGTGTTGACCAAGGGCAGTCCAGTGGTTAACAAAACAGTTGACCAACAGTTGACAAAGTGTTGACCAGCAGTCAACCAACAGTTGACACAAAGGTTGAGCATTGGTTGACCAAGGGTTGACCAAGTGTTGACCAAATGTAGACCAAGGATTGACCAAGTGTAGACCTGAGGTTAACACAACAGTTGACAAAGTGTTGACCAGAGGTCAACCAACAGTTGACCAGTGGCTAACTCAACAGTTGACAGAAAGGTTGACCAAGTGTTGACCAAGGATTGACCAAGTATTGACCGAGGGTAAACCAGTGGTTAACACAACAGTTGACCAGCAGTTGGCAGTGTTGACTAGCAGTTAACCAACAGTTGACACAAAGGTTGAGCATTGGTTGACCAAGGGTTGACCGATGGTTGACCAAGGATTGACCAAATGTAGACCAAGGATTGACCAAGTGTAGACCAGAGGTTAACACAACAGTTGACCAACAGTTGACAAAGTGTTGACCAGTGGCTGACTCAACAGTTGACACAAAGGTTGACCAATGGTTGACCAAGGATTGACCAATGGTTGACCAAGGATTGACCAAGTGTAGACCAAGGGTAAACCAGTGGTTAACACAACAGTTGACCAACAGTTGACAAAGTGTTGACCAGCGGTCAACCACCAGTTGACCAGTGGCTGACTCAACAGTTGACACAAAGGTTGACCATTGCTTGACCCGAGGGTTGACTCAACGGTTGACCAACAAGCCAGCAGAGACCCAGAGGTCCCCCCCCCTTTAACCCCTTAACTTCTGGGATTTGGGGACTCCGTTTCCCCACCCCTCATTGCCTCCCCTCCCTCCCAGGAGGTTCTCCTCCCATCCCACCCGAGCGCTCTGTCCTTCATCTCACTTCTGGACGGATACTTCCGACTGACGGCCGACTCCAACCACTACCTGTGCCACGACGTGGCCCCGCCGCGCCTCGTCATGAGCATCCACAACGGCATCCACGGCCCCATGCAGTGCGTCCCGCGCCCCGCTGCGACGCCCCCCATCCTCAGGGGGGTTCCCCACAGCGTTTCCCCTTCCCCAGGGAGGAGTTTGTCTTCGCCAAACTGCGTCGGGAGGAGCACGAGGAGGGGCTCTACGTCCTCCGCTGGAGCGTCCTCGACTTCGATAGGGTGATTCTGGCCGTGGCAAAGAGGGACAACCAGGAGGTACCGCAGCTGGGGGGGAGGAGATCCGCACGTGTTGTTGTTGGGATTTGGAAATCTGATGGTTTTGGGGTTTTGTCTGAGCTCAGGAGCTGCAGCAGAGCTCGGTGCGGGAGGTGGAAGGGAGCGGTGTCGATACGGGGCGTTCTTCTCTAGTTCCTGGGCTGTGTTGTTAATTTGCGTTGCTTGACGAGAGGAGTGGGAAAGGGGGAGAGCTCCGTGTGCCCCATTTGGGGATTGAGGTTGGGAATCCAATGGATCCACTGGTTCCATTAGGAATACAATAGAATCTACCAGTTGCCATTGGGAACCTGATGGGATCCGGTAAGTTCTTTTAGGAACCCAATGGGGTCCACGAGTCCCATTAGGAACCCAATGGGACCCACCAGTCCCATGGGGATCCCAATGGGGTCCACCAGTCCCTTTAAGAAGCCAATGGGGTCCACCAGTCCCATTAGGAACCCAATGGGGTCCACCAGTCCCACGGGGATCCCATGGGGTCCACCAGTCCCATTGGGAACCCAATGGGGTCTACCAGTCCCATTAGGAACACAATGGGGTCCACCAGTCCTTTTAGGAACCCAGTGTGACCCAGCAGTCCCACGGGGATCCCAATGGGGTCCACCAGTCCGATTAGGAACCCAATGGGCTCCACCAGTCCCATTAGGAACCCAATGGGACCCACCAGTCCCACGGGGATCCCATGGGGTCCACCAGTCCCATTGGGAATCCGGTGGGCTCCACCAGTCCCATTAGGAACCCAATGGGACCCACCAGTCCCACGGGGATCCCATGGGGTCCACCAGTCCTTTTAGGAACCCAGTGGGTTCCACCAGTCCCACAGGGAACCCAATGGGCTGCACCAGAACCCGATGGGCTCCTCCAGGCATTGGCTGACAGATCATTGCCGCCGTCCCAACGCCACCCATCGTCCCCCAGGACCCCGCCGTGCAGGGAGCCCTCCAGTTCCGCCAGTTCCGCATCCAGAAGAAAGGCAGCACCTTCGTGCTGGAGGGCTGGGAGCGCGAATTCCCCACGGTGCGGGCGCTGCTGGACGCCCTCCAGGGCTGCACGCTGCGCTCCGGCGACGACAGCTTCACGGTGAAACGGTGCTGCCTACCCAAACCGGGAGGTACGGCCCAATTCCCATTTCCTTCCGCCGCGGTGAGGGGCGCAGCGCTGGCTGTCGGCGCAACCCGGTGGACGTCGGTTCCCTTCTCCCGGCAGAGATCTCGGATCTGCTGATCACCACGCAGAAGGTGAAGGACAACGGGAAACGGATCCTCAACCTGACCCAGCTCAGCTTCCACCAGATCCGCAAGGATGAGATCACTCAGGTTGGGGGGCTCAGCCCCGAATCCGTGTGGTGTGGGGTGAGGGGGGAGAGCTGGAGCAACCCCAGAGCCGTGGGGGGCGGAGGGGATCTCTGGAGATCCCCCAGTCCAACCTGCGCAAAAAAAAACCAACTGTTGGCCAGCTGATGGTCAACCATTGGCCACGGGGACACCAGTGGCCATCTTGGCCAACGAGGGCATTCTGTCAATTCGTGGTCAGCCATTGGCCAATTGTTGGCCACCAGGATGTCAGTGGCCATCTTGGCCAGCAAGGGAACATCGTTGGCTCGTGGTCAGCTGTTGGTCAGTGGTTGGTCACCTGGATGTCGGTGGCCATTGTGGCAAATGAAGGCGTGCCATTGGCTCGTGGTCAGCTGTTGGCCAACATGGCCAATTGTTGGCCACGGGGACACCAGTGGCCATCTTGGCCAGTGAGGGCATTCTGTCAATTCATGGTCAGCCATTGGCCAATTGTTGGTGACCAGGATGTCAGTGGCCATCTTGGCCAGCAAGGGAACATCGTTGGCTCGTGGTCAGCTGTTGGTCAGTGGTTGGTCACCTGGATGTCGGTGGCCATGGTCAGCTGTTGGCAATTGTGGCCACGGGGACACCAGTGGCCATCTTGGCCAGTGAGGGCATTCTGTCAATTTGTGGTCAGCCATGTTGTCGTGGTGGTCACTGGGCTCGTGGTCAGCTGTTGGTCAGTGGTTGGTCACTGGGACGTCTGTGGCCATTGTGGCAAATGAAGGCGTGCCATTGGCTCGTGGTCAGCTGTTGGCCAACATGGCCAACTGTTGGCCACGGGGACACCAGTGGCCATCTTGGCCAGTGAGGGCATTCTGTCAATTCATGGTCAGCCATTGGCCAATAGTTGGCGACCAGGATGTCAGTGGCCATCTTGGCCAACAAGGGAACATCATTGGCTCGTGGTCAGCTGTTGGTCAGTGGTTGGTCACTGGGACATCGGTGGCCATTGTGGCAAATGAAGGCATGCCATTGGCTCGTGGTCAGCTGTTGGTCAGTGGTTGGTCACTGGTTGGTCGTGGTTGGTCAAATGAAGGCATGCCATTGGCTCGTGGTCAGCTGTTGGTCAGTGGTTGGTCACTGGGACATCGGTGGCCATTGTGGCGAACGAGGGCGTGCCATTGGCTCCTGGTCAACTGTTGGCCAACAGGATGCTATAACTATCTTGGCCAATGAGGGCGTACGATTGGCTTGTAGCCAACCAATGGTCAACCATTGGCCACCGGGCTGCTAGCAGCCACCTTATTAACCAAAGAGGGCACGCGAGCGGCTCATGGTCAACCAATGACCACCAAGATGCCAGTGACCATCGTGGCCAATGAGGGCGCACCATCGGCTTGTGATCAACCACTGGCCAACCGTTGGCCACCATTTGCCCTTCTCCTCCCACCCTCAGCGAGCCCACCTGGGCCAGGGCACCCGCACCAACATCTACGACGGCGTCCTGACCGTCCGCGGCGCCGCCGGATCCGACGAGGCCCAATACTTCTCCACCGAGCAGAACAACAACAGCGACGGCCGCGAGATGCACGTGGTGCTCAAAGTTTTGGACCCCACCCACCGCGACATCGCCCTGGTGAGACCCCCACCCAACACCCACCGCCTGCCGGCACGGCGGTGAAATAACCGTGGGGCTTTGGCGCGTTCTTTTCTGCAGGCGTTTTTCGAGACGGCCAGCTTGATGAGCCAAGTGTCGCACGTCCACCTGGCCTTCGTGCACGGCGTCTGCGTGCGGGGATCCGAGAGTGAGTGATTCCATGGTTTTTGGCCCAAAAAAGTGAACGGGGCGCCCACCCGCAGCGGGGAGTGGGGGGCTTAAGGATGTTTCTGGCTGTGCTGTGATTTGGTTGTTTGGTGATCTGTAAGGATCCTTCCTACCCAACTGGTTCTGTGGTTTTATGGTTCCGTCATCTTGAAGGGCTTTTCCAACCCGAACCCAACCCGTTTTATGACCTTTAAGGACCCTTCCAACCCAATCATTCCACAGTTCTGTAGTCTTAAAGGACCCTTCCAACGCACTCTGTGGTTCTGTGACCTTTAAGGACCCTTCCAACCCAATCATTCCACAGTTCTGTAGCCTTACAGGACCCTTCCAACGCACTCTGTGGTTCTGTGACCTTTAAGGACCCTTCCAACCCAATCATTCCACAGTTCTGTAGTCTTAAAGGACCCTTCCAACCCACTCTGTGGTTCTGTGACCTTTAAGGACCCTTCCAACCCATCCCATGGTTCTGTGGTCTTCAAGATCCTTTTCAACCTAAATGTTCTGTGCTTCTGTGATCTTCATGGACCCTTCCAACTCAATCATTCCACTTATCTGCCCTTACAGGACCTTCCAACACTCTTTCCCTTTAAGGACCCTTCCAAATCATTCCACAGTCTCTGTCTTAAAGGACCCTTCCATTCTGTGTGGTTCCATGATCTTGAAGGACTCTTTCAACGCATTCCACAGTGGGTCTTTAATGACCCTGTGGTCAAGAAGGACCCTTCCAATGTAACTCATTTCCTGTAGTTTAAAGGACCCTTCCAAGGACTCTGTGCTTTCCTTTAAGGACCCTTCCAACCCAATTTCCACAGTTGTGTAGTCTTTAAGGACCCTTCCAACCACTCTGTGTTTTCTGACCTTTAAGGACCCTTCCAACCCAATCCCCACAAGTTTTAAAGGACCCTTCCAACCCACTCTGTGGTTCTGTGACCTTTAAGGACCCTTCCAACCCATCCCATGGTTCAAAGATCCAATCAAATCTATGTTCTGTGCTTCTGTGATCTTCATGGACCCTTCCAACTCAGACCCAGCTTCCATTTGCATATTATGGTGGGACTTTCCCGACGGCCAAATCCCTGGACTCCTTCTGCGGAAGGTTCCATGATCTTGAAGGACTCTTTCAACGCATTCCATGGTTCTGTGATCAAGATCCCTTTCAATGTAACTCATTTTGTTATCTTTAAGGACCTTTCCAAACCAACCGTTCCATAGTTGTGCGGTCTTTAATGACCCTTCCAACCCACTCTGTGTTTTTATGACCTTTAAAGACCCTTCCCACCCCAAAACCAACCCATTCGATGACCTTGAAGGCCTCTTCCAACTCAAACCCAATCAAATCTATCGTTCTATGACCTTCAAGGACCTTTCCAGCCCCCCCCCCCATTTCCATTTGCAGATATCATGGTGGAGGAGTTTGTGGAGCACGGCCCCCTGGACGTCCTGCTGCGGAAGGAGAAGGGCAAAGTCCCCGTGGGGTGGAAGATCACAGTGGCCAAGCAGCTGGCCAGCGCCCTGAGCTACCTGGTGAGCACCAGGGGGGCACGGGGGGGGGGGTCCCATGGTTGCCCAGGGATGCAGAGACACCATTTTGGGGGGGTTTGACCAATGGTTGGCCAGCTGTTGACTGGTGGTTTACCAGTGCTTGAGCAGTGATTAACTAATGGTTGGATAAGTGTTGGCCAGTGGTTTACCAGTGGTTGACTAATGGTTGACCAATGGTTGGTCAGCAGTTAACAAATGGTTGACTTCTGGTTGACCAATAGTTGTCTGATTATGGACCAGTGGTTGACCAACTGTTGGCCAGTGGTTTACCAGTGGGTGACTAATGGTTGACCAACGGTTGGTCAGCAGTTAACAAATGGTTGACTACTGGTTGACCAGTGGTTGTTTGATTATTGACCAGTGGTTGACCAACTGTTGGCCAGTGGTTTACCAGTGGTTGACTACTGGTTGACCAATGGTTGTCTGATTATGGACCAGTGGTGGACCAACTGTTGGCCAGTGGTTTACCAGTGGTTGACTAATGGTTGACCAATGGTTGTTTGATTATTGACCAGTGGTGGACCAACTGTTGACCAGTGATTTACCAGTGGTTGACTAATGGTTGACTAACAGTTGGTCAGCAGTTAACAAATGGTTGACTACTGGTTGACCAGTGGTTGGTCAGCAGTTAACAGATGGTTGACTACTGGTTGACCGATGGTTGTCTGATTATGGACCAGTGGTTGACCAACTGTTGACCAGTGATTTACCAGTGGTTGACTAATGGTTGACCAACAGTTGGTCAGCAGGTAACAAATGTTGACTACTGGTTGAACAATGGTTGTCTGATTATTGACCAGTCATCAACCATTATTTCACCTCCGGTTGATTAATGGTTTACTAATTATCGACCAATGGTTGACCAACGGTCGGCCAGCAGTTGCCCATGAGCCAGCAGTGTGCCCCGGTGGCCAAAACCAACCGGGCCAGGGGGACGGAGAGGTGACCCCAACCCCACACAGCACCTCTTCCTGCTCCCCCAGGAGGACAAGAGCCTGGTGCACGGCAACGTGTGCGCCAAGAACGTCCTGCTGGCACGGAGGGGGTTGGGTGACGGCACGCTGCCCTTCGTCAAGCTCAGCGACCCCGGGGTCAGCTTCACCGCGCTGACCCGGGAAGGTGAGGTGTCCCTGTTGTCCTCCCTGCATCATGGGAGTTGGGAAGGAGTTGGGGTTATGGTTATGGTTATGGTTATGGTTAGGATAGCGTTAGCGTTGGGGTTCCGTTTAACTTTAGGATGTGGTTGGGACTGGGTTGGGATAGGGTTAGGGTAGAGTTGGTGATGGGATCGGGTTTGGGTTGGAATCAGGACCTACTGGAAACCCCCTCCTACTTACTGGGAGCCCCCACTGGGACCCCCTCCTATTGGGAGCCCTCTCCTTCCTGAGACCTTCTCCTACTGGGACAGCCCCTCCTACTGGGACCCCCTCCTACTGGGAGCCCCCACTGGGACCCCCTTCTATTGGGAGCCCTCTCCTTCCTGAGACCTTCTACTGGGACAGCCCCTCCTACTGGGACCCCCTCCTACTGGGAGCCCCCACTGGGACCCCCTCCTATTGGGAGCCCTCTCCTTCCTGAGACCTTCTCCTACTGGGACAGCCCCTCCTACTGGGACCCACCCCTACTGGGAGCCCCCTAACTACTGCTGCGCTCTCTTACTGGGACCCCTTCCTACTGGGACCCCCTCCCTGCATCCACCACACCGTGCCCTCTTCCCTCCCACCCCTCACCCTCCCAGAACGGGTGGATCGGATCCCATGGATCGCCCCGGAGTGCATCCAGGACGTGGGGAACCTCCACCCGGCGGCCGACAAGTGGAGCTTCGGCACCACGCTGCTGGAGATCTGCTTCGACGCCGACGTCCCCCTCAAGGAGCGAACCCCGGCCGAGGTCACCCCCATCTCCATTCTCCCTACACGTTTTCCCGTGGTGAGGAGACCCCAAAACTCCTATTTTATTTTATTTTTTTAATATATTTTTTTTCTAGAAAGAGCGTTTCTATGAGAAAAAGCACCGCCTGCCCGAGCCGTCCTGCCAGGACCTGGCTGCGCTCATCCAGCAGTGCCTGAGCTACGCGCCCGCCGAGCGGCCGTCCTTCCGTACCGTCCTACGGGACCTGACCCAGCTGCAGCCCCACAGTGAGGCCCTGCCCCACACTCCCCTCCGCCTCGTAGAACTTTCTCCCATTGAGGTGGTGGTGGTCCATCACCATTCCCATCGCTCCTTCTTAATTCGGGGACCTGGGGTGTGAAACCGGAGCAAACATGGTGTCCGTATGGCGTTGGTGGGGGGCACAGAGTGCTCAGATCCCGCCCTCCCCATAACCTCTGTCCCTTCCAGACCTTGTGGACGTCTCCTCCGTCAACCCCGACCTCCCCGTGTCCGACCCCACCGTCTTCCAGAAGCGTTACCTGAAAAAGATCCGCGAGTTGGGGGAGGTGGGTCCGTCGTGGTGGTCCTCAGTGTGGGTCTGGGCGAAAGGGTGGGCTGAGGGGGACCTCGTGGGGTGGAGAAGGACCTCGTGGGGTGGAACAGGACCTCATAGGGTGGAGAAGGACCTCGTGGGGTGGAACAGGACCTCGTGGGGTGGAACAGGACCTCATAGGGTGGAGAAGGACCTCGTGGGGTGGAGCAGGACCTCGTGGGGTGGAGCAGGACCCCGTGGGGTGGAGCAGGACCCCGTGGGGTGGAGAAGGACCTCGTGGGGTGGAGAAGGATTTCATGGGGTGGAACAGGACCTCGTGGGGTGGAGAAGGATTTCATGGGGTGGAACAGGACCTCGTGGGGTGGAACAGGACCTCATAGGGTGGAGAAGGACCTCATAGGGTGGAGAAGGACCCCGTGGGGTGGAGAAGGACCTCGTGGGGTGGAGAAGGATTTCATGGGGTGGAACAGGACCTCGTGGGGTGGAGAAGGACCTCGTGGGGTGGAGAAGGATTTCATGGGGTGGAACAGGACCTCGTGGGGTAGAGCAGGACCTCGTGGGGTTCTGCAAGGCCAAGTGTAGGGTGTTGCTCCTGGGGGGAGCCACACACAGCAGTGTGGGTTGGGGCTGACCTGCTCTGGAGAAGGACCAGAGGAGGTCCTGGTGGCCAACAGTTGACCATGGGTTGATCGACGGTTGACCATCAGTTGACCAAGGGTGGTTTGACCCGTGGTTGACCAACAGTCGGCCGAGGGTTGACCGTTGTTTACAAAGAGTTGACTGACAGTTGACTGTTGGTTTACCATCAGTTGACCCACACTTGACCATTGGTTGGTCATTGGTTGACCATTAGTTGGTCATTGGTTGACCATCGGTTGGCCATCAGTTGGCCATCGGTTGGCCATCGGTTGGCCATCGGTTGACAGTCAGCAGGCCATCAATTGACCATCAGTTGGCCATCAGTTGGCCATCAGTTGGCCATCAGTTGACCATTCTTGACCATCAGTTGGCCATCGGTTGACCACCACTTGGCCATCGGTTCACCATCGGTTGGACCATCACTTGGCCATCAGTTGACCATCACTTGGCCATCTCTTGGCCATCAGTTGACCATTGCTTGACCATCGGTTGGCCATCAGTTGACCATCACTTGGCCATTGGTTGGCCATCAGTTGGCCATCGCTTGACCATTCTTGACCATTGGTTGGCCATCGGTTGACCATCGGTTGACCATCAGTTGGCCATCACTTGGGCATCAGTTGACCTTCAGTTGGCCATCGGTTGGCCATCACTTGGCCATCGGTTGACCATCAGTTGGCCATCAGTTGGCCATCGGTTGGCCATCGCTTGACCATTCTTGACCACTACTTGGCCATCAGTTAACCATCAGATGACGATCGGTTGACGATCAGTTGGCCGTTGGTTGACCATTGGTTGACTATCACTTGGCCGTTGGTTGACCATTGGTTGACTATCACTTGGCCGTTGGTTGACCATTGGTTGACTATCACTTGGCCATCGGTTGACCATCGGTTGACCATCGGTTGACCACCAGTTGACCATCAGCTGACCATTGGTTGCCACAATCCCAAGCTCACTGCTGACCCCGTTGCGCATCCCCAACGCCGCGTGCGTCCCCGCAGGGTCACTTTGGCAAGGTGGGCCTCTACTGCTACGACCCCACCAACGACGGGACGGGTGAGATGGTGGCCGTGAAGTCCCTGAAGGCCGGCTGCAGCCCGCAGCTGTTGGCCAGCTGGAAGAAGGAGATCGCCATCTTGAAGACCCTCTACCATGAGAACATCGTCAAATACAAGGGCTGCTGCAGCGAGCAGGGTACGGTGGGAACGCCGTGGGGCCGCCCCCCACAATGGCTTCGGGGTGCTGAGAAGGGAATTTGGGGGGGGTTTCTATGGTTGAGTTTTGGGATGTGTCTCAAGAATGGGGTTGGGGTTGGGTTTGGGTCACTTCTCGTGGTTGGAGGTCTTGTTTGGGGTTTGGGATCTCTGTCGTGTCCCGGTTGGGGTTTTGGATGCTGCTTGTGGTTGGGATTGGGGTTGGGTTTGGGTCACATCTCGTGGTTGGGGTTGAGGTTGGGGTCATGATTGGGTTTTGGGATCTCTGTCGTGTCCCGGTTGGGGTTTTGGGATCCTTGGGGTGGTTGGGGTTTGGGTCACTTCTTGTTGGGGGGGTTGAGGTTGGGGTGTTGGGGGTTTGGGATCACTTCGTGTCCCGTTGGGGTTTTGGATGCTCTTGTGGTTGGGAGGTGGGTTGTTCACATCTTGTGGTTGGGGTCGTGGTTGGAGCGGTTGTTTGGGATCTCTGTTGTGTCCTGGTTGGGGTTTTGGATGCTTCTTGTGGTTGGGATTGGGGTTGGGTTTGGGTCACATCTCGTGGTTGGGGTTGAGGTTGGAGGTGTTGTTTGGGGTTTGGGATCTCTGTCGTGTCCCGGTTGGGGTTTTGGATGCTTCTTGTGGTTGGGATTGGGGTTGGGTTTGGGTCACTTCTTGTGGTTGGGGTTGAGGTTGGAGGTGTTGTTTGGGGTTTGGGATCTCTGTCGTGTCCCGGTTGGGGTTTTGGATGCTTCTTGTGGTTGGGATTGGGGTTGGGTTTGGGTCACATCTCGTGGTTGGGGTTGAGGTTGGAGGTGTTGTTTGGGGTTTGGGATCTCTGTTGTGTTTGGAGGTCCCGGTTGGGGGATGTTTTGTGGTTGGGATGGGGTTGGGTTTTGGGTCTTGTGGTTGGGGAGGTTGGGGTTTGGGATCTCTGTCGTGTCCCGGTTGGGGTTTTGGATGCTGCTTGGGTCACATCTTGTGGTTTGGGGGGTTTGGGATCTCTGTTGTGTCCCGTGGATGCTGCTTGGGGGGGTGGGTTGGGTTTGGGTTGGGGTTGAGGTCTCTCTGTCGTGTCCCGGTTGGGGTTTTGGATGCTGCTTGTGGTTGGGATTGGGGTTGGGTTTGGGTCACATCTCGTGGTTGGGGTTGAGGTTGGGGTCATGATTGGGTTTTGGGATCTCTGTCGTGTTTGGAGGTCCCGGTTGGGGTTTTGGATGCTTCTTGGGGTTGGGGTTGGGTTTGGGTCACTTCTCGTGGTTGGGGTTGAGGTTGGGGTCACGATTGGGGTTTGGAGCACCCCTTGTGGTTGGGGTTGGGCTCACGGTTGGGATTTGGGTCATCTCTCCTGATTCGGGGCATGGCTGGGGGTCGGGATCACTCTGTTGGACGCTCCAAATTTTGGGGATTTCCCCTTCCTGGTTGGGGGGTTTGGGTCACCTCTCGTGTTCAGGGGTCACGTTTTGGGGTATTGGACCCTAATTTTGGGGTTTCTCTTCCCCCCCCCAGGGGAGCAGGTGGTGCAGCTGATCATGGAGTACGTCCCGCTGGGCAGCCTGCGGGATTTCCTGCCCCGGCACCGCGTGGGGCTGCCGCGCATCCTCCTCTTTGCCCAGCAGATCTGTGAGGTGGGGGTCGGCTTTTCCCACCCCAAAAATGGTCCCATCCCCACCTCCCCTTCCCCCCCCCCCCCCAAAAAAAATGGGGTCCCATCTCCATCTTTCCGCCCCAAAATGGTCCCATCCGTCCCCATCTTCCCATCCCAAAAATGGTCCCAACCCCAATTTCCCATCCCCATTTTCTGACCCCAGAAACGGTCCCAGCCCCATTTTTCTTCCCTGTAAACCCCTCTGTGCCCCATTTGTGTCCCTATAAACCCCTCTGTGCCCCATTTGTGTCCCTATAAACCCCTCTGTGCCCGATTTGTGTCCCTATGAACCTCTTTGTGCCCCATTTGTGTCCCTGTAAACCCCCTTATGCCCCATTTGTGTCCCTATAAACCCCCTTATGCCCCATTTGTGTCCCTATAAACCCCTTTATGCCCCATTTGTGTCCCTATAAACCCCTCTGTGCCCATTTGTTTCCCTATAAACCCCTCTGTGCCCCATTTCTGTCCCTATAAACCCCTCTGTGCCCCATCTGTGTCCCTATGAACCTCTTTGTGCCCCATTTGTGTCCTTATAAACCCCTCTGTGCCCCATTTGTGTCCCTTTAAACCCTTTTATGCCCCATCTGTGTCCCTATAAACCTCTCTGTATGGGATCTGTGTCCCTATAAACCCCTCTGTGCCTGATTTCTGTCCCTATAAACCCCCTTATGTCCCATTTGTTTCCCTATGAACCTCTTTGTGCCCCATTTCTGTCCCTATAAACCCCCTTATGTCCCATTTGTGTCCCTATAAACCCCTCCGTGCCCTATTTGTGTCCTATAAACTCCTCTGTGCCCCATTTGTGTCCCTATAAACCCTTTTATGCCCCATTTGTGTCCCTATAAACCCCTCTGTGCCCCATTTCTGTCCCTATAAGCCCCTCTGTGCCCCATTTCTGTCCCTATAAGCCCCTCTGTGCCCCATTTATGTCCCTATGAACCTCTTTGTGCCCCATCTGTGTCCCTATGAAGCTCTTTGTGCCCCATTTGTGTCCTTATAAACCCCTCTGTGCCCGATTTCTGTCCCTATAAACCCCCTTATGCCCCATTTCTGTCCCTTTAAACCCCCTTATCCCCCATTTGTGTCCCTACAAACCCCTCCGTGCCCCTTCTTTCCCCCTCCCATCCCATTTCCCCCCTCCGAACGCCCCCCAACCCCCCCCCCAGGGCATGTCCTACCTGCACTCCCTGCACTACATCCACCGGGACCTGGCGGCTCGCAATGTGCTGCTGGAGAGCGAGCGCCGCGTCAAGATCGGCGACTTCGGGCTGGCCAAAGCGCTGCCCCACGGCTGCGATTATTACCGCGTGCGCGACGACGGCGACAGCCCCGTCTTCTGGTGGGCCGGCGCCCCCTGTCCCCATTGGGTCCCCCCTTGGGTCCCCATTGGGTCCCCCTTTGGGCCCCCCCGTTGGGTCCCCAGTTGTTCCCATGGAGTTCCCATATTGTCCCTATGGGGTCCCTGTCACCCCATGTCCCCATTGTGTCACCGTTGGGTCTGCATTGGGTCCCCATTGGGTCCCTGTCACCCCATGTCCCCATTGGGTCTCAGTTGGGTCCCCATTGGGTCCCTGTCACCCCATGTCCCCATTGGGTCTCAGTTGGGTCCCCATTGGGTCCCTGTCACCCCATGTCCCCATTGGGTCCCCATTGGGTCTCCATTGGGTCCCCATTGGGTCCCTGTCACCCCATGTCCCCATTGGGTCCCCATTGGGTCCCCATTGGGTCCCCCTTTGGGCCCCCCCGTTGGGTCCCCAGTTGTTCCCATAGAGTTCCTATAGTGTCCCCATTGGGTCCCTGTCACCCCATGTCCCCATTGTGTCACCATTGGGTCTGCATTGGGTCCCCATTGGGTCCCTGTCACCCCATGTCCCCATTGGGTCCCCATTGGGTCCCCATTGGGTCTCAGTTGGGTCCCCTTTGGGTCCCTGTCACCCCATGTCCCCATTGGGTCCCCATTGGGTCCCCATTGGGTCCCCCTTTGGGCCCCCCCGTTGGGTCCCCAGTTGTTCCCATGGAGTTCCCATATTGTCCCTATGGGGTCCCTGTCACCCCATGTCCCCATTGGGTCTCAGTTGGGTCCCCATTGGGTCCCTGTCACCCCATGTCCCCATTGGGTCCCCATTGGGTCCCCCTTTGGACCCCCCGTTGGGTCCCCAGTTGTTCCCATGGAGTTCTCATATTGTCCCTATGGGGTCCCTGTCACCCCATGTCCCCATTGTGTCCCCATTGGGTCCCTATCACCCCATGTCCCCATTGGGTCCCCATTGTGTCCCCATTGGGTCACCATTGGGTCCCTGTCACCCCATGTCCCCATTGGGTCTCAGTTGGGTCCCCATTGGGTCCCCCTTTGGGCCCCCCCGTTGGGTCCCCAGTTGTTCCCATGGAGTTCCCATATTGTCCCTATGGGGTCCCTGTCACCCCATGTCCCCATTGGGTCTCAGTTGGGTCCCCATTGGGACCCT
>JARXNR010000357.1:0-141561 GCA_036346035.1 Crossoptilon crossoptilon | reverse complement strand
GGTTTCTGTGCTGGAAAACTTGACCTTGAAAGACCAGGCGTACTGCCAGTATTCTGGGATATTTGTAAACTTTGAGCACTGCTTAGTCTGGGTAGTGCCTTTTTTTTTTTTTCTTTCCCCCCTCTCTTGTTAGCTTCAATTCATTAACCCCTTTTTAGCAGATACCAGCGATGAACCCACTCTTTATCGTAGGAGCGCTGAGTAAGGGATTAAAAGCTATGGTGTTACTTGCTGTAAGAGATTATTATTTTGCATCATCATTGTCTCCAAGCTTGCTGAGGACACAGACGAACAAGTTCAGGCAAGTCCTGGTCAGGGGTTGAGAAATCTTTTGTCTGGAGAAGTTTGATGGACGAGTCCTGGGCAAGGATTGTGAAATCTTTTGTCTGACGGTCACAGATGGACAGGGCCGGGGGGCAACGAGAGAGAGAGATAAGCTGCAGCTTAATAGCTGTGAAGTGGTCTTTTGTGTGAACTTATCTCAAGGAAGATGGCCATCTCAGGAAGTACTCGCATGACTCCCGCTCAGGCGCCCAGGGATGTCACGTAGGCAGGAGAAGAAGTAGGATAAAAGAGGAATCAAAAACCATGAGGATGGGTTTCTGCCATCAGATTCCTCACTACGGAATTCCTGCATGCTGACGGACTCTCCTGGGCCTCCTACCTGAGTCCTGCTGCTTCCTCCTGGACTGACTCTGCAACTTCTTCCTGCTACCTGTTGCTGCCCAAGGCCGGCCACGCTGCTGCTCTCCCCCCCTGCTGCCTCTGCCTCGGACCTTCAAAACGTCGTGCAAGGGGACCGCTGCTGGATCCTGGTGGTGACTATCCCCGCTTTACGGCATTCTTGCTTTTTCCTATCTTTTCTATGGCCCTCCTTCCCTTCCCCGTCTCCCTAATTAGGATTTATAATAAACTGGTTGGACTAACATATGAACCGTTGTTTCTTAATCTCACACCGCGTATACAGATATTAAAAGAACCTCATCTCCCTCCTATAAATTGGAGCGAGACACTCGCGACCTACTGGCCAATCATCAATGTCATAATTACTTGTTGTGGAATTATGTTCATATATAGCCAAATAAGGGCACTGATGGAGACACCTGTATGGTACCTATATTGGTACTTATATGCAATGTGGTATGATATGAATTTTGACATTTGCATCCCAGATGGAATGGCTAATTTTACAAACAACTACATCCCAAATGGAATAGCTAATTTTACAAACCACACGATGTTCAAACCAGTTTCCAGGCTTTCCTCTCGGTTTATCAGACGTTTTTCGAATACTGAGTTAATTCTCATGCTTGTGGGCGTAGCCCTATTCATATCAATCTCCCTGAATGTATTCCAATACAGGCGTGGTAAGTGGAAGGAGTCTCCTCCAAAGCCAGAGAATGCTGACTGGCAGGGAATATGGAGAGGTTTAGGAAAAATCTTAGAAGCATGGGGACCTGCAATGTCATGGGATTTCACTCTTGAACACCTGTGGGATCCTGAGAAACTTAGGCAGTATTTGAGTCAGGGACGGTGCGGCTTACATAAATCTAAGGAGGTACAACTTATTTGGGGTTTGGCTTGTGCTTACCGTGCCCTATATAATACTGTTCTGGAGAGAGAGTTTCCGAGCTGAGGTTCAAGCCAAAGGGGAGAATCTCCAAGTCAAATCTGATCAGACACAGGAGACACCAGTAACAATATCAGTTGCCCCTGTGGAAGGCAAGAAATGGAAATGAGTATCCTCGCGTCTAGAATGGAAAAAAGAAGAAGAGGAGGAGGAGGTGGAGGAAGATCCAGGTGAGGGGCCCTCCTTGAAACCACCAACATCAAGAAAGGCAAAAGGAAAAACGAAGAGACATGCAGAAGAGAGTGATGAAGAGGAAGTTTCTATTACTACTCGTCGGCCTCTGAAGATGACTGAAATCCAAGGCTCAAGAAAGGAGTTTACACGGCATACGAATGAAAATCTCGTTTCCTGGTTAGTTCGCTGTTGGGATGGCGGGGCCAGTAGCTTGTCTCATGATGGTAATGAAGCTCGCCAACTAGGAGCCATTGCCAGAGATCCAGCTATTGACAGAGGAATTAGTCGATGTTTGGATGGGGCTGCCACCCTCTATGAACGAGTGTTAATAGCCGTGAAGGAAAGGTACCCCTTCAGAGACGGCTTGAAGCCCGTGATGAAAAGGTGGGATACAGTTGAACAGGTTATCCAGTATTTGAGGGAAACAGCCGTGGTGGAAATGTTGTATGACCCTAACTTTGTTCCTAACCACCCACGCCAAGACCACGACCCTGAGAAAGTGAGGACGACGCCTGAAATATGGCAGAAACTCACAACAGCACCAGACGGATACGCCGGTACACTAATGGCAGCGTTTGACAGATACCAGGACCAACAGAGAAGACCCTTAGTTTTTGAATTGATTCTTACGCTCCAAAGCTATGAACAATAGCTACCCCCAACTCACGCTTCCATTTCTGCCATCTCACCAATAACGGACCAACTGAATGAAATGCAAGAGCAAGTGTCTTTACTGATTAATCATGACAAACCTGTAGAAGTATCAGAAACGCTTGATGAAGATCAGAATAATCAAGAGTCTAATGAAGGAGCTGATAAAACTAATGCGAATCCAACTAATTAAAGACGACGAACCCTCCTTCTCAGGTGCACCATCAAAAATCTCAGCTATTAAAGGCAAACGCTTTCCAGCTCCAGTAAGGAATCCTACATCGTGAATTGCCTTGTGTCATTACTTACGTGACCATGGAGAAGACATGAGGAAGTGGCATAACAAAACCACTCCTGTACTACGAGCACGGGTGAGAGAATTACAAAGCAGATCAATCACTCACCAGTGCAGTTGCTCCCGTTACCACAGGTAATAAATAGAGGGGCCCTGCCCTCAGTCGGGGGGGGGAAAGGGATAATAGAGTTTATTGGGCTGTGTGGATTCGATGGACTGGCACATCAGAACCACTGAAATATAAGGCACTGGTGGATACCGGTGCACAGTGCACTCTGATGCCCTTGAGTCATGAAGGTACAGAATCAATCCATATTTCTGGAGTGACTGGGGGCTCTCAAGAATTCAGCTTCTGGGAAGGGCAAACCTCTTCGTGGAACTGTTTTTGCCCAGGGACCAGGGTCCACATGGTAGGTAATGCAGAAAAATGGGGATGTTCAATGTGTACCACAAGGAAACTTGATGCTGGGGGAGTGCTGGCAGTTATTCTATGTATATGTATATAGACGTGTGTGTGTGATGCATTTTAATCATTTTTGTTTGTTTGTATATGTATGTACATATATTAAACATGATGTAGTGATGTAGAATAAGGGGTGGGATGTCATGGTTTTATGTTTTTTTGATTTTCAGTATTCTGCATCAAAACATCATGTACTGGAATTAAAGTGTTAATGCTCTAATTCTACGTACCTATCCCTATACATTACGGAAGTCATGGGATCTGGCCCTTCCGGGTGGGGCGGTCTCTTACTGCCTTGCAGTAGGTGCTGGAGGGTGCTTTCCTAGCCGTTCCAAGCTTTTCAGGTTTGACTCGGTCTCAGGAACTCTCTCTCCTATCTTATTTGATTTATTAGTCTCAATTTCAATTAGATTGTATTATATTGTGTTATCTTGCATTCCGATATCATAGTTAGTAAAATAAGTTTACCTCCATAGTTTGTTGCCGCTGTTTTTTTTTTTTTCCTCCCTTCCTTCGTTCCCATTTTGCGGGGCCAGGCGGGGGTGGGGGGGCAGGGGCCTACTGCCCCCTGTCATGGGCATAAATTGATCTAGTTAACTCCGTGACACAATCGAAGCCTTGATTGAGTCATGATAACCTAAATTCATCCAGCAATACTGTTACAAAGTGTTATACAAAATGAAGGAGAAAGCTCTTAATCAGGTGGTCGGGATGCTGCGTACTAGGCATGGTTATGTTATTAATATGATTAGTGCTATTATTTTGTATAACATTAATAGTTTGCTAACAAAGGGGGAAATGTGGGGATTCAAGAAAGAATATTCAGAGCAGAAGCTGTGGAGCAAGATAAACGGCATGAGAAAGGAATGCTGACAACCATGGAAGGCTCCAGGAGTGAAAAGCAGGAGCCAAATGAGCTGCATGATGGCTGCATGATAATGACCCTGAATGGAGGAAGAGCGTGTGGCTAGGAACGAATCATTACTCTGGATAAGCGCCTGCATGCACAGTTATGGAGTGTTTGTGGAATGTTTTGTTGACATGTAAAGGTGAGTTGGAAAGTTACAAGAGGGAACTTGTGAATGTATATAAGGGATGTTAGAACTTGCTATAAATGATTTGGATTATTCACATCTGAGTCTGTGCCTCAGATGTTGCAGAAAGAAGCCAGAGAGTTGTGGTCAAGGGGACCAAGTCTTGTTGGAGGCCTGTATCTAGTGGAGTCCCTCAAGGGTTGGTACTGGGACCAGCACTATTCAATATAGTCATCAATGGCTTGAATGAAGGAATAGCGTGCACTGTCAGCAAGTTTGCTGATGACACAAAACTGAGAGGAGTGGGTGACACACCAGAAGACTGTGCTGCCATCCAGCGAAACCTAGACAGGCTGTAGAGTTGGTTGGGGAGAAATTTAATGAAACATAACAAGGGCAAGTGTAGAGTCTTGCATCTGGGCAAGAAAAACTCCAGGTACCAGTACAGGTTGGGGACTGACCTGTTGGAGAGCAGCATAGGGGAAAGGGACCTGGGGGTCCTGGTGGACAGCAGAATGACCATGAACCAGCACTGTGTCCTTGTGGTCAAGAAGGCCAATGGCATCCTGGGGTGTATTAGAAGGGGTGTGGTTAGTAGGTTGAGATTGATTCTCCTCCCTCTCTACTCTGCCCTGGTGAGACCATATGTGGAATATTGTGTCCAGTTCTGGGACCCTCAGTTCAAGAAGGACAGGGAACTGCTTGAGAGAGTCCAGTGCAGAGCCACAAAGATGATTAAGGAAGTGGAGCATCTCCTTTATGAGGAAAGGCTGAGGGAGCTGGGTCTCTTTAGCTTGGAGAAGAGGAGACTGAGACGTGACCTCATTAATGTTTATAAATATGTAAAGGGTGAGTGTCAGGAGGATGGAGCCAGGCTCTTCTCAGTGGCGCCCAATGATAGGACGAGGGGCAACAGGTACAAGCTGGAACGTAGGAGGTTCCACAAATATGAGAAAAAACTTCTTCACTGTAAGGGTAACAGAACACTGGAATGGGTTGTGGTTCCTGTGTGACCTAATCTAATTGTTCCTGCTCCAGCAGGGGGATTGGACTAGATGATCTGGTTTTATGATTTTTGGTTATCGGTATCCAGCATCATAACATCATGTAGTGCACTGGGAGTTAAAGAGTTAATGCTCCAGTTCCATGGATTATGGATAGTTCTGGGTACCTGGTTCTCAGAAGAGAACTACCATACTACATATCCCAGAGGACCTTGTGTTATTCTGTTTCCGTTTTCTGTTCAGAGGCAAAGATAAAACTGTTTGCATATCACGAGACATTCTCTCTTTTCCCTTCTGCTCGGCCCGACTAGACATCTCACCTCAGCATTAGTGCAAGGCCTTTGGCTTTTGGACACTCTCTCATTTTATTTGATTTATTAGTTTCAATTCTAATTATATTGTATTATATTGTATTATAGTGTTATCTTGCATTCTGATATCTTATTTAGTAAATTAGTTTGTTTCTCCTCAGATTGTTGCCACTGTTTTGTTTTTAGGCCCATCTCCCTACTCTTTCCCCTTTTTTCCCTTTTCCCCTTTCCTGGGGCGTGGGTCCGTGGGTCCCCCTGCCCCGCTAGTCGCAGAACCAGGCCAAACCAGCCCATAAACCATTGACAATGATCTTTCTATGTCCCTTCCAAATCCTGACATTCTGTGATTCTGAGTTATCGAGCTCCATTTGGGGGGAATGATGAGAGCTTGGAGAGCTTGTGGGTGAGAATTAAGGGGCAAGCTAATATAGGTGACGCTGTTGTGGGTGTGTACTGCAGGCTACCTGATCAGGAGAAGAAGTTGATGAGGCCTTCTACAAACAACTGGAAGTAGCCTCATGATCCCCAGCACTGATTCTTATGGAGACTTCAACCATTCTGATATTTGTTGGATAAGCAAAACAGCCAGGCACACAAGGTCCAAGGGGTTCTTGCAGTGAACTGATGTTGTGATTTAATGATTTTTGTCTTTTATTGTCATGGTTTTATGATTTTTGTTATTAGTATTCCATATCATAATATCATGAAGTTCACTGGCAGTTAGAAGGTTAATGCTTCTGTTCTACGGATTACTGATATTTCTGGGTACCTGATCTCAGAAGAGAAGAACTAGATATCCCAGAAGATTTCACTGTTTCATTTCTGTTTTCCATTTAGAAGGAAAGATAAAGATTCTAACCTTCAGCGTTAGAATAAGGCCTTTGGTTTTGGATGCTCTCTCATTTATTTGATTTATTAGCTTCAATTCCAATTATATTGTATTATATTGTTATCTTGCATTCTACTATTTTATTTAGTAAATTAGTTTTCTCCCTTAGCTCTTTGCCGTTGTTTTGTTTTTAGGCCCATCTCCCTACCTTTTCCTCTTTTTCCCTTCCCCCTCTCCTGGAGTGTGGGTCTGTGGGTCCCTCTGCCCCAGTAGTCACAGAACTGGGCTGAATCGGCCCAGAAACTGTTGACATTGGTATTCCACATCATAATATCATGTATTGCACTGGGTGTGGGACCGTGGTTCCTTTCGTCCCCTATTGTGGGAATACAAGAAAAACTGCTCAGAGCAGAAGCTTGGAGCAAGATCCCCTGACTGCGGAGAAGAGGAATCGCAACCCCCCCCCCGCTGCTGCCCTCGGCTCCGCCCCCGGCGCTCATTCCGCTCCCGCCCTCGGCTCCGCCCCCGTCACTCGTCGCGCCGCTCCCGCCCTTGGCTCCGCCCCTGACGCTCGTCGCAGCGCCCCCGCCTTCCGCTCTGCCCCCGACGCCCGCCGCGTCGCTCCCTTCCTCCACCCCGCGTACATTGCCTGCTGCTGAGTCTCTGCAGCCTGCATGTAAGTTGGTTAAAGACAAGGACGGACCGGAACCAGAGGAACTTTTAAATCCTGGTCCAGTAGGTCCGGAAGACAAACCGAGCATTTTCCCTCCTGATGATAATGGTGCAGGAAAGACAAATTCTTCCACAATGTACTACGGTGCTTTAGAGAAGTGCAGAAAAAAAGCAATATTACAGGGTGATGCTGATACGATGCAAGCCTTTCCTGTGATGTATCGTCCAAATCAGCTTCCCCAGTGGGAATCCCTGCCGTATGAGGCAGTGAAGGAGCTAAGGAAGTCAGTGAGAGATTATGGAGTTCAGTCTGCCTTTACATAGAACCTTCTGGTTGCAATTGGTGACAGTTATGTTATGACCCCTCACAATTGGAAAATTCTGTTATGAACGATCCTGTCTCCCATGCAATTTGCCATGTTTATGACTGAATACCAAGAACAGGCTACCATCCAGGCTATGAATAATTTGAATAACTTAAATCATGTTGGCATGGAGGAGCTCATGGGGCAGGGGATCTGGGCAACACCTCAGGCCCAGGCACAGATGGATAGGCAATGCCTTGAACAAGTGAACACTTTGGTGCTGCGTGCTGTCTGTCGGATACCTGATACTACTTTGCCTAATTCCTCATTTACATCAATTAAGCAGGGGACGGCCGAGCCCTACATTAAATTTCTTGACCGTTTACAAAATACGCTAGAGAGACAAGTAGAAAATCAAGTCGCCCGGGATGTTTTGCTTAAGCAATTAGCAGTAGAAAACGCAAATGCAGACTGTCAAAAGGTTTTACGATCCTTAAAGAATGCAGATCCATCCATTACTGACATGATTAAAGCCTGTCAAGATATTGGCACAGAAAGTCATTAAATGGACTTGCTAGCAGACACGCTGGCAGCTTGACTTGATGCAAGGTCAGCCGAAAGAATGAAATGTTACAATTGTGGGGAACCCGGTCATGTACAAAGGGACTGCAAAAAGCCTAAGCGAGCAAATAAAAATGTATGTGCTATTCCAACTCGACCCTGTCCCTGGTGCAGGAAGGGGTTACACTGGGCGAGAGAATGCCGATCTAAACTCCCTGTTGCTGCCTGGCAATGCGATCCACCGGGAAACGGGAAGAAGAGCATGAGACCGTGCACCATGACAGCAAATACGGTCCTGAATCCATCAGCCACTGCCTGGCCAGCTCACTCAGATTAGCCACCGCTGGCAGTGCAGGAGTGGATTTGGTCACCACCCAGTCAGTGACGCTGACTGACAGCAATGTGACTCTCATTCCAACAGGTGTCATGGGCCCCCTTGGGATGGGCATAGCGCCCTCTTATTAGGAGGTTCTTCTGTTACACGGATGGGACTTTTTGTTTTACCAGGAGTCATAGATGCTGACCACACTGGGGAGATTAAGAGAATGGCATGGATGCCCTCACCTCCCTGCTTTATTCCCAAAGGCCAAAAAATAGTACAATTAATCCCTTTTCATTCTATGGCTGAACCTGGCATCAGGGACTGAACTGGTGGATTTGGAAGCACAGACAAACCTGCCGTGCTATGGACCACACAAGTGTCAAAAGACAAACCATTATTAACATGCTTAGTAAACTGCTGACAGATATTAGGCCTAGTGGATACTAGAGCAGATGTTACCATCATTAAGTCAAGCGAATGGCCCTCTGAATGGCCACTAAAAGACCCTAATTCTGCTATTGTAGGAGTTGGGGGTTTGCAACAGACCAAAGTGCCCGAATTTTATGTTTTGAAGGGCCTGATGGTTGCATTGCTCACACTGCTCCTTACATTTTGCCAGTTCCCTGTACTTTGTGGGGTCGTGATCTTTTAAGTCAATGGGGCATGATTTTGCAGACAAATTTTCAGTAAGGGCCATTGATCAGCAGCAACCTATACCCCTGGCTTGGAAAACAGAACAACCTGTTTGGGTAGATCAGCGGCCCTTAACAGAGGAAAAGTTGCTGCATTTACATGAGCTAGTTCAAGAACAGCTAGCTGCTGGTCACATAGTGCCTACTACCAGCCCTTGGAATACTCCAGTCTTTGTTATCCTCAAGAAGAGTGGAAAATGGAGGCTTTTACAGGACCTACACGCTGTCAATGCAGTAATTAAGCCCATGGGGGCGTTGCAGCCTGCCTGGTCTTCCTTTACCTTCAATGTTACCTTCAAATTGGCCTATAGCAGTTATTGATTTAAAAGACTGGTTTTTTTACCATTCGACTTCATCCAAAAGACGCACCATGATTTGCTTTCTCAGTGCCCTCTATCAACCAACAAAGCCCTGCTCAGCGGTATCATTGGACTGTGTTACTACAAGCAATGCTTAATAGTCCAACAATATGTCAATTGACTGTAGCAAATGCATTACAACCAGTACAAAAAGCTAGACCTCACGTCCTTATTTATCATTCCATGGATAATATATTAATAGCAGCAGAAGAAGAAGAGAGTCTAAAGGATGCTTTACTGCTCATCCGACAGGCAGTCCAATCTGTCGGTTTACAAATAGCAGAAGAAAAGGTACAGCTTAGTTCTCCATGGAAACATTTAGAATGGAATATCACATCTCACACCATTCAGCCGCAAACTCTCAAAATAGTACCTCACGTACAGACATTAAATGATCTGCAAAAATTATTAAGAATCATCAACTGGTTGCAACTGTTTTTGGGTGTTACTACTCACCCTCTGTTCCAGCTACTCAAAGGAGATCCAGATCTAACCTCTAAAAGACAATTAACACCAGAAGCGCTACAATGCTTGGACTCTGTAATAACTTCATTACAGCATCGATATTGCCATCATGTTTGTTTATCACTTCCAGTATGTCTTATAATAATATCAAATTCATATCAGCCATATAGTCTGTTATGTCAATGGGATACCTCAAGAAAAGATCTTATTATTATCCTTGAATGGATATTCTTACCGCACGCATTCTCAAAAACAATTACATCACGAGTGGAAATGTTTGCAATGCTAATTCAGTGAGGTTGACATCGTCTACAAATTTTACGAGCCCTTGACCCTGATTGTATCTACATACCTGCTACTAAAAAAGATGTAGATTGGAAGCTTGCACAGTTGCTCACTTTACAAACTGCTATGGCAGACTATACTGGACAAATCTCCACCCATCCCCCCAAACATCAGTTACTGCATAATTTGAGTGATCTGTCTCTTACTACTAATATTTTACTCTCACATGTTCCAATTCCTAATGCTGTTACTGTATTTACAGATGGCTCCGGCAAGACACACCGAGCAGTGGTTCTCTGACGTGCGACTGCTACACGATGGCAGTCAGACATACATGTTGTTGATGGATCACCTCAAATTGTAGAACTTGCTGCAATAGCTCGAGCTTTCCAATTTTTTTCAGAACAAAAGCTTAATATAATAACTGACTCTTTGTATGTTACAGGTATCATTCAGCAAATTGAAGGATCTTTTCTCAAGGAAGTTAACAACCCTGCTTTGTTTGAACAGCTCAAGTGAGTTTTACATTATGTCTCTCACCATACTCTTCCTTATTTCATTATGCATATTCGATCACACACTACGTTGCCTGGTCCTTTAACTGAGGGCAACCGTGAGGCTGATCAAGCCACAGTCGCCTTTGCTACCTCTCAATTATTTCAGCAAGCCCGACTCTCTCATCAATTTTTTCATCAGAATAGGAGAGCCTTACAAAAGCAATTCCAACTGATAGTGAATCAAGCCCATAACATTATTCTAACGTGCCCAGACTGCCAGGCAATTGCCTCTTTGCCTCAAATTGGGACAAATCCCTGTGGCACAACACCTCTTCAACTGTGGCAGACAGATGTTACTCATGTTCCTGAATTTGGGCGTCTAAGATTTGTACATGTAACAATAGATACTCATTCTTCCTACATATTTGCCACTGCACATACAGGTGAATGCAGTTGTGATGCCTGTAAACACTGGTTATCTGCTTAGGCTGCTATGGGGATCCCACATACTATAAAAACAGATAATGGACCTGCTTATACTTCTAAAGCCACTCAAACTTTCCTCCAAGAATGGGGGGTTAGACATATTACAGGCATTCCTCATTCTCCCACTGGACAAGCTATCACTGAGCGTACTCATCTAACATTGAAATCTATTCTTAATAAACAAAAAAAGGGGGAATATGGGAGACACACCACAAGAGAGATTATGTAAGGCTTTGCTTGTGCTGAATTTTTTGAATTGTGATCATACAGATACAACTCGTGTGGATCGTCATTTTGGGGCCTCCCCAATGCTCAAGGAACGGCCAATGGTCAATGTTCGGAATATGGCCACAGGACATTGAGAAGGTCCCTTACCACTGATAACTTGGGGTCGTGGATGTGCTTGTGTTTCCACAGGGACTGGCCCTACATGGGTTCCAGCACGATACGTTCGGCCCCATCTCAAGGCAGAAAATAGCATCCAGCCTTTATAATGACTGGGGTTGTGTGCTTCTTATTTATTGGTATTGCTTTGTAACTTGTTGTATTGCAAATAGCAACAGTAGTAGTGGTATGATATAGTGGGTGATTATCCTGTGTTATCAATGCAGTCTCAAGAACTAGAATTATTAGGTTGTTGTGTGCTTCTTTTATTTTAGTAGTAGATTGAATGTGAATTAAACAGGATTTAATGTTACCAATGCTGGAATCTACGGAAATATCTCTTTTAATGTATTAGTAACGCTTGGTTATGATGCTGTCAGCCTATCAATTAGCCTTTTCTTGATTTGCAAAGACAAAACCTGGAAAGGAATCCCAGGCAAAGGGATAACCCTGTATTATAGAATGATTAACTCTCTTTCATCCCACTAATCAGGATTTTTAAAATATGACCATGCATCACTTGAGACAAAGACTCACGCTAAGAGAGCTAACCTTGATAGTTTATTATGTTTTGCAAGCAGGTGTTCCACTTGGGCTCTGTATCATGCACTGGCCATGCGGATGCAGTGTACAAATGGAAAATAACCTTCGGACCCTGAGAAGAATAAAAACAAGAGAGAATCTGTGATGGGTGAGAGAGGAAAAGTGCACCTTGAAGCAGGGGATGCCCTGCTGGGACTGCCTATCGCATTCACCACCACCATGTTCTTTCTCTCTCTTTTTCTGCAGGTTGTTGTTTCTCAAGGGTCAGTAAGTAATAATGCCCCTAGTGATACCCTAGCACATTTGCCCACTAATATTGATTCTATCTGATATGCAAAAAGTTGTACAACCATTAATTTTCTATTAGCCCAAAGGCATGATCATGAGCACTCTAAAAGCATCTGTTGTACAAATTTTAGTGATCGTTCAAAATCAGTATATCAGAATATACAAAAGTTGAAGACCTCTTTCTAACCAGTTAGAGATTAACACAGAACGGGACCTTCAGGGATCTATTTCCAGGTTGCAGAAACTTGAGTTGCAGGCCACACACATATTTGTTCTTTTTAGTAGGTTAACAGTATTTCTTGTCATTATGCTATGTTTGTCTTGTCTCCTTTCTCACATTTAGAGTATTGTCAATCGAGGCCTTGATTGAGTTATAATGATTATGTTATTAATATAATTAGTGCTATTATTTTATAGTATGGTAGTAGTTTTGCGAATAAACAAAAAAGGGGGAATTGTGGGAATACAAGAAAAACTGCTCAGAGCAGAAGCTTGGAGCAAGATAAACAGCATGAGAACCAAGGACACCTCTAGAAGAAGAAAGAACGTCTCACGGCTCAGTGCCTGTGTGAATGGTTGAGGAGTGTTTTGTAGAATGCTCTGTTGACATGTAAAGGTGGATGGGAAAGTTGTAGGGGTGGATGGGAAAGCTAGAAAAAGAAAAATTGTGAAGGTATATAAGTGATGTGAGAACTTGTAATAAATGATTTGGATCGTTCACATCTGAGTCCGTGCATCAGACGCTGCACCCTATCATGGAACTAAATTGAACTGGGCCAAATCATGACAACTGATGATGACTTTCTGACACAGATGGTGGAGGAGTTGATGAGGAGGGGTATGATACTTGACCTTTTTCTTCCGAACGAGGAAAAGCTTGTCAGGGTTGTGAAGGTTGGGGGCAGCTTAGGATGCAGCAATCACGAGATGGTGAAGTTCAAGATCTTGTGTAAAAAAAAAAACAAAACAACAAAGCAACAAGTAGGTTTGCTACCCTATGTGAACAGTAAAAGGAAAACTAGGGAAAATGTGGGTCCCCTACTAAATGAGGTCAGTGCCTTGGTAACGGGGGACACTGAGAAGGCAGAGATTCTGAATGCTTTCTTGCTTCAGTCTTTAATGAAAAGACTAGCCCTCAGGAATCCCAGACCCTGGAGGTAAGAGAGTCAGGGGAAAAGAAGACTTCCCACTGGTCAAGGAGGATATGGTCAGAAAGTACCAAGCCAAAAATCAGTGCACGCAAATCCATGGGATGCACCCACATGTGCTCAAAGAGCTGGCAGAGGTGATTTCTGAACCACTCTGTATCATCTTGGAAAGATCTTGGTGAACAGGAGAGATGTCTGAAGACTGAAGAATAACCAATGTCACTCCAGTCTTCAAAAAGGGCAAGAAGAAAAATCCAGGAAAGTACAGGCCAATCAGCCTTACCTCCATCCCTGGAAAGGTGATGGAACAACTTGTACTGGATACCCTCTCCAAGCAATTGGAAGAGAAGAAGGTTATCAGGAATAATCAATATGGATTCACCAAGAGGAAATCACACTTGACCATCCTGGTAGTCTTCTATGATGTCATCACTGGCTGGGAAGATGGGGGGAAAGCAGTAGATACTGTCTACCTTGATTTCAGCAAGGCATTTGACACCATCTCCCACAACATCATTGTTATGAAACTTAGAAAGTGTGGGATAAATGAGTGGACTGAGATGGACTGAAAACTGGACAACTGGAAGAACTCAGAGGGTTGCCATCAGAAGCACAGAGTCTTGTTTGAGGCCTGTAGCTAGCAGTGATCCCCAGGGATCGGTACTGGGTCCAGTATTGTTCAACATCTTCATCAGTGACCTAGATGAAGGGATAGGGTCCACCCTCAGACAGTTTGCTGATGATACAAAGCTGGGAGGAGTGGCTGACACACCATAAGACTGTGCTACCATTCAACAAGACCTGGACAGACTGGAGAGTTGGGCAGGAAGGAGGAACCTGATGAGGGTTAACAAGAGCAAGTGTAGAGTCTTGGACCTGGAGAAGGAATAACTGCATGCATCAGTGCATTAGGGGATGACCTGCTGGAGAAGAACTCTACAGAGAAGGACCTGGGGGTCCTGGGGGGCAACAAATTGGCCATGAGTCAGCAGTGTGCCCTTGTGGCCAAGAGACCAATGGTATCCTGGGGTGCATTAAAAAAAGGCACGGCCAGTAGGTCAAGGGAGGTGATCATCTCCTTCTACTCTCTCTGGTGAGGCCACATTTAGAATATTTTGTCCAGTTCTGGGCTCCCCAGTTCAAAAAAGACAGACATCTCCTAGAAGGAGTCCAGTGGAGGGCCACAAAGATGATAAAGGGCCTGGAGCATCTCCCATACAAGGAAAGGCTGAGTAACCTGGGTCTGTTCAGCCTGGGGAAAAGATGACTGAGAAGGGATCTGATAAATGTTTATAAATATCTAAAGGGAGGTAGGAAGCAAATGGATGAGACCAGGCTCTTTTCAGTGGTGCATAGCAATAGGACAAGGTCTAGAACTTGAACATAGGAAGTTCTGTACTAACATGCAAAACTTCTTTACAGTAAGAGTAACAGAGTACTGGAACAGGTTGCCCAGAGAGGTTGTGCAGTCTCCTTCTATAGAGATATTCAAGATCCACCTGGATGCCTACCTGTGTGACCTATTGTACGGTACCTGCTTTAGCAGGGGAGTTGGACTTGATCTCTTGAGGTCCCTTCCAACTCCTGTGATCCCCAGTTGCTGGGTTATGTACACTTCAAATAATAGAATCATAGAATGACCTGGGTTGAAAAGGACCAGAATGATCATCTAGTTTCAACCCCCCTGCTATGTGCAGGGTCACCAACCACTAGACCAGGCTGCCCAGAGCCACATCCAGCCTGGCTTTGAATGCCTCCTGAGATGGGGCATCCACAACCTCCTTGGGCAACCTGTTCCAGGGTGTCACCACCCTATGTGTGTAAAACTTCCTCCTAATGTCTAACCTAAACCTCTCCTGTCTCAGTTTAAAACCATTCCCCTTGTCCTATCACTATCCACCCTTGTAAACAGCCGTTCCCCCTTCTGTTGATATAGAATCATAGAATTGTAGAATTGCTCAGGTTGGAAAAGACCTTAAAGATCACCAAGTCTAACCACAACCTAACCAAACTACCCTAACAACCCTTCGCTAAATCATGTCCCTGAGCACCACATCCAAATAGTTTTTAAACAAATCCAGGGATGGTGACTCAACCACCTCCCTGGGGAGCCTATTCCAGTGCTTAACAATCCTTTCTGTAAAGAAGCGTTTCCTAATATCCAACCTAAACCTCCCTTAGCGCAACTTGAAGTCATTTCCCCTTGTCCCGTCACCTGTCACCAGTGAGAAGAGACCAGCCCCGCTCTCGCTGTAAGCACCTTTCAGGTATCTGAAGAGAGCAATAAGGTCTCCCCTCAGCCTCCTTTTCCCCAGACTGAACAGCCCCAGTTCCTTCAGTCTCTCCTCTTGAGGCATATTCTCCAAGCCCTTCACAAGCCTTGTTGCCCTTCTCTGGACCTGCTCCAGCACCTCCATGTCCTTTCTGTATTGAGGTGCCCAAAACTGAACACAGTATTCGAGGTGAGGTCTCATCAGTGCTGAGTACAGGGGCACACTGCTGGCTCATATTAAGCCGACTGTCCATCAGTACACCAAGGTCCCTTTCCACCAGGCAGCTTTCCAGCCACTCCTCCCCAAGCCTGTAGGGTTGCCTGGGGTTGTTGTGAGCAAAATGTAGGATCTGATACTTGGCTCTATTGAAACTCATACGGTTTACCTTGGCCTATTGATCCAGTCTATCCAGGTCCCTCTGTAGCGCCTTTCTCCCCTCAGGCAGATCAACACTCCCAATTTGGTGTCATCTGCAAACTTACTGAGGGTGCACTCAATCCTCTCGTCAAGATTGTTAATAAAAATGTTAAATAGAAGCGGCCCCAGTACTGAGCCCTGGGGGACACCACTTGTGACAGGCCGCCAACTGTATTTAACTCCATTGACCACAAATCTTTGACCCCAGCCATCCATCCAGTGTTTCTCCCATCTGAGCGTATGCCCATCCAAACCGTGGGCAGTCAGCTTCTCCACAAGAATGCTTTGGGGTACAGTGTCAAAGGCTTTAATGAAGTCCAGGTAGACCACATCAACAGCCTTACCTTCATCCACTAAGCAAGTCACCTTGTCATAGAATGAATTCAGGTTTGTCAAACAGGATCTACCATTCATAAACCCATGCTGACTGGGCTTGATCCCCTGGTTGACCTTTAACTGGTCCATGATGGTTCTCGAGATTATCCATTCTGTAACCTACCCCGGCACCGAGGTGAGACTGATAGGTCTGTAGCTACCAGAATCATCTTTCCAGCCCTTTTTGAAGATGGATGTCATGTTTGCCAGTCTCCAGTCCACTGAGACATTTCCGGTTAGCCAGGACTGCCGAAGAATGATGGAGAATGGCTTGGCAACCACATCTGCTGACTCCCTTAGCACTCTAGGGTGCAATCCATCTGGCCCCATGGACTTGTGAGCATCCAGCTTTCGGAGCAGGTCCAAAACCATCTCATTGTGGATTATGCAGGGTCTATTCTGTACCCTATCCCTATCTATCAGCGCAGGGGGCTGTGTTCCCAGGGAGTAACAAGTCTTACTATTAAAGAGTGAGGCAAAGAAGGCATTAAGTACCTTGTTGCCCTCGGCATCCAACAAGGGATGGAGATTCTCCCTAGCCCTCCTCTTGCTGTTTATATTTATTGTTTTCCTTTACCTTAGTGGCCAAGTTCAGTTCTAGCTGAGCTTTGGCTTTTCTAATTTTTTCCCTGCACAGCTTCACTACGTACCTGTAATCGTCATAAGTAGCTTGTCCGCTCTCCCAAAGACCAACTTTCCTTTTGTTCTTGAGTTCCAGCCAAAGGTCTGTGTTCAGCCAGTCTGGCCTCCTTGCCTGTCGGCTCATCTTCTGTGACCTGGGGATGGTCAGCTCCTGCACCTTTAAAATTACTTTCTTAAAGTATTCCCAGCCTTCCTGGGCTCCCACGCTCTCCAAAACTACCTCCCAAGGGACCCTCCCCCCCATGGTCCTAAAGACACTAAAGTCTGCCCTCCAGAAGTCCAAGGTGGCGGTTCTGCTGACTCCCTCTGTGGTTCAACAAGGATTGAGAAATCTAGCATCTCCTGAGCACTATGCCCCAGATGGCCTCCAACCTTTACATACCCCACAAGACCTTCTCTGTTAACAAACAGCAGGTCCAGGATGTTGCTTCCCCTTGTTGGCTCCTTCACCAGTTGTGTTAGGAAGTTATCTCCCACACACTCTAGGAACCTCCAGGACTGTTCCCTATCTGCTGTATTATAAGTCCAGCAGATGTCTGGGAAGTTGAAGTCCCCCACAAGAACAAGGGGGAGAGACCTTGAGACCTCACCCAACTGTCTATAAAGTGTCTTGTCCACCTCTTCATCCGGGTTGGGTGGCCTGTAGCAGACTCCCACAATTATATCAGTCTTATTGGCCTTCGCTTTTATTCTGACCCATAAGCTCTCAACCCTATCATCACCATCATTAATTTCCACACATTCACATTCTTTCTTAACATAGAGGGCTACACCACCGCCTTTCCTGCCTAGCCTGTCTCTTTTGAAAAGTCGGTAGCCATCCATCACAGCACTCCATCTGTGCGAGTCATTCCACCACATTTCTCTGATGGTGACTATATCATAGCTTTCCAACCACACAATGGCCTTCAGCTTCTCCTGTTTATTACCCATGCTGCATGCATTAGTGTAAAAGCACCTGAGCTGGGCCTCCTTTTGAGTGGCAGTTGCCCTAATATCCTCATGACCATACTCAGGTGTTTCCATAGCCACCAACCTCGCACCAACCCTCGTGTTCTTTCTACGTAAGAGGGAGTTGTCCTCCTCCTTCACCAAGACACAAGACTGTGGGATCTTACTAGCACATCCCTCTCCTACAAGCACTGGCACGTTACATACAGGCTCCATTCTAATGACCCCAGTTAGACCCCCACCCCCCTTCGTACCTAGTTTAAAGCTCACATCAATGAACCTTCCCAACTCCCATCTTAAGACCCCTTTCCACCGATGGGATAATCTACTCCAGCCAGGCATGATCTTGTGCAAATAGAGCAGAGGTCAAAAAACCCAAAACCCTGCCGGGCACACCAGGCTTGGAGCCAGGTATTATTCAATTGGCCCATCATATTTAGTCCCTCATTATTCCCTATAGCTGGAGGGATAGAGGAGAATACAATTTGTGCTTCCAAACCCTTGACCTGTCGCCCCAAGGCTCTGAAGTCCTTTTTCATAGTCCTTAGGGAAATTCTTCCTATATCATCGCTGACTACCTGAAACAGCAATAGGGGATAGTAATCTGAGGGCCGAACTAGGGAAGGAAGTTTCTTCCTTATGTCTTTAACCCAGGCTCCCGGGAGGCAACAGACCTCCCTGTGTAGAGGGTCTGGTCTACATATTGGCCCTTCTGCTCCCTTCAGCAGAGAGTCGCCAATGACAATGACCCATCGTTTTTCTTTGCTGTTGACCTGACAGCTTGATGGGTGTTCAGTTGGCCAGTGGCAAGCCCTACTGAACTCAAGACTGCTGAAAGGAAGCAAGATCAGCCACGTGGCATCATCATTTCTGCTGCACAGAGGTGAGCAGTGGGGAACTATGGGCAGTGATATGTCCAAGGAGCAAAAAGAATGGGACTGAGTGGGGTTAAAACTCTGGGACACTGCTACTCGCTCAGATACTGTAGCGCAAGGTCTTTTAGGGCTGTGGAGAACTGTTTTTTGAGACATTAAAGAAACATATGGGTTCAGCAGGCTCGGCAGAGTCTGTGGTGCCTCCATTCCTTAAATAAACGGTGGGGCAGGTCAGACAATCCACTGGCCCCCGTCGCTGCCCCTTGGTGCAGGAAGTAGCTCCTGCATGGATCCGATCCGCGACTCCAACCCCTTCCCCGAAGGAGAAGAAAAATCGCTGTCCCCGGAGAGCGCTGCCGCTGCTGTGAGGTGCCCACAGCCCCGCGGTCGCAGTCCCGCATTGCTTTCTGTGCCACTGCCGCTCACCATGATATTGTCACCCTCTGCCTCTCCCCTGCTGTTTGCCGCTCCGCTTCTGCCAGGTCATTTAAGCAGAAATTGTCATAATAAAAAGGCCCCTGGGCCCCCTGGACTGGCAGTCTGTTCGGGGTGTCGTAAAGGACGACATTATGTGAAACAGTGCCGTTCTCACATTAGCAAGGACGGCCAATTCATGCAGGGAAACGGGGGTCGGGGCGCGTGGCGGGGGTTGGAGCGCGATGACACAAGTAGCCCCAGTGCAGATCTCAACAATACAGTCGATTCTGCCATCCCCCAATTATACGCCAGGACTCGTGGCAGCGCTGCAGTTGACCTGGCCACCTCTGAACCAGTAACCCTTGATTCTACGACAGTGCGAGTAGTGGCTACTGGGGTAAATGGTCTGTTGGGAAACGGACTGAGTTCTTTCCTTTTAGGCTGTTCATCAGCCACAATGCAAGGTCTTTTTGCATTACTCGGACTTATAGACACTGATTGTATCAGGCAGGTTAAAATTATGGTCTGGACACCCATGCCCCCATGTGAAGTACTGGCGGGCATTCGTATTGCTCAATATTTATTTGCAGGCACAGCCAGTGCTGGCTGCACCCGTGGAAAGGGGGCCGCAGTGTTTGGATCAATGGGGACCCCCACATAGAAGTTTGACATTTCAGGAATTTTAGACACAGGCAATGCTGTCACTGCTTGTTCATGGCGACTGGCCTACTATTGACTTAAAAGACTGTTTTTTTTTTCACCATCCCTCTGGACCCCCACGATGCTCCTAGGTTTGCATTTTCCATCCCCTCTGTAAACGCATAGGCACCAACCCAGCAGTATCATTGGATGGTATTACCACAGAGCATGAAAAACAGCCCTATGATCTGTCAGTGTTTTTTTGCCAGAGCCTTAACCCCTGCAGGGGAAAAGCTGTTTAATGCTGTTATTTATCATTACATGGATGACATGCTTGTGGCAACCAAGTCGACTGAAGAAATGCGGCATGCCATGGCTGTAGTCGCTGACAGCATCAGAAGCTGTGGTTTAGAGGTATCTCCAGAAAAGGTCCAAGAGAGTTTGCCATGGAAGTATTTGGGATGGCGAATTACAAATCAGACTATCATTCCACAATGCCTTACACGGGATTTAGACATTCAAACTCTAAATGATATGCAAAGGCTGTTAGGGATCATACATTGGATCAGGCCTTTGCTGGGAATATCTAATGAAACCTTGCACCCATTGTTTCAATTATTAAAGGGCGATCTAGCTTTAAATTTCAAAAGATCACTGACACATGCAGTGCAACAAGATTTGCAGGAGGTTGCCACAACTATGTTTCAGCGACAAGCTCAGCGATATGACCCTGCCCTTACATTTCAATTAATAGTACTAGATCCAGATTTCCAACCTTGTGTTCTTCTCTCAGTGGGATAATACTTTGAATGATCCTCTTTTAATACTGGAATGGATCTTTTTGCCTCATTAGTTTTCCAAAATGATCACTACGAAAGTTGAAATGATTTCTGCTCTTGTTATGTGAGGAAAACAAAGATTGCTGTTGCTGAGCAGACCTGATCCTTTGATAATTACGTTACCTGTGCCTACAAACATGCAACAATGGCTGTCCCAATGTTCACTGCCTTTTCAGGTGGCAATGGAGGGATTCACGGAGGTGACATCAATACACCCACTGGGGCATAAATTGCTACAAATGCATTTTATTATACAGGAGATGCCAAAATGTTCTTTGGTACCCTTAGACACCTTGACTGTATTCACAGATGGGTCAGGGAGAACAGTTAGGTTGGTAAATGTCTGGCAGGACATAGCCAGCAGATGGCAGTCAGATATTCAGACAATAAAGGGCACTCCACAAATTGTCGAAGTAGCTGCAGTTGTAAGAGTATTTCAAAAGTGGTGCAGTCCAATTAACATTGTCACAGATTCAGCCTATGTTACAGGAATAGTGACTAGAATAGAACGATTGTATCTAAGATCGTATCTGTGTCTGGTAAGACTTCCCCTTGACCAAGGGAAATGGGAACAACTGGCTCACACCACTAGTGCTTCCTCAGTTGTGCAGGAAGAGAAGATCTGGGGGAGGGAACTGGACGGTGGACATGTGGGGTGAGTCAGTGATATGTCAGTGACTAAGGATGGCAAAATTCTCTGGTTAGCAAGAAACCATGGGAGTAAGTGACTATAACTGTAAATACTTTCTGCGAGTATTTTGTTTTGTAGAAAGATCTAATCTTAGTGGTTTGTTCTATTTTGCGAGCAGATGTTCCACCTGGGATCTGTATCATGCACTGGCCATGTGGACGTGGAGTACAAACAGAAAAAACCCTGCAGACCCTGAGAAGAATAAAAGCAGGAGAGAGTCTACAGTGGGTAAGAGAGAGAAAGTGCACCTTGAAGCAGGGGATGCCCTGATGGCACTGCCTATCGCATTCACCACCAGCATGTTCCTTCTCTCTCCGTTTGGCGATTTGCTGTCTCTCAGGGGTCAATAAGTAATAATACATTAGCTTAGGAAGTTTCCATTTCCCATTCATGGAATTGTCTAAAATAGATGCCTGTGTGAGTGTGTATGTATAGAATAAATAAATAAATAAATAATCATGACCTTCTATGTAACTCTTTTCTTATGTTTAGCGTGTTATCAATTGAGGCCTTGATTGAGTTATGATGATTATGTTATTAATATAATTAGTGCTATTATTTTATAGTGTGGTAATAGTTTGCTAATAAATGAAAAAGGGGAAAGTTCTGAGGGAGGATGGAAAGCTAAAAAAGGAAACTTGTGAATGTATATAAGTTATGTGAGAACCTGTAATAAATGATTTGGATTGTTCATATCTGAGTCTGAACAGGAGCCCTTAGAAAGCAGACCGGTCAGAGAGCGCATTGCGAGAAATGTGAGGGAGGCCACGGAGAGTACGTTGTGAGAAACGTGAGGCTCAGGGATGCCATGGAGAGCACATTGCGCGAAACTAGAGGCTCAGAGAAGCCACGGAGAGCACATTGCGCGAAACTAGAGGCTCAGGGAAGATGCAGAGAACACGTTGAGAGAAACGCGAGGCTCGACATAGGACAAAGGAACAGGTCCAAGATGGGTACCAGCATGATGGGTCCGGCCATCTGTTTCATCATCTGCTGTAACATGATCACTGTGCTTTCATCAGCGGTTTGGATTCCAGCTCAGCCAAAACAGAATATATGGGTCATCTTTGCCAACAAGACGGGACAAGACACACTTTGTTTGTCAACCACATCACCAGGGAACCCATTCTCAACATGTTTGGTGGGACAACCCCTAGACAAATGGCCCATTCTGTGCTTCGTTCTTGGGATAACATTCAACACAAGCACGGTAGTCAACAGATGGGATGGATAGGTACTCCATCTGCAACAGAGTAATCTTGAACCACAAGAACTGGAATTGTTGGGATCGGTTAAAATGGACTATTGTTTGTACTTTAACTATAGTAGAAAGAATCAATTGTTAGTTCAGAGTGTTAATTCTAGTTTAGCTGCTTATAGGAATCACTCTGCTTGGTGTAATTATACTTCAGCTAACATCACAAGATCTAATAACTGTCCACTTAGATTGCCAGCAGGTGTCATTTATGAGGACAGGGTGTGGCCTGTCATCCCCTCTCACATCAAAGGAGGTCCCTGCAGTCTGGGGAGATTAATCCTATTAACACCTAGTATTTCCATGATTATTCGCCATCAAAATTGCATTAAGCAAACTATACATGCCTTTGAGCCAGACTGCTGGGATGATGTTGAATTTTGGAATCCTGGGCAGATAATAGCAGCATCCTTTTTAGCCCCAGGTGTTGCATCAGCTAATGCATTATGCACACTTAATAAATTTGGATGCTGTCTGGCCAAGCAAACAAATGCTACTTCCTTGGCTTTAAGTGGACTGCTACTAGATATAGTCTCAGTACAACATGCTACACTGCAGAATCTTGCTGCTATAGACTACTTGCTGTTAGCTCAAGGTCACGGGTGTCGGGTGTCAGGATTTCAATGGTATATGTTGCATGAACTTGTTAGATCATTCGAAATCAATACATAAGAGCATTCAAGATATAAAGAAAGAAGTTAAGAAATTATGGGTTGATAACGCATTGGATATATTTGGAGGCCTCTTTGGAGGCCTGGAGGTATGGGTACAAAATTTGTTAAAAATAAGACAAAGTAACCTTATTGCTCTTCTCTGTATTCTGATTTGTGTTCCTTGCCTATTGCACTGTATCCAGAAAATGATACAAGACGCTTTAATTCACGCCTTTTTTATTAATAAAGAAGGGGGAGATGTAGGGGATGGAGAGGTCGGTTTGACCTCTTTGAATGCCAACTTACTGATAATGAGGCTCTGAAAAATAGAAAGAGGGATTGTTAATGGAAATGTACTGAATATGCATGTTAGGATATAAAAACTTTGCTTGGAAAAATAAAGTGGAAACTTTTGCATAAGAACTGTGTGTCATTGCCAGCCTGCAACAAACCCTTTTTTAACGCAGCCCAGAACACAGTTGGCCTTCCAGGCTGCAAGCACACATTGCCGGCTCATATCCAACTTCTTGTCTACCAGGACCCCCAAGGCCTTCTCCACAGGGCTGCTCTCAAGATCTTCCCCCAATTGGTGTAAATACCTGGGGTTGCACCAACCCAAGCGCAGCACCCTGCACTTGACCTTGTTGAACCTCAATAGGTTTTCATGGGCCCATTTCTCCAGCCTGTCCAGGTCCCTCTGGATGGCTTCCCTTCCTTCCAATGTATCGACTGCATCGCACAGCTTGGTGTCATCTGCAAACTTGCTGAGGGTGCACTCGACGCTATCGTCAATGTCATTGCTGAAAATGTTGAAGAGCACCAGTCCCAAGACCGACCCCTGAGCGACACCGCTTGTGACTGGTTTTCACCCTTACACAGAACCATTAATCAGAATCCTTTGGCTGCGTCCAGCCAACCAATTTCTAATCCATCAAACAGTCCATCATTCAAATCCATACCTCTCCAATTTAGAGAGAAGGATGTGGTGAGGGACCATGTCAATGGCTTTGCAGAAGTCCAGGAAGATGACATCCATCATCCTTCCCGGTCCAACGAAGCCATCACTCCATCATAGAAGGCCAACAGATTGGTCAGGCAAGATCTGCCCTTGGTGAAGCCATGCTGGCTGTCTCATATCACCTCTTTGTCTCGTATGTGTCTTAACGTAGCTTCTAGGAGGATCAACTCCATGATCTTCCCAGGCACAGAGGTAAGGCTCACCTGCCTGTAGTTCCCCAGATTTTTCTTTCTCCTTTTCTTAAAAATGGGAGTAATGTTTCCCTTTTTCCAGTCACCGGGGACTTCACCAGACAGCCACGATTTTTCAAATATGATGGAGAGCGGCTCAACAACCACATCAGCCATTTCTTTCAGAACCCTAGGATGGATATCATTTGGCCCCATGGACTTATATATGTTCAATTTCATGAGGAGGTCTCAGACTTGTTCCACTGGGACAGAAACCACTCCCAACACCCTCACCTAGAGACTCTGTCCTGGCAGACATGGGAAGCCTGACCACTACTGAAGACTGAGGCAAAGCACTCATTGAGTACCTCAGCTTTTTCTACGTCTGAGGAAGCCAGATCCTCATTACCTTTCATCAGAGGGGGATGTCATGGTTTTATGATTTTTGGTTATAGGTATTCCACATCATAACATCATGTAGTGCACTGGGACTTAAAGTGTTAACGCTCCAGTTCCGGGCACATGTCCGGAAGAGAAGAACTACATACCCTAGGGGGCTTTGCGGTCAGAGAGGAGATATAACCCCTGACAAGGTCACCTGATGTGCTCTTCTTCGTCAGGCTCTCCTCCCTGCTGCTTAACCGGACTACGCATCTCACCTCAGTGTTATGGTGAGGCCTATCCACCTTTTGGACACTCTCATGATATTTGATTTATTAGCTTCAATTCTTATTGTATTATAGTGTGTTATCTTGCATTCCAATACTATATTTAGTAAATTATTTTGTTTCTCCTCAGATTGTTGCCATTGTTGTTAATTATTTTGAGGGTCCCCTGTTTCCCTTTTCCAGAGGCGTGGATTTTGTGAAATCCTTCTGCCCTGCTAGTCACGGAACTGGGCCGAACCAACCCATAAACCATTGACATTCTCGGTGGAGAATGCAGGCAAAAGCTGCTATTTAGCTTTTTAGAACGAATATCTCTCTCTGCTCTCGGAGAGCTTCGTTGGGAAAGTTTCTCTCTTTCACAGGTGCTCACTGAAAGCTTGACATTGAAAGTCCAGCTGGACTGCCAATATTCTGGGGTATTTGTAAACTTTGAGCACTGCTATCTTGCTTCTGTAAAGAGAAAAAAAAATGATTCTGCTTTCTCTTTTAAACCTGTTTGCAGAGGGAGCCGCTAATTTTACAGAACTTGTGATTTTTAAACAGGTTCCCAGTCTCTCCTTTGAATCCTTTATGCATTTTTTGAATGCTCACCTGATCACGTTGTTAATCTCCCTGAAGGTACTCTTCATCATTTCACTCAGTATTTGTATTGATCATATTGTGAAGAAGCCTTCCCCAGAACCAGAGAATACTGAGTGGCAGGGAATGTCGAGAGGCTTGGGAGAGACTTTAGACAGATGGACATCTGGTGCCATGGAACTTGATTCCTGAACACCTGAAAGACCCTGAGAGCTTAAACACATACTTGAGACAGGAATGTTGCGGCTCAGGCAGATCTGAGGAGGCACAAATGATTTGGGGCCTGGCTAATGCTTATCGGACCTTATTCAGTAGTACCCCAGAGAGGGAGAGAGTTTGTGAAATTGAGAGAGTCTCCAAGCTGAAAGAGAGTGTCTCAGAGGTGATAGGGAGAGTCTCTGGGAGACAGTACAAAATGAGTGAGAGAGTCTCCAAGCCAAAAAGGAGAGTTTCCAGGAGAGACTCCAAGCCGAGAGGGAGAATCTCCAGGTCCAGAAAGAGTCTCCTAGTTGAGAAACAGTCTCCAAATCCAAAGGGAGAGTCTCCAAGCCGAGACAGAATTCCCGGGTTGAGAAAGAGAGTCTCCTAGCCAGGAGAGAGAATCTCAAAACCTGGCAAGAGTGTCTCCGAGCTGAGAAAGAAAGTCTCCAAGCCGAAGGGGAAAATCTCCGAGCTGAGAGAAGGAATCTCCAATCTCAACGAGATGCCCTCCAAATCGAGAGAGACTCCCTGCAATCCAAACTCAACCCCCACCAATCTGAACGGGACACCCTCCAAACTGAGTGAGACACCCTCCAATCTAAACTAAATACTCCCATAATTGAATGAGACAGACTCTGAGCCAAGCTGGAGAGTGAGAGTATTGAAACAGACCAACCTGATCAGCTACAGGAGGCACCACAACTGATGCCAGTTGCCCCTGTAAGTGGACGGAAAATGAAACGAATCTCAACTCAGAACAGAAGAAAGAGGAGGAGGGTAAAGCAGAGGTAGCAGTCACAGTAAGAGAAGAGGAGGAAAGAGGTCCAGAGGAGTGGCCCCGAGATCCAGGGGAAGCACCCCTGAGTCCAGGGGAAGGACCCTCAATAAGACTGTGGTCAACAACGCCTATAAGGGCAACAAGTCCTGAAAGAGTAAGAGGTGAGCAAGATATCGTTACCATTGTTGATTGATCCCTGAAAATGAATGAAATTCAAAGTCTGAGAAAGGACATTTCACACCACCCAAATGAGCCTATTGTCACCTGCCTACTTCGATGGTGGGACAATGGGGCAACAGTGAGTGGCTAGATAGTAGAGAAGCTCGCCAACTGGGTGGCATTGCTAGGGACTCAGCCATTGACAGAGGTATTAGTACATGCCAGAATGGGCCCTTCACCCTCTGAAAGCGGATGCTGTTAGCTGTAAAACTAAGATACCCCTTCAAAGACGATCTGATGCCTGAGAAAAAGAAATGGACTGACATGGAAAAAGGCATCCGTCATTTGAGAGAATATGCTGTGGTGGAAACACTACATAGCCCCACTTTCATTCCTAATGAGCCATACCAAGAGCATGATCCTGAAAGAGTCAGGTGTACACCAAATATGTGGCGTACATTCACAAAGACTGCACCAGAAACGTATGCCAGTACACTTGCAGCAATGTATGGCAGATGGGGAAAGAAGATCGCATATAAATGAACTGATTAATAAACGTCAAGACTTTGAGTTACATTTAACCCCTCTATGAGCTTGTGTTTCAGTCATTGCAAAAGTATCTGAAAAACTGGACAGAATGGAGAGCAAACAAGAAGATATAATACATGAACTGTCTACAGTGCTTAATGTTGATGGATCCATGGTGGTAACAGATACAACCAGTGGAGATCAGAACTCCCAAAACAGCCTACTGGAGGGGCTGATCAACTTGGTTTCCTCCCAACCTGCATCATAAAACATCTCAGCTATCAAAAGATGTCCTCCTGCTCAAGCAATTGACAACAGAAAGACTATGCCGCGTATGGCCTTGTGGCATTACCTACAAGACCATGGAGAAGATATGAAGAAGTGGCATAAGCAACCTACTCCTGCACTTCAAGCACGGGTAAAAGAATTACAAGACAAATCAACCACCAAGGTGAACTTCTCCAAAAAGGTGATTGCTCCAGTTGCTGCAGACAACGGAGGTAACAAATAGAGGGGCCCTGTCCCCAGCCAGGGGGGGAAAGGGATAATAGAGTATATTGGACTGTGTGGGTTAGATGGCCTGGCACATCAGAACCACAGAAATATAAGGCCCTGGTGGACACTGGTGCTCAGTGCACTCTAATGCCCTCGAGTCACCAAGGGACAACATCAATTTATATTCATGGGGTGACTGGGGGTTCCCAAGAGCTGACTATGTTGGAGGCTGAAATCAGCCTCACTGGTAAAGACTGGCAAAAGCACCCTATTGTGACTGGCCCAGGGGCTCCATGTATACTTGGTATTGATTACCTCAGAAGGGGATATTTTAAGGATCCCAAAGGGTAGCGATGGGCCTTTGGAATAGCTGCTGTAGACACGGAAGGTGTTAAGCAGTTATCTGTTTTGCCTGGCCTGTCAGAAGATCCATCTGCTGTGGGGTTGCTACGAGTGAAAGCAACAGGTACCAATTGCTACAAAAACGGTGCACAGGCGACAGTACCGCACCAACAGGGATTCCTTGCTCCCCATTCAGAAGTTGATTCGTCAACTAGAGAGTCAGGGAGTGATTAGCAAGGCTCACTCACCTTTTAATAGCCCCATACGGCCAGTGGAGAATGGAGGCTGACGGTGGACTACCGTGGCCTGAATGAAGTCACACCCCTATTGAGTGCTGCTGTGCTGGATATGTTAGAACTCCAGTATGAACTGGTGTCAAAAGCAGCCAAATGGTATGCCACCATGCTTTCACCTGGAGGGGCATTCAATATACCTCGAATCGTTTGCCCTGGGGGTGGAAACATAGACCAACCATTTGCCATGGGTTGATCCAAGCTGCACTGGAACAGGGAGGTGCTCCTGAGCACTTACAGTACACTGATGACATCATTGTGTGGGGTAACACAGCAAAGGAAGTTTTTGAGAAAGGAGAGCAAATAATCCAGTTCCTTCTGCGTGCTTGTTTTGCTATTAAGCGAAGCAAAATGAAAGGACCTGCCCCAGGAAATTCAGTTCGTAGGTATTAATATCAATGGTTTATGGGCTGGTTCGGCCCTGTTCTGTGACTAGCAGGGCAGAGGGATCCACAGATCCATGCCTTCAGGAAAGGGAAACAGGGGACCCAAAGTAATTGAAAACAGAGGCAATGATCTGAGGTAAAACAAACTAATTTACTAAATATAGTATCAGCAAAATATAATGAGTGTGCGTGAAAGGTGGATAAGTCTCACCACAACGCTGAGGTGAGAAGTGCAGTCCAGTTGAGCCGATGAAGAAAAGCAGATGGAGAAGAGCAGGCAAAGAAGAGAACATCAAGTGACCTTGCTGGGAGTTGCATCTTCTTGCTGACTGCAAAGCCCCCTGGGGAATGTAGTTGTTGTTCTCCTCCAGACAGGCACCCGGAACTTGAGCATCCACAGTCAAACCCCCAGTGCATTACATGATGTTATGATGTGGAATACTGATAACCAAAAATCATAAAACCATCACAAATTATTGTGGTGAAAAAGAAACAATCAAAGAAGAAATACCTACGTGTATTTGAGGATCTATGTTTGTAATAGAAAACTCCAGACAGGAAGGATCCTCAGGAAGAGACTCTTCCCCACTGGTAGTCAGCCTTTAAATGACGTCTAGGAGGGGTGGAACCCTTTCCAGTCACACAGGTGAATTGCTTTCATCTGTGCTCCCATGGCTGACCCAGTCCTTGCCTCAGTTGATCAGTCAGTGGTTCAGGTGAACCACTGGGTTCAGGGAGCTCAACAGTTCCCATACAAGGGCCAACAAGGTGGATATCCTGATGGGGCTCTGTTAGAGATTGTCTAACCAGGAAGAAGAGACAGATATTCTATGAACAGCTAGCAGTAATTGCATGATTGGCAGCACTTGTTCTCATGGGGGACTTCAACTTCCCTGATATATGCTGGAAATGCAATACAACACAGAAGTCGTCGTCTAGGAGGTTTCTAGAGCGTGTGGAAGGTAGCTTCCTGATGCAGCTGGTAAGAGAGCCTACCAGGGGAGGTGTCCTGCTAGACCTGCTGTTCACAAACAGAGAAGGACTGGTAGGAGATGTGAAGGCTGGGATTTGTTTTGGACAGAGTGATCATGAAATGGTGAAGTTGGGGGGGGGTCAGCAAAACTGCTACTCTGGGCGGAGGGTAGACTACGGAGGGTAGTTCAGGATGCTGGTAGGGAGAGTCCCTTGGGATTCAGTCCTGAAGGATAAAGGGGTCCAGGAAGGCTGGTGACTCCTCAAGAAGGATGTCTTAAAGGCGCAGGAGTAGTCTATTCCTCTGTGCTGCAAGATGAGCTTGCGTGGATGACCAGGGAGCTTTTCCTGAGGCTCCAGGAGAAAAAGAGAACCTACCTTTTGTGAAAGAAGGGAAGGGCAACTTGAGAAGAGTACAAAGAAGTTGTTAGGATGTGGAGGGAAAAAATTAGAAAGGTAAAAGCCCAGCTTGAACTCAACTTGGCCGCTGGGGTAAATGAGAGAGAGTTGCAGTTAATGGCTCAATGTCCAAGTGAAGACCAGTGATGAGTGGTGTTTGTCAGGGATTGGTGTTGGGACCAGTGTTGTTGGTGTACATCTACATCTTTGTAGGTGACATGGACAGTGGGATCGAGTGCACCCTCAGTGAGTTTGCAGACCACAGCAAGCTGAGTGGTGCAGTTGACATGCTAGAAGGAAGGGATGCTATCCAGAAGGACCTGGACAGGCTTGAGAGGTGGGCCCATGCCAACCTCATGAAATTCAACAAGGCAAAGTCCTGCATTTGGGTCAGGGCAATCTCAAGCGCAGATGCAGGTTGGGAGGAGAATGGCTTGAGAGCAGCTCTGAGGAGAAGGATTTGAGAGTGTTGATTGATGAGAGATTCAACATGAGCTGGCAATGTGCACATGCAGCCCAGAAGGCCAATCATATCCTGGGTTGCATCAAGATAAATGTGACTAGCAGGTTGAGGGAGGTGATTCTGTCAATCTGCTCTGCTCTCATGAGAGCCCACCTGGAGTACGGCATCCAGTTCTGGACTCCCCAACACAAGAAGAACATGGAGTTGTTGGAGCAGGTCCAGAGGAGGGCCAAGAAGATGATCAGAAGGCTAAAGAACCTCCCCTACAAGGACAGGCTGAGAGAGCTGGAGCTCTTGCCATCTGGACTTGCAGATGTGGGATCAGGAAAGCCAAGGCACAGGCAGAACTGAACTTGGCAAGGGACGTGAAAAACAATAGGAAGACTTTCTACAGGTACATGGGCCAGAAGAGACAGGCCAAAGCGAGTGTACCTCCTTGGGTAAATGTAAAAGGAGAACTGGCTTCAATGGACAAAGAGAAGGCTGAGGTACTGAATGAGTTCTTTGCCTCGGTCTTCACTAGCGGCCAGGATTCAAGTACTTCTCACGTCCCTGAGCCCTGCATTCCTAAACCTCTAGGTGGAGACTGAGGCAGTAAATCCCCCCCCACTGTGAGGACAGAGCAGGTCCGAGACCGCCTCATGAGACTGAATGCATACAAGTCTATGGGGCCGGATGGCGTGCATCCCAGGGTTCTGGAGGAGCTGGCTGAGGTGGTTGCCGAGCCGCTCTCCATAATATTTGGAAAGTCATGGCTGTCAGGTGAGGTCCCGGATGACTGGAGGAAGGGTCACGTCACTCCCTTTACAAGAAAGGGAGCAAGGAGGACCCCGGGAACTACAGGCCAGTGAGTCTCACCTCTGTGCCTGGGAAGATCATGGAACAGATCATCCTGGATGACATGCTTGATCACATGAGGAATGAGCGTGTGATCTGAGACACCCAGCACGGCTTCACCAGGAGAAGGTCATGCTTAACCAATCTGGTGGCCTTCTATGATGGAGTGACGGCATCGGTGGACAAGGGAAAGGCGACCGATGTCATTTACCTGGACTTGAGCAAGGCCTTTGACACGGTCCCCCACCACATCCTTATCTCCAAATTGGAGGGATGTGGATTTGATGGGTGGACCACTCGATGGATAAGAAATTGGTTGAAAGGCTGCAGACAGAGGGTGGTCATCAATGGCTCTATGTCCAGGTGGAGGCCAGTAACGAGCGGCATCCCCCAGGGGTCTGTCTTGGGACTGGCGCTCTTTAACATCCTTATCAATGACATCGACGACAGAATCGAGTGCATCCTCAGCAAGTTTGCTGGCGACACCAAGCTGAGTGGTGCGGTGGAAGGAAGGGATGCCATTCAGAGGGACCTCAACAGGCTTGAAAGGTGGGCCCAGGTGTACCTAATGAGGTTCAACACAACAAAGTGCAAGGTTTTGCACTTGGGCAGGAGGAATCCCAGGCATCTATACAGACTGGAAGGAGCAGTCCTTGAGAGCAGCCTTGCGGCGAAGGACCTGGGGGTCCTGATGGATGAAAATCTTAACATGAGCCAGCAGTGTGCTCTTGCAGCCTGGAAAGCAAGTGGTATCCTGGGCTCCATCAGAAGAGGGGTGGCCAGCAGGGACAGGGAGGTGATTGTCCCCCTCTACTCTGCTCTTGTGAGGCCCCATCTGGAATGCTGCGTCCAAGTCTGGAGCCCCCAGTACAAGAAAGACAGCTGTTGGAGAAGGTCCAGAGGAGAGCCACAAAGATGATCAGGGGTCTGGAGCACCTCCCCTACAAAGACAGGCTGAGGGAGCTGGGCTTGTTCAGCCTGGTGAAAAGAAGGCTGTGGGGTGACCTCGTTGCAGCCTTTCAGTACCTAAAGGGAGCTTATAAACAGGAGAGGAGTCAACTCCTTGAATGGGTAGATAACTGCAGGACAAGGGGAAATGGTTTAAAGTTGAGGGAGGGGAGATTTAGGTTGGATGTCAGGGGGAAGTTCTTTACAGAGAGAGTGGTGAGGTGCTGGAACAGGCTGCCCAGAGAGGTTGTGGATGTCCCGTCCCTGGAGGTGTTCAAGGCCAGATAGGATGGGGCCCTGGGCAGCCTGGTCTAGTATTAAATGTGGATGTTGGTGGCCCAGCCTGTGGCAGGGGGGTTGGAGTTTCATGATCCTTGAGATCCCTTCCAACCCTGGCCTTTCTGTGATTCTCTTCAGCCTGGAAAAGAGAAGGCTCTGAAGAGACCTTATAGGGGCCTTCCAAGACCTCAAGGGTGCATACAGGAAAGCTGGGTATGGACTTTTTATAAGGGCAGGTAGCAACAGGACAAGAGGAAATGGCTTTAAACTTGAAGAGGGTAGGTTTACGCTAGATATCAGGAAGAAATGCTTTACTGTGAGGGTGGTGAGACACTGGAACAGGTTGCCCAGTGAGGTTGTGGATGCCCCCTCCCTGGAAGCATTCAAGGCCAGGCTGGATGGGGCTTTGAGCAACCTGGCCTAGAGGGAAATGCCCCTGCCTATAGCACCGAGGTTGGGACTAGATGATCTTAAAGGTCCCTTCAAATCCAAACCATTCTATAATTCCATGATTCTATTATTCTATGACACCAGGTTGGGAGGAAGTGTTGATTTGCCTGGGGGTAGGAAGGCCCTACAGAGCTATCTGGACAGGCTGGATAGCTGGGCTGAGGTCAGTGGCACGAAGTTCAACAAGTCCAAGTGTCAGGTCCTGCACTTTTTCCACAACAATCCCAGGTAACACTACAGGCTTGGGGCAGAGTGGCTGGAAGACTGTGTAGAGGAAATGGACCTGGGGGTACTGGTCAATGCTCAGCTGAACATGAGCCAACAGTATGATCAGTTGGCCAAGAAGGCCAATGTCATCCTGGCTTGTATCAGAAATAGTGTTGCCAGCAGGAGCAGGGAAGAGATTGTCCCTCTGTACTCAGCCCTGGTGAGGCCTCATCTCAAGTACTGTGCTCACTTTTGGGCCCCTCACTACAAGCAAGACATTGAGGCCCTGGAGCTTGTCCAAAGAAGGGCAACGAAACTGGTGAGGGGTCTGGAGCACAAGTCCTATGAGGAGCGGCTGAGGGAGCTGGGATTGTTTAGTCTGGAGATGAGGAGGCTCAGGGGAGACCTCATTGCACTCTACAACTTCCTGAAGGGAGGTTGTGGTGAATAGGGGTTTGGCCTCTTCTCCCAGGCAACAAACAGGACCCGGGGAAATGGCCGCAAGTTGTATCAGAGGAGGTTTATGTTAGACATGAGGAAAAACTTTTTCTCTCAGAGAGTGGTCAGGCACTGGAATGGCCTGCCCAAGGAGGTGGTGGAGTCGCCGTCCCTGGCAGTGTTCAAGAGGCACCTGGATGAGGAGCTACGAGATAATGGTTTAGTTTGTGGTAGCAGTGGTAATGTGAAGACGGTTGGACTAGATGATCTTACAGGTCGTTTCCAACCTTGTGATTCGATGATTTGGTATCCATACTGAATCCCCTAGTGGCCTCAGAGGCCATAATACAACAGGCCACCCAATTGGTGGGAGGTCTGGGGGAGACAGAGCACCTACAGGCCAGGCGCAATGTACGAATGGTGGTGGAAAAGTCGGAGATCCATCCACCACTACGACATAGGAGACCTGCCCCTAAGGTAATTCCATCTGGACCCATCAGGGTCTCAAGAAAACAAATGTTCAATGACCCGATTAGAGCGGGAGCTCAATTTAAAAAGACAGCCTAATCAAGTCTTATCACAACTATGGAAACAGTTACCAAACAGTTAGAGATTCCAACACTCCCCTAAAAGGGAAGAAGTTAGACTCATTGAACGAATTCCACAAAACATGTGAAATCTAGAAGACTTCATAGTCCCATCGAAAAAATGTAAAACTCCTCAGGTGGCCCGGGCAGCCACAGTTGAGCCGTCAGAGGAAAAAGACTTAAGGGATTGAAGAGCTGATGGAATGACAGAGGAGCCAAAATTCTCCAAGACTAGGGTCTCTAGAGGGGACCGGAGACCCTACGTCAAACTAACAATTCATTGGTCCCGAAAAAATGTGCAGCGGGTATGACACTAGTAGATACTGAGGCAGAAACATCAGTCATATATGGTGACCCAAACCAATTTTCAGACACTAAGGTGTGGGTTCGGGGGGCAGATGATCCCCATAACCCAAACATGGTTGAAAATGGGGGTTGGGCATTTACCACCCAGGGAGTACAGGGTGTCTATCGCTCCAATTCCAGAGTACATATTGGGGATAGACATCCTGTCTGGCCTGACTCTTCAAACCACTGTGGGATAGTTCAGATTAAGGGAAAGATGTATTAGTATCCGGGCGGTGCAGGCAATTATAAGGGGTCATGCAAAAATTGAACCTGTTTGTTTGACACAACGGCACCAGATCACAAATACAAAGCAATATAGACTCCCATGTGGGCAAGAAGGAATTACCAAGACTGTGCAGGAGCTGGAGAGAGTAGGGGTCATTAGACCTGCACACAGCCCATATAACTCCCCCATATGGCCAGTCAGGAAGTCAGATGGTACGTGGCGAATGATAGTAGACTACAGAGAACTAAATAAAGTCATGCCGCCAATCCATGCGGCCGTACCCAGCATCGCCTCCCTCATGGATACATTAAGTAGAGAAATAGAAACATATCACTGCGTTCTGGATCTAGCAAATGCATTTTTCAGCATTCCAATTGCTAAGGAATCTCAAGACCAGTTTGCATTCACATGGGAGGGCAGGCAGTGGACTTTTCAAGTTCTACATCAGGGATGTGTGCATTCACCTACTTTTTGTCATAACTTGGTAGCACGTGACTTGGCAAATTGGAACAAACCATCTACTGTCAAAATGTACCACTACATCGATGATTTGATGCTAACATCTGACTCGATTGAGGCATTAGAGAAGACAGTACAGTACCATCATTAATTACTTATTTACAGGAAAAAGGATGGGCTACAAATCCACAAAAAGTACAAGGACCAGGGCTATCAGTTAAATTCCTGGGTGTTGTCTGGTCAGGTAAGACTAAGGTGTTACCCAGAGCTATCATAGATAAGGTCCAAGCATTCCCAGTTCCCATAACACCAAAGCAGTTGCAGGAGTTTTGGGGTATATTAGGATACTGGCAATCTCTTATATTCCACTTAACGCAACTCCTAAAACCTCTATATCAACTAAAAAAAAAAGGCGAAATATGGGATTGGGGTAGAATGGAAAAAGAAGCCTTCCAGCTAGCAAAAACAGCTGTTAAACAGGCCCAGGCACTGGGTATATTTGATCCAACCCTTCCAGCCAAACTAGATGTGCATGTAACCCAAGAAGGGTTTGGCTGGGGGCTGTGGCAGTGCCAGAGTTCCATTCCAATCCCAATTGGGTTCTGGTCACAGATTTGGCATGGAGCAGAAGAGAGATACAGCATGGTTGAAAAGCAGTTATTGGCTACCTATTCTGCATTGCAGGTGGTAGAACCAATAACTCAGACTGCAGAGGTTATTGTTAAAACAACTTTACCAATTCAGGGGTGGGTAAAAGATCTAACCCACATTCCTAAGACCAGGGTGGCCCAATCACAAACAGTAGCACGCTGTCAAAGAAGCTGCCTGTCATCTTCTCCACTGAAGGAAGAACTGCAATAGATACTTGGGCCAGTAACATATCTCAGTGAGACACCTGAGGAAATAGTGGTTACTTGTCCAGAGAAGAGTCCTGTACAGGAGGGGAAATACCCTATTCCAGAAGATGCCTGGTATACAGATGGATCCAGCAGAGGGAACCCAAGTAGGTGGCGAGCTTTTGCATACCATCCCTCAACTGAAACGATATGGTTAGAAGAAGGGATGGACAAAGTAGCCAGTGGGCTGAGCTACGAGCTGTGTGGATGGTGATAACTCAAGAGCCTGGCAACAGCACACTGAACATCTGCATGGATAGTTGGGCAGTCTACCGAGGACTCACGCTCTGGATAGCACAGTGGGCCACTCAGGATTGGACGATCCATGCCTGACTTATCTGGGGCAAAGATATGTGGGTTGATATATAGAACGTGATTAGGCACAGAACTGTACAAGCATATCACGTCTCTGGACATCAACCCTTGCAGTCACCAGGCAATGATGAAGCTGACACACTGGCTCGAGTCCAATGGTTAGGAAGTACATCAGCAGAAGACAGCCCATTGGCTGCATTGCAAATTACGACATGCAGGACAGAAAACCATGTGGGCAGCGGCTAAAGCATGGGAGCTGCCCATTCAGTTACCAGATATTGTCCAGGCATGTCAGGACTGTGACGCTTGCTCACGAATGAGATCAAGACCTCTGCCAGAAACTACGGCCCATCTCGCTAGAGGACACAACCCATTACAGCAATGGCAGATCGATTATATAAGTCCCCTTCCTTGATCTGAGGAGGACAGATATGCCCTAACTTGTGTTGATACAGCGAGTGGATTGATGCAAGCCCATCCTGTAGCAAAGGCAAACCAAGCCTATACCATCAAAGCTTTAACTAGGTTGATGGCGTCATATGGGACTCCTGAGGTCATTGAGAGTGACCAAGGTACACATTTCACAGGTGCAACTGTGCAGAAGTGGGCTGAAGACAACAACATTGAATGGCGGTTTCACCTGCCCTATAATCCAACAGGAGCAGGCCTAATAGAAATATATAATGGGATCCTGAAGGCCGCTCTGAAGGCAGATTCAGAGTTCTTGCAAGGGTGGACCAAGAGACTCTGTGAAACCCTGCAAGACTTGAATGAGAGACCAAGAGATGGCAGACCCAGTGCTTTAAGAATGTTGCAGACAACTTGGGCCTCCCCGCTTAGGATACAAATTACAGGCAAGGACACCTCGCTCAAGCCACAAGTTGGCACCATGAATAATCTTCTGCTCCCTGCCCCTGAGCACCTAAAGCCTGGGAGACACAAGGTAAAATGGCCTTGAAAGGTGCCAACAGGACCAAAATGGCGTGGTCTCCTTGCACCTTGGGGGAGATCGTTAGAGGTTGGGGGATCAGTAAACTCTTCAGTAGTCGGTGCACGGCCAGCAGAGGTAGTAGTTGGCACCCCTGTTTTCATTGCAAAGGGGACATTAATTATGTCCATTTGGCAAATTAGAACCCCCCCCCCCTTTGGTACCTGATATAGTGATTCAGCCACAGATATCAGGCCAAAGGGTGTGGTATCAAAGACCAGGACATGCCCCGATACAGGTGGAGGTGTTGACTCAAGACCGAAATACAGCCTGTATCTTACCATGGACAGCAAACCTCCCCCTCCTCGTACCTATTAAACATCTGTTTTACTCCCCTTGAGGTTATAAGTTCACAGGATAGCTGGCAGGAGCACCATCATTCCAGTATGCTCCAGTGTTCATGAGGAAACATCATGACACCCTGTGGTGCACTGCTGAACTTTTGGGAACTGGCAAGCATGAATCAGAACTGCTACTGGTCCTTGAAGAAGATATGCCTTGAGATGGAACATCAAGTACTGGCCCAACAGAGCTGTGGAAAAGACTGTGACTTGCGGAATCAGACTCCACAACCCAGAGTTAGATTATGAAGCAGGTACGTTTTAATCAGTGCCTGCGCAGCACTGATTAAAACGTACCTGCTTCATAATCTAACTTTGGGTTGTGGAGTCTGATTCCGTGAGTCAATTTGGCACCCCAGATGGGACCATCTCTGCTTGGCTGCAGGACCGGCTGAGAGGGGGGACGCCTTTGGCGCGCCCCGAGATTGCTCGGAAGGACTCCTCTACCTCATCCGATCACTGCGGGAGTAGACAAGGACCATCTATTGGTGGACCAGGTACGTTTAGGAAAGGAGGGGAACCCGTAAGTCGTAAGGAGACGTCCTACGCAGGGTGGATAGCCTTTGTGCCGCCCCTGGGTTAGTGAGCTCACAGGTTTGGTAGGTTGCCGGCTGGGGTGGGTGGGCTCTGGCGAGCAGCTCCTTGGGGGAGCGCCCACAAACGGACCTTGTAAGTCGTACGCGGGGTAAGGGGACAGGATATAGTGGGTATCCTGTCAAATGGTTATCTGGTCGTAATAACAGGAGTTATAGCTTGTATGCTTGTTATTACCATCTGCTGTAAATGTTCGGTACTGTGTATCTGAATCAATACCATCAAAATATTTGATTAAGCCGGCATTGTGTGAATGTGGTGTGAGACGTAGCTAAGCTACGGAGCGAGAGCAGAGTCCCCGATCCGTGGTTCTGTGCTCCCGCGAGGGAAATGGCTGGAGACGGACGAAGCGAAAGCTGTCTTTTTCTGTTGTTTGTCCGTCCATATGGGTTTTCTGTTTATGGACTGGGATGGTGATGGGAATTTATACTTTATAAATTGGGAAGAGGGGCCTGAGGAAAGGTGTGCGTTCCACCCGGAAAACGAGTGTTGCCCCATTTATATTATATGTTGTCTAGTGTGTGAAGAAATATATCGGGGTTGGTGGCGTCATTTGTGTCCGGAGTGCCACCGTGAGTGGTGGACCGAGCATCACGGACTGGCGTGGGGAAATTTTAGAGTATTGAGAGTTACTTGTGGAAACCTTAGGGCAATAACAAACCAGTGAGACAACATGATGGGAGGGTCACAGGGAAAGGAAATACCGGGAAGACCCCCTGGGTTGTATTTTGGCTCACTGGAGAAACATTGCTGGTGAGCCAGGGTATAAGAAATAAGGAATAAGAAATCAGGAACATAAATGGAGTAATGGGACCAGTTTTATAATTGAGTGCCCTAATCATAAGACCAAGTGCTGGGTGTTTGTGGAAGTTGAAGAACTGTATTGTTTGATTTGTGGATTTGGAAGGCAGTGGGAGAAACTGTCTTGATGATATATGGAAGTGCAATTGTTAGTAGTGCAATTGTTAATGGTATATGGAAATGTAATTGAGGGTGTACAAATAGTGGAATTGTGGAAAAGCAAACAAACAAAAACAAACAAGCAAACAACAACGAAAAAACAACGGCAAAAAGGTTAAGGAAAACAGTGAGTTTGGGACATTAGAGTTTGGGTCGGCACGAGAACACACCCCCGCACTACCCCCCTCCCCCCCACCGCGGCTTGTAAGAACAACTCGGAGTGAGAGAGAGAGCTGGGGGCCTGAGCCTCCCGCTGTAGCTGTGCAGGGTGTGTGACTTGTGAATGGGGATGGGGCGGGACAGTGAGAGTGAGAATAGCCGTCATCTGCAGAGATCTCGGGAAACCTGATATCCCAGTGTGAGCACTGGAAGCCTGGGGAGGGGAGGGGGTGAAACAGAAATTACTAACATTATATTTCAGTAATGATGAAAGTCTGAAAAGTGAAAAGTTTGGGAAGGGCACAGGCTGAGGAACGCAAAGATGAGCAGGGTGTGACAGGGATGTCAGGACTGAAGAGAGGAGAGCAATATGAAGGAAAAACAAACAAACAAAAACTGATTGAGAAACAGATAGCAAGGAAATTGGGGATAACAGCAGCTGTTACTGTCGCAGCACTAGAGTAGGGCGTAGGAACCAGGGATCTACTTAGAGAGAGGGAAGGGGGGGGGCTGGAAGAGCCCAGGGAGGGCTCCGCCCCACTGCAATGAAAGTAATGCGTGAATTACTGAGAAAGAGGGAACCGCCTCTGGTTGCAAAAATGAAGGATGGGAATTTGGGAAGTTTACCCCAGCAGATCTACTGGTTAAATTACAGCTAGGCCAGCAGAATAAAGAGGTAAAGAGATTTATCTTTCGGTGGATACAGGTGCATCTTACCACCCATAGATGATTTTGTAATAGTAGTAGGAGCTGATGCCCAATAAGAAAAGGCTTACTTGGGCTTAAGTAAACGTAGACTGAGAAAACAAGAAGGAATACATAAATTCTTGTACATGCCAGGTTACTCTGGCAAGAAATTAAATAAAACTGGAGCTAAGGATCAAACAGTATTAACTGATTGAGAATTTTAAGTCTCCCTTTAACACAAACAGGGAAAAACAAGGTTATAGCCTCAGAAGGTACAGAAATAATGAATAAGATACGCTTAGGAGTGTGGGTATCAGGGATATGTGGCAGACGTAAAAATGCAGCCCTAAATAGAAGTTAAAAGCAAGAGTTAGGCCAGTCAGGGTAAAGCAGTGCCCTTTGAGGATATGTGACTGTAGACGGATAAAAGAAATAATAGATAATTTTGGAGTTTGGATTACTAATTGAATATGAATCCAAATACAGTACTCCAAACCTACTGACAATAAATAATTTTAAAAAAATAATAATAATAAAAAAAAATTTGGAAAGCAAGTGCTATAGTTTGGAACAAGATTTGAGGACAAGAAATTAGAATAGTTGAATGCATACACTCAGTGGTGAAAAATCCATATACTTTACTAACCAAGTTAAGGAATTAGTAGGTGGAGTTTACCTTCTGGATTTGAAGGATGCGTTTTCTGCCTGGTTTGGCCAAGGGAAGCCTAAGGTTATTTGCCTTTAAATAGGAAAACCCCAGTACGGGGTGAAAGAACAGTTAATCTGAACAGTGTTACCCAGGGTTGTGAGAACAGCCCAATGATTTTTTAAATCTGGTCAACTCATGAACTTGAGACTTGGATTCCTCCATCCCAGAGTGGAACCTTACTGCAGCACATGGACATCACAGAAACAAAGAGGACTGTGTGCAATGGACTATGAGTTTGCTGAATTTCTTGTTTAAATGATTATCAAATTTCTCAACAGAAAGACATATTTGGGATATGAGATTACAGCTGGACTTCGAACCTTAAAGACTATCAGGAAAGAAGCCATCTGCCAGACCCCTGAGCCACAAACTGCCAAGGAACTCCCAGGAATGACAGGATGGTGCTGACTGTGGATACACAGCTATGGACTGTTGGTAAAGAAAAATAATTGTACAACCAGTACTTCATAACAGCTTTGAAACAACTGAAGCTGCACATTCCAGCCGGTCAGACCTGAAGGACGAACCTTTAGAAGATGCAGAAGACACCTGGTTTACTGATGGTAGCAGTTTTGTGAGACAAGGAAACTGTAAGGCAGGATATGCAGTAGTGCTACTGATAAGGTAATCGAAGCACAACCATTACCTGAGGGGACTTTCCCTCAAAAGGCTGAAATAACTGCCTGGACAAGAGAAAAGACATCAGAAAGGTAACACTGTACAGTTAACTGGAAATAAGATGATGGGTCAGGTGGCGGAACAGACAATTGAAGAAGGCTTTAATTCCAGACGGTAACCTTAAAATCTCTAAACCTGAGTCAGAACCTGTAAAATATTCTGGAGAGGATAGTTAATAATTTAGAGGGGCAGGTAAAGGAGGGAGGATGGGCCATCACCCCACAAGGGAGGCTAGTAATTCCAACAGCTGTATTATGGGCCGTAATAATGGCCGAACATAGGAAAACCCACTGGGGAACAGAAGCGTTATATAAGTATCTTGTTCAGCGAATAGTTGCCCGGGATCTGTATTCTACTATTAGACAAGTAACTCAGCAATGTGAAATTTGTCTACAAAATAATCCCAGAACAGGACATAGGGTCCAGTTAGGGCAAATAGGAAAAGGAAATTTCCCAGGGCAACAGTGGCAAGTGGACTTCTCAGAGGTCCCAAGAAAAGGGGGGGTATAGATACATGTTGGTTCTATCAGATACCTTTTCAGGTTGGCCTGAGGCATATCCCTGTAGGACTAATAAGGCTAGGGAGCCTTGTTACATGAAATAATTCCAAGGTTTGGGGTACCAGTGGTAATCTCTTCAGGTCGAGGCCCTCACTTTGTGGCCAGAATAGTACAAGAAGTGAGCATGTTATTGGGGATTGATTGGCAATTACAAGTAGAGAAAATGAATCATTTGTTAAAATTACAGATAGTTAAGCTTGGCCAGGAGGCAGGAATACCCTGGCCCCAAGCGCTGCCTTTGGCTTTATTAAGGATTCGATCAAAACCCCGAACCAAGGAAGGACTAAGTCCATTCAAGATCCTTTATGGGAGACCTTACCCTGTACAAAAAGGAACTTCTTCACAAATTGGGGAGGAACTTTTGAGCAGATACATAATTAAGTTGCAAAAGCAATTAAAGGATATTGAGAAGGTGGTGTTTAATAGCAGGGCACGAGGCCTGGATGGTCCAGTACATAATGTATTGCCTGGAGACTATGTGTATGTTAAATCCCTCTCAGATTCTCCTCTGGAACCAAGGTGGGAAGGACCTTATCAAGTACTCCTAACCACGCACACGGCAGTCAAGGTGGAAGGACTGATACCATGGATACACTACACCCGCCTGAAGAAGATGGTCCGACCACAGTGGACTGCGAGGGAGAAAGGACCCCTCCGACTAACAATTAAGAAAAATGTATAAACTATGCGTTGTAATTAACCTTATAAGATTTGCTTTAGCCTGGGAAGGTAATAGCTACCTAAATGTTACTCGGGCAGTGGCCCAAAATTTTAACCTAACAAATTGTTGGATATGTACGGCCCTCCCCAGAGCAGGGGGGGGTGCCAGTCTATGGGGTAGTAGCTCTTAATTGGACAATTCCAAATTGGGTGGAACATGGGGAATGTAAGTATGGAATAGAGGATAAATTACAAAAGGGCCCCAAGTTTGATCTGTTGATTATTAATTCCTCTTAGGGAAAATGATAGCGAAATTAGTGTGAAAGTCGGGTGGCGAAATTTAACAGGTATAGGATGTAGTTGGGAATATGGGAATTTGGGAACAGTATCAGGACTCAACGAAACTACAAGGTGGAAGCAGGGCATAGGGTGCGATCCTAGAACAAGTAAAAATTCATCTTGGCCTATAGATAAGAATGTACTTGGGATTGTGGGAATGGGAACATCTTTTACCCAACAAGAGGGTACGTCTAATCCATGCAGATTACCTTATGGATACTGGTGGTTATGTGGGGATGGGCAGGCACGAAAAGCACTGCCTCCAAATTGGATTGGAACATGCACTGCAGGATACTTGGTACCTCAGACCACAGTGCATGAGGAAATACCACGGGGACTCTTGAGAACACCCTGGAGACGGGTGAGAAGAGTACTAAATCCTTTGGTGGAAAAACCTACTGGTTTCCACAGCTTTGTGAGATGGCTCATCCCATCTCTTGGAGTAAGTGAGCTGGAGAAAGCAATTGTTAATATTTCGGCCACTCTAGAGATAATAGAGAACGCAACCGCTGATGCAATCAAAGCATTACAAGTTGAGATTTCAATGCTTAGTAAGGTTGTATTACAAACTAGAATGGCATTGGATCTCCTAACAGCCAAAGAGGGAGGGGTTTGTGTGATAATTAATCAGTTATTGTGCTTATGTAGATAAGACTCAAAGGATAGAGACTGATCTACGGGCAATATGGGAGCACACTAAATTACTTCATCAGGTAACGATGGATGATACCTCATTAGGATTCACAGAATTGTGGGAAAAACTTACCAGCTGGTTACCTAACTTTGCGTGGCTAAAGCAACTCTTTGTGGCTTGTATTATTATAATCATCTTGCTCATTTTTATGTGTGTTGCGATGAGATGTGCATTATGGATATGTAAAACTTCTGGGGATAGTTATGAGGAATGGAAAAAGCACAAGCTAAGGCAGAGAGTGGAAAGTGGGAGTTATTTCAAAACTTCCCTTTTACCGAATGGAGCAATTTAGCAAAAGAATTTGCTAGGTTCAAGAAAAAGGGGGGAATTGAGTAAGGAAAGGACAAGATAAGGATTAACTCTTGTTTAGGAATGTAGGTAAGCAGGATGTGTGGTCAGATAAGAAAAGGACATCTGGAAACTCTGTTGCAACATTACACAAGGAATGGGTCAGGATCGGATTACTTCTGTCAGAGACAATGGGTCTTCTCCCATGACCATCAAAGGAGACCCCCCACTGCTCATGGCGGGACCATATGTTGATAAGTCAGGAATGTAATGAATATGTATGCGAATTCCACTGATTGTGTATTCGTTCGGCCTATATCTGTACCAAGCTTCTTCCTTAAATTGGGCAAGATAGGTGGAAATATCCCCCTTGCACCCAGTGCCTGCGCAGCACTGATTAAAACGTACCTGCTTCATAATCTAACTTTGGGTTGTGGAGTCTGATTCCGCGAGTCAACTGTCAATAATTGCCTTTATTGTCTTAGCATTCTACATTGAAGCGGGTATTGTACATGCGTCGTGATGTACATTTGCTCAGTCATTGGTTCATGCTGTGAAGGGGTGGAGTGTAGTGGAATTCCAAGGTCACAGCCTGAACCAGTGGGTGAGCTACGTGAGTATGTGAGTGCCTGGAGCGGGCGGGGGGGGGGGGTCTAGAGCCACCCCTTCTGTCTCCACGATACTTCCCATGCCATCTGAGTCTGCACGGGTCCCCCTTTTCCCCCACCCTTCTCTGCTGCGGCGCGACAGTACGAACGGGGGAGGGTCACATTCCTCAGCTCGTCCCTTTATCCAAACTGTTACCGGGAGGGGTCAGTTAATTCCTCTTTGATATCTTTTCCTATAGCACCTATTTCTCAAATAAAGGCTCTGTCATTGCCTTCGTTTGCTCTACAGGTGGGTTCAGCAGGTACACACAGCTCATTTTACTACAGGCTCTGCTGCAGGCATTAGAACATGGGAAAGTAATGGAGGAAAACTATACAAAGCTAGTGTAAGAGATTATTATTTTACATCATTGTCTCAAAGCTTGCTGGGGACACAGATGAACAAGTCCAGGCAAGTCCTGGGCAAGGGTTGTGAAATCCTTTGTCTGAGGGACACAGATGGACAAGGCCAGGGGCAACGAGAGAGAGAGAAGCTGCAGCTTAATGGCCGTGAAACAGTCTTTAGTGTGGGCTTATCTTAAGGAAGATGGCCATCTCAGGGGGTACTCACATGACTCTTGCTCAAGCGCCCAGGGATGTCAGGTAGGTGGGAAAAGAAGGATAAAATGGGGACCTACAATCATGAGGTTTAGGTTTTCTGGAGACAGATTCCTCATGAAGAAGAAGAGGTTTCTGCCATGAGAAGCCTCACGACCTGTCTCTCTCCCTCCTGGACTTGCTCTGCGCTCTACCACGATGCTGAAGAAGAACAAAGGTGTCTGCCATCAGATTCCTCACTACGGAATTCTTGCATGCTGACGGACTCTTCTGGGCCTGCTACCTGAGTCCTGCTGCTTCCTCCCAGATTGGCTCTGCGACTTCTTCCTGCTACCTGCTTGCTGCCCAAGGCCGGCCACGCTGCTGCTCTCCCCCCTGCTGCTTTTGCCTCGGACCTTCAAAACGGCGTGCAATGGGACCGCTGCTGGATCCTGGTGGTGACTATTCCCGCTTTACACAGTTCTTGCTTCTTTCCTATCTTTTCTATCACCCTCCTTCCCTTCCCCATCTCCCTGATTAGGATTTATAATAAACTGGTTGGACTAACATTTGAACCATTGTTTCTTAATCTCACGCCGGGTATACAGATATTAAAAGAACCTCATCTCCCTCCTATAAATTGGAGCGAGACAGCTAGCAACTCAGTATGCTGTAAAGATGGCAGCTCGGCACAAATGCTGGGCTGAGAAAGGGGGCCATAGGGGTCCCTGAGCAAGGACAATTGTTGCCAACCATGAGTGGGACCCTGAAACTTGGGATGGTGACAGAGGAGACTTGGATTCAGAACCCTCAGTATTCCTGCCCTTCCCTCCTCGACCGGGGAATGGAGTAAGTGTAGCCCAGGTATTCCAATGCATAATGGTAATGAGTGACCTGAGTGGTTGTTCGTAGGGATGGGCTTAAGGATTTTGACCCCAAGGAACTAGAGTCTCTTATAGATATGGCAAATCTGCAGCTTGTGTTTTTTTTTTTTAATTGTTTTACTTTTGTGGCTGCAGAAGCGTGTGTATGTTTTATTCTGCTTGAAAGCAATTCGCACATTCCAGACATTCCAGATATGGAGCAGTTGGTTGTGGAAATTGTGGAGGAAACTTGTTGAAAATAGTAGTAATTGATAGATTGGAGAAGTGATTGAAATTATTTGTGGGAACCTAGGATCTGTGGAAAATAATACCAAGTGAAGCTCCCATCTTGCTGGGGGATATTGGTTATAGCTCTCCCTGAAGGAATTATGTGTGCAACTGTGCCTACAGGGAGCCGGTGGACTCCATTACCTAGCAATTGAGGAGGGCCTGATTGTCCAGTGCCGTTAAGAGGGAGAGAGATCTTAAACGAACTGCGGGCCTAAATCACATTTGGTAAAGGACAAATCTACAGTACATATTCCAGAAAATGAAGCTGTGGAGGCTCAAGTTCTTATGTTACATATATCATCCCCTCCTGACCAGAAAATGACAGAAGAGGTGAAAAATGCAGTGATACCTGGATGACTGAGATAAGCCGAACCAGCAACGGTAATGATCCAGATGAAGCCGGAAGCAAAACCAGTAAGATATAATAATATCTTCTGGAACTCGAGGGCCTGAAACCTTTGACTGGGAATTTTTAGCTTGCTTAACTGCTCTATGACGCCTTAAAGGAAGAAATGGGAAACATGCTGTGGACTCCAGAATAATGAAAGTCCTTCAGAAACCTCAAATTGGCATTAACGAAAGCCCCTGCTCTAGAAAATGTATTTAGCTCTTCTGGGCACTAGTCTGTGGCTTTTTTTTCGTTTGTTTTTGTTTTGTTTTGTTTTCCTGTTCTTCCTTGCCACAGGTTTTATGCTCCTGGAAGCAATGTTTGGGTAACCCTGTCTCCACTGATGGGGAAAAACAGTTGTGCACACCAGAACTTCCCAGAATTGCCCATACTGACCAGCAAGGAAAATTAGGACGCATTCCTGCCATGCATCGAGGAGACTCCAGTACTGGCTCCTCAGGAACTCTGGATCATGAGGACACAGTACTCTGGTGTTGGACCTTTACAAATCCATCCATAACCACCTGAATGAATTACAAGACCTTGCTGCTCAGCTGTGGGAGTTGTCGAGATGGAATCCTCTCTTCAGACTGGGACTGGGGGCTGCTGATTATACAGATAGGTTGTATCTGGGGCCTATGATTCCTCACTCTTCTGTATTACATACTTTTTACAACTTGTGCAAAAAGCTATGCTAAGTGCTTTTCACGGAATTGCGGCAAAATTAGTACAGTACCAATGTGTTCCAACCCAGGATCAAGGGGTGGCATGTGTCAGGAACCCTCTGTGCTGCTCTAAGGGCATAGTTTGCTTGCCTCTGCTCCCGAGACATCCTGTCTCTCAGATCCATACATACCCTTAAACAATCCATTATACACTTTTTGAATGCTCATTCAATGTTCATGATGTCAATCTCCCTGAACATATTCCTTATCATTTCACTCAGTAGCTGTATTTATAATATTCTGAGGAAGCCTTCCCCAAAGCCAGATAATACTGAGTGGCAGGGACAGTGGAGGGACTCGGGAGAAACTTCAGAAACTTTCACCAGCATTGCTGGTGAAATAAAATTTTACTCCTTAACACCTGCAAGATCCTAAGAACCTAAGCAGGTATTTGAGACAGGGATGTTGTGGCTGAGGTAGATCTGAGGAGGCACAAATTATATGGGGCCTGGCTTATGCCTACCAGATCTTAATCACAGAATCAAAGAATGGCCTGGGTTGAAAAGGACCACAATGATCATCTAGTATCAACCCCCCTGCTATGTGCAGGGTCGCCAACCACTAGACCAGGCTGCCCAGAGCCACATCCAGCCTGGCCTTGAATGCTTCCAGGGATGGGGCATCCACAACCTCCTTGGGCAACCTGTTCCAGTGTGTCGCCACCCTCTGTGTGGAAAACTTCCTCCTAATATCTAAACTAAACCTCCCCTATCACAGTTTAAGACCATTCCCCCTTCTCCTATCACTATCCACCCTCGTAAACAGCTGCTTCCCTTCCTGTTTATACGCTCCCTTCAAGTACTGGAAGGACACAATGAGGTCTCCCCGGAACCTTCTCTTCTCCAAGAGAAACAAGCCCAGTTCCGTCAACCTTTCCTCATAGGAGAGGTGCTCCAGCCCTCTGATCATCTTAGTGGCCCTCTTCTGGACCAACCTCCAAGAACTCCACGTCCTTCCTGTACTGGGGGCCCCAGGCCTGGACACAGTACTCCAGATGGGGCCTGACAAGAGCCGAGTAGAGGGGGACAATCACCTCCCTCTCCCTGCTGGCCACCACTTTTTTAATGAAGCCCAGAACACAGTTGGCCTTCCAGGCTGCAAGCACACATTGCCGGCTCATATCCAACTTCTTGTCTACCAGGACCCCCAAGGCCTTCTCCACAGGGCTGCTCTCAAGATCTTCCCCCAGTTTGTATAAATACCTGGGATTGCCCCAATCCAAGTGCAGCACCCTGCACTTGGCCTTATTGAATATCATTAGGTTTTCATGGGCCCACTTCTCCAGCCTGTCCAGGTCCCTGGACATATTAATCTTAATCTTATACAATTCTATTGCAGATAGTCTCTGAAACTGAGGCAAACTCTTCCACAAAGTGTTCACTCCAGTTGCTGTGAGATGCAGAAAATCCTAAGGAACCTGATCACGACTCATAGGAGGAAAATGATACAGGCAACAACTACAGGGGACCTGCCCCCATCCAGGGTAGGGAAAGGCGTAGTAGAGTGTATTGGACTGTGTGGATTTGATGGTCTGGCACATCAGAAACACTGAAATATAAGGCGCTGGTGGACACTGGTGTGCAGTGCACTCTAATCCCCTCTAGTCATGAAGGGCCATAATCCCTTTATATTTCTGGAGTGACTGGGGGTTCGGAAGAGTTGACTGTGTTGGAGACCGAAATAAGCCTCACTGGTAAAGACTAACAAAAACATCCTATTGTGACTGGCCCAGGGGCTCCAAGTACACTTGGATTACCTCAAAGGGGGCATTTCAAGGATCCCAAGAGGTATCGATGGGCCTTTGGAATAGCTGCTGTAGACACAAACAACATTAAGCAGCTGTTTTGCCTGTCCTGTCAGAAGATCCGTCTGTTGTGGGGTTGCTACGAGTAAAAGAGCAACAGGTACCAATTGCTACAAAAATGGTGCACAGACGGCAGTATTGCACCAACAGGGATTCCTTGCTCCCCATTCATAAGTTGATTCGTCAACTAGAGAATCAGGGAGTGATCAGCAAAACTCACTTGCCTTTTAACAGCCCCATATGGCCAGTGCGTAAAGCCAGTGAAGAATGGAGGCTGACGGTAGAATACCATGGCCTGAATGAAGTCACATCCCCCACTGAGTGCTGCTTTGCCAGACATGCTAGAACTCCAATTTGAATTGGAGTTGAAGCACCAAAATTGTATGCCACCACAGACATTGCTAATGCTTTCTTTTCTATCCCTTTAGCCGCAGAATGTAGGCCACAGTTTGCTTTCACTGGGAGGGGCATTCATTGTACCTGGAACCTGCCCCAGAGGTGGAAACAAAGCCCAACCGTTTGCTATGGGTTGATCAAAATTGCATTGGAACAGGGTGATGCTCCCAAGCACCTGCAGTACATAGACAACATTATTGTGTGGGGCAATACAGCAGAGGAAGATTTCAAGAAAGAACAGAGAATAATCCAGATCCTTATGCGAGCTGGTTTCTCCATTAAATGAAGCAAAGTGAAAGGACCAGCGCAGGAAATTGAGTTCCTACATATGAAGTGGCAAGATGGGCATTGTCACATTCCAGCCAATGAGGTTAACCAAATCACTGATATGTCTTCGCCCACTAGTAAGAAAGAGACAATATTTTATGGGTGTAGTGGGCTTTTTGAGAATGCATGTTCCAAACTATAGCCTCATTGTTAGCCCCCCTTAACAGGTGACGCTGAAGAATAATATTACTTCTACATGGTGAGGGTGATGGAACACTGGAATGGGCTGCCCAGAGACATCGCGGAGTTTCCTCTGGAGATATTCAAGACCCATCTGGATGCCTACTGTGCAACCTGATGAAGTGAGCCTGCTTTGGCAGAGGGGTTGGGCTTCAACTCTGGGGATCCATTCCAACCTTCCTTTCCTTCCAGTTCCAACCTTCCCTACCAGTTCTGTGATCCTGTGACCACTTGTATTACGGAGGCCAGCATACAGGGGGTCTGAAGAGTACTGCACTACAAGTGAAAAGGAGATTTTGGCTGTATATGAGAGCATTTGGACTGCTTCCATAGTACTCAGTACTGAAATGCAGCTCCTTTTAGCAGCCCAACTGCTGGTGCTAAACTGGATGTTTGAAGGAAAGGTTCCCTCCACCCATCGCCCTACTGATGCTGCTTGGAGTAAGTGGATTGCGTTGATTACACAGTGAGCTTGGATGGGGAACCACAGTTGTCCAGGAATCCTACAGGTGATCATGGACAGGCCTGAAGGTAAAAAGTTTGAAAAGTAACCAGGAGAAGAGGTATTGCATGCTAAAGAGGCCCCACCATACAATGAACTACCAGAAAATGAAAAGAAATATGCCCTGTTCACTGATGGATTGTGTTGTATTGTGGGGATGCATCGCAGATGGAAAGCTGCTGTGTGGGGCCCTACAGGACAAGGCCACTGAAGGAAAGGAGAATCAAGCCAATTTGCAGAGGTAAAGGCTGTCCAACTGGGCTTAGATGTTGCTGAACGGGAGAGGTGGCCAATGTTTTATCTTTACACTGACTTATGGATGGTGGCAGATGCCTTATGGGTGTGGTTAGAGCAGTGGGAATAAAATAACTGCCAACAAAGGGGTAAACCTATTTGGGCTGCTGAACTGTGGAAAGACATTGTTGCCCAAATAAAGGATATGGTTGTAAAGATTGCTCATGTGCCCAAGAGTTGGGCTACTGAAGAACAGCAAAAAACCAGATAGATCGAGGTGCCAAAATTAAGGTGGCTCAAATAAACTTGAACATGCAAAACAAGGGTGAACTATTTCCAGCACGGTGGGCCCGTGAGACCTCAGGCCATCAAGAAAGAGATGCAACATACGAATGGGCTAGAGACCGAGAGCTGGACTTAACTATGGATGCTATTGTACACGTTACTCATGACTGTGACACATATGCCATAATGAAGCAAGCCAAGAGGATGAAACCTCTCTGGACGGGAGGAAGATGGCAAAAGAATAAATATGGGGAGGCGTGACAGGTTGACTATATCACCTTGCCGTGAACCTGCAATGGTAAGCATTACGTGCTTAGCATGGTGGAGGCAACAACTGGGTGACTTGAAACATATTTTGACCTGGTAGTCTCGGCTGGGGAGCAGACTAAACCACCCACGATTCAGGAGGAAAGAGTCAGAGACCTGCTACTCCAACTGGACTGTCACAAGTCCATGGGGCCGGATGAGATTCACCCGAGAGTGCTGAAGGAACTGGCGGAGGTGATAGCCGAGCCGCTTTCCATCATCTATCAGTGCTCCTTGTTGACTGGTGAAGTACCAGAAGACTGGAGGCTTGCCAATGTGACTCCCATCTACAAGAAGGGCTGTAAGGAGGACCCGGGGAACTACAGGCCTGTTAGCCTGACCTCAGTGCCAGGGAAGGTTATGGAACAGATTGTCTTGAGGGAGATCACGCGGCAAGTGCGGGACAACCGGGGGATCAGGCCTAGCCAGCATGGGTTCACGAAGGGCAGGTCCTGCTTGACCAACCTGATCTCCTTCTATGACCTAGTGACCCGCCTGGTGGATGAGGGAAAGGCTGTTGATGTAGTCTACCTAGACTTCAGCAAAGCCTTTGACACTGTCTCCCACAGTATTCTCCTGCAGAAGCTGGCAGTCCATGGCTTGGACAGGTACGCTCTTGGCTGGGTAAGGAACTGGCTGGAGGGCCAGGCCCAGAGAGTGGTGGTCAATGGAGCTAAATCCAGCTGGCGACCGGTCATGAGTGGTGTTCCCCAGTGGTCGGTGCTGGGGCCTGTCCTCTTCAATATCTTTATTGATGACCTGGATGAGGGCATTGAGTGCACCCTCAGTAAGTTTGCAGATGACACCAAGTTGGCTGGAAGTGTCGATCTGCCTGGGGGTAGCGAGGCCCTACAGAGGGATCTGGACAGGCTGGATAGCTGGGCTGAAGCCAATGGGATGAGGTTTAATAAGACCAAATGCCGGGTCCTACACTTTGGCCACAGCAACCCCAAGCAACGCTACAGGCTTGGGGCGGAGTGGCTGGAAGACTGTGTAGAGGAAATGGACCTGGGGGTGTTGGTTGACGCTCGGCTAAACATGAGCCAGCAGTGTGCCCGGGTGGCCAAGAAGGCCAATGGCATCCTGGCTTGTATCAGAAGCAGTGTGACCAGCAGGAGTAGGGAAGTAATTGTCCCCCTGTACTCAGCTCTGGTGAGGCCGCACCTTGAGTACTGTGTCCAGTTCTGGGCCCCTCACTGCAAGAAAGACATTGAGGCCCTGGAGCGTGTTCAAAGAAGGGCAACAAAGCTGGTGAGGGGTCTGGAACACAGGCCTTATGAGGAGCGGCTGAGGGAGCTGGGATTGTTCAGTCTGGAGAAGAGGAGGCTCAGGGGAGACCTTATTGCTCTCTATAACTACCTGAAGGGAGGTTGTAGCGAGCTGGGGGTCGGCCTCTTCTCTCATGTAACTGGTGATAGGACTAGAGGGAATGGTTTCAAGCTGCGCCAGGGAAGATTCAGGCTGGATATTAGGAAATACTACTTCTCTGAAAGAGTGGTCAGGCACTGGAATGGGCTGCCCAGGGAGGTGGTGGAGTCACCAACCCTGAAGGTGTTCAAGGAACATTTGGATGTTGTGTTGAGGGATATAGTTTAGCGAGAACCATTGGTGATAGGTGGATGGTTGGACTGGATGATCTTATAGGTCTTTTCCAACCTTAGTGATTCTGTGATTCTGTGATTCTGTAATATGCAGTATCCCATGCTACCACCTGAAACACCATATTAGGTCTGGTGAAACAAGACCTTTGGCGACATGGCACTCCAGAAAGAATTGAGACAGATAATGGGACTCATTTCAAAAATTCCCTTGTAAATACTTGGGTTTTGGCACTGAGTGAATTAATCATATTCCTATCATGCACCAGCTTCCGGTAAAATCAAACAATATAATGGTTTGTTAAAAACTATGTTGAAAGCAATGGGTGGTGGAACATTTAAGCATGGGGAGAAGCATTTGGCAGAAGCCACCTGGTTGGTCAAAACTTGAGGATCAGTCAATTGAGATGGTCCTACCTAGTCTAGCTCTCTACATACTGTCAAGGGAGATAAGTTCCCCGTAGTACATGTGAAGAACATGCTGGGAAAAGCAGTTTGCATCCTTCTACCCCCTGGAAAGGGCAAACCTCTTTGTGGAACTGTTTTTGCTCAGGGACCTGCATCCACTTGGTGGGTGACGTAGAGAAATGGGGATGTTCAATGTGTACCACAAGGGAATTTGATGTTGGGGGAGTGCAGGCAGTAATTCCACGTATATATACTTTTATATATATATATATATATATATATATGAAATATGATATGTGTGCATGTAATGCATGTTAATTATTGTTTGTTTGTATATATCTATATATTAAGCATGATGTGGTGGTGTGGAATAAGGGGTAGAATGTCATGTTTTTTTGATTTTTGATCAGTATTCCACATCATAACATTATGTAATCTACTGAGAGTTAAAGAGTTAATGCTGCAGTTCTGTGGATTGTCAGTAGTTCTGGTTGCCTGGTTCTCAGAAGCGAAGAATGAACTACAACTTCCAGAAGACTTAGTTTTTCTATTTCCATTTTCCATTGAGAGGGAAAGATACAACTGACTGGGAGTCATTAGACTGTCTCTTTGCTCTCGGTGCTCCCTGGCTGTCTCGCCTACAGCATTTGAGTAAGGACTCTGGTTTCAGAAACTTTCTCTCTCATTTTATTTGATTTATTTGCTTCAATTCCAATCATATTGTGTTATATTGTATCATCTCACGTTCTGCTATTATTTTTAGTAAATTAAGGTTTTTTTTCCCTTAACTCGTTGCTGCTGTTTTCCTCATCTAGGCTCACCTCCCTACCTTTTTCCTTTCCCCCCCTACCCTCTTTCCTGGGATGTGGGTCTGTGGTTCCCTTTGTTCTCTGTCACGGAACAAGGTCGAACCAGGTCAAATCATGATGAGTTGTTATGGTTTAATCTGGCAGAAAGCTAAAGAACAAAGAGCCTTTTGGTCATTCCTCTCTATCCACAGTAGGGTAAGGGAGAAAATTTCAAAGTGCAAGAACTCAGGGTTTGGGAAAAGGACAGTTCAATAATAAAAAAATGACAATGACAACAACAAACAAAACAAGTTGTCACAGAGTTATCTAGATCAATCTGTGTCCGTGAGAGGGGGCAGCAGGCCTGCAGGCCCACCGGCCCAAAAAGGGAAAGGGAAAGGGGGGAGGGTAGGGAGATGGGAGCTGGGCCCAAAGAGAGAACAGTGGCAACGATCTGAGGAGGTAAGTTAATTTTACTAAATATGATATTGGAATGCAAGATAACACAATATAGTACAATGTAATTGGAATTGCGGCTAATAAATCAAATAAAATGAGAGAGAGAGTGTCCAAAACCAAAGGCCTTACTTTGAATTGAAGGATTGAAGGTGAAACAGCTGGGGAGCACACCCACACACTGACAGGCAGCAAGAGAGAGAGAGCAAGTCCAGTGACTTGCAGGTCTTATCTTCCCCTCTGATCGCAAAGTCCTCTGGGATATGTAGTTCTCTTCTGAGAACCAGGTATCCGGAAAGTTGTCAGTCCCCGGAACTGGAGCATTAACTCTTTAATTCCCTGTGCTTTACATGATGTTATGATGTGGAATACTGATAACAAAAATCATAAAACCATGACACAAGTGAAGTGCAATGCAATTGGCTGTTGCAGCACTGGTTTGTGTGACCTTGCTGCTGGTATACTGTTGAGGTAGCGATCGGCACCTGCTGTTCTTCTATTAGCAACCCCACACACAACAGATGGGTCCTCTGAGAGATTGGGCAAGGTAGACAGCTGCTTAATGTCCTCTGTCTCCAAGGCAGCTATACCAAAAGCCCACCAATACCTTTTTGGGTTCTTGAAGTACCCCCTCCTCAGGTAATTTATACCAAGGACGCATCGTGCCTCTAGGCCAGTCGCAATGAGGTGCTTTTGTCGCTCATTCCTAGTTAGGCTCACTTTGACCTTCTTATAAAAGATCAACAAAAACACTTTCTGACTTTCTGGAGTGTACTTGATTTGTCTCAAACATTGGCAGTGCAAAGCTATTGCCATGACAAGTCAGAGGCCGTTATTAGTGAGGTACAAGATCTTGTTAAAACAGGATAGTCCTACTTTGCTCACAACACAGGCCTTCCTTTCCCACAAGTAAGTTTTCTCTACAAACTTATTTTGATAAACTTGTTATTGCAAACTTGCTTGTTGTCATAGTTTTATGATTTTTGGTTATCACTATTCCACATCATAACATCATGTAATGCACTGGGGGTTTGACTGTGGATGCTCAAGTTCCGGGTGCCTGTCTGGAGGAGAACAACAACTACATTCCCCAGGGGGCTTTGCGGTCAGCAAGGAGATGTAACTCCCGGCAAGGTCACTTGATGTTCTCTTCTTCGCCTGCGCTCCTCCGTCTGCTCGTCTCCGTCTGCTTTTCTTCATCGGCTCAACTGGACTGCACTTCTCACCTCAGCGTTGTGGTGAGACCTATCCACCTTTCGCACACACTCCCTCTCTCTCATTATATTTTGCTGATACTATATTTAGTAAATTAGTTTGTTTCACCTCAGATCGTTGCCGCTGTTTTCAATTATTTTGGGTCCCCTGTTTCCCTTTTCCGGAGGCGCGGATCTGCAGATCCCTCCGCCCTGCTAGTCACGGAACCGGGCCGAACCAGCCTGTAAACCGGTGACACTTGTTTACGACCTTGGTGCACCTGCAGACCTAGCAGGCATAAAAGGATGCCTGAGAGGAGCCCCTGGTCATCATCATCATTGCTCTTTACCTGTTCAAGACTACAGCCTCTGGACGAACGTGCTTCTCCTGTCCTGGCTGGCCCAGTGCTGAAAGTCAACTCTTTGAAAGGGACCAGTGATCAGATATTTTTTCTCTCTCATTCTTTCTCCACTTTGCTCCATTTTCTTTTTTCATTCTTTTTCTCTCGTAAAGTTGTTAAGTATTTGTGAGACTTACTTCAGTTTCCTAAGGGTGTATACTTTATCCACATGGTTTAAGATAGATTTTAAGTGTTAAGAGTGCCAATATTTTGGGATAATTGTAGTCCTGCACAACATCCTTATCTCTAAATTGGAGAGAGATGGATTTGAAGGGTGGGCTATTTGGTGGATAAAGATTGGTTGGATGGTTGTAGCCAGAGGGTTGTTGTCAACGGCTCTATGTCCAGGTGGAGGCCAGTCAGTCATGAGTGGTGTCCCCTAGGGGTCCATCTTGGGACCAATGCTCTTAAAAATATCTTTATCAACGACACAGACAGTCAGCAAGTTTGCTGATGACACCAAGCTGAGTGGTGCAGTTGACACAGCAGAAGGAAAAGATGCCATCCAGAGGGACCTGGACAGGCTTTAAAAGTGGGCACACAAGAACCTAATGAGGTTTAACAATGCCAAGTGCAAGGTGTTGCACTTGGGTCGGGGCAATCCCAGAAATGAGTACAGACTGGGAAAAGACTCATTGAGAGCAGCCCTGCGGAGAAGGACTTGGAGGTACTGGTGGACAACAAGCTGGGCACAAGCCAGTACTGTGCTCTTGCAGCCCAGAAGGCCAACGGTATCCTGGGCTGCATCAAAAGAGGGGTTGCCAGCAGGGAGAGGGAGGTGACTGTCCCCCTCTACTCTGCCCTTGTCAGGCCCTATCTGGAGTACTGTGTCCAGGCCTGGGGCCCCCAGTGCAGGAAAGATGCGGAGCTTTTAGAGAAGGTATAGAGAAGGGCCACGATTTTGATCAAAGGGCTGAAGCACCTTGCCTATGAAGAAAAGTTGAGGGAACTGGGCTTGTTTAGCTTGGAGAAGAGAAAGCTCTGGGGAGACCTCATTTCACCCTTCCAGTACTTGAAGGGAGCTTACAAGCAGGAGGGGGGATCTGACTTTTTACGTGGTCTGATAGTGATAGGACGAGGGAGAATGGCTTAAAACTAAAAGAGGGGAGATTTAGGTTAGATGTTAGAAAAGTTTTTTACTCAGAGGGTGGTGAGGCACTGGAACAGGTCGCACAAAGAAGTTGTGTATGCCCCATCTCTGGAGGCATTCAAAGCCAGGTTGGATGGGATCCTGGGCAACCAGATCTAGTGGTTGGTAACCCTGTCCATGGCAGGGGGGGTGGAACTAGATGATCTTTAAGGCCTCCTCCTCCAACCTAAGCCATTCTATGATTCTATGACCTCATTTCACAGTAAACTAACTGGGGATATTTGTGAATCTGGTCACAGTATTTGTTACTCACTTCTTGTACATATGAATTAGAAGTCTCATTATAAAGATCATAAATAAGATTGACCCATCTACCTTTCCTGGGGAACTACCCCCTGGAAACTGGAGCAGTAATTTTCCATCAGGTTTTATCAAAAACCCCCTTTTGTCATTGTTTTCCATTGCAACTCATGTACCAGTGCCTCTAAGGTTGAGGTAGCTTTTTCCATACCACTTCCTCATGTCTTGCCCATGGTCACAAAGGGGAAGCCACAGGGTGGCACATGGTATGTACCCACCATATCCTCTCTCTTGAGCAAAGGAACACTTACTTCTAGTAGCTGAAATACTAGTCTGTAAAGGTAGGGGAAAGAACATTCTCTGTCTTTGATCTGCTGAACCAGTTACTCCACAGCCAAGACACAGGCCTGTAGGGAGGAAGAGAGACTTTTCTTATTGCTTGAGTTGGCCAGCCAATTCATCCACTGCTGGTTCTTCTGTCTTTTCAGGTCATTACTGCCAGTGAGTCAGTGTATGATGATGGTGCACTGTACAAAATTCCACCATACAGACTGTGTACACTTGACTTTATCTGGACCTTTGGATATCTGGCCATTGCCCTTGTCACCATAAATCACCTCCAGCTTGGCTAATTCCCTCAGGTATTGGAGACTTCTCTCCCCAGTGGTCCACTTGTCTGGGTGACATATAACATCTTCCTTGAAGGGATACCTTTAATTTATGTGTGACAGGAGTCACCTCCAGAGGCTGAGGTGTTGTCCCCTTTTTCCAATTGCTTTGTGTCATATCCTGCCTGTGAAGGGAGGGAGAGGTGACCAGATTTGCAAGTTGCCCTGAATAGATTAAGGTGAAACGATGCTCAAGGTCCATACTCAAGTGGAAAAAGATCAACTTTAATAGATTTCTATAAAACAGTTACATGTGCTGTCTCTCACAATTATATCTACCTAAGTTGTGTGGTTTTATGAGAAATTCCTGTAAGCCTTGCACTACTTAACAACTTTAAGAGAAAGAAAAGAAAAGGAAAAGAGAGAGAGACAGAGAGAGAGATCACCAGTCCTGGAACCAGCGCTGGGCCTGCCAACAGAGGTGCTCCACATTGTATAAAATGAAGAAGGGAAGCAGCAGCAGTGAGAAGTGGGGGCAGCAGCAGCAAAAAGAGAGAGCAGGCTGTCATCTCTAGCCCCTATTTATAGTATCAAAGCAAAAAGGGAAAGGATGGCTCCCCATAGTCCTTATTTGGAATTGCAGTTGGCTACAGTTCCAGGACTGGTTGAGATACCAGACACTAGCCAATTCAAAAGGAGGTGACACCAGGCCGTGATTGACTGTTTCTTGGGCATTATTCTGAAATCTTCCAGGAGTGGTTGAGACATCAGTCAAAGGGACACCCAGCTCCTCCCTTGACTTGTCTCTCTGGGCTTAATTGTCCAGGCTTGTCCCTTGCACTATGTTAATGCTCCCTTCTCTAGAGAGAGATCCCAGTTGCTTGGTTTTACTGCCCACTAAGTCCAGGGTACTGTCCCTGTTATCCCAGCATCAGAGAAGCCAGGTGACATTGTGCTTTCCTGGACAATGGCTGAAATCTTTCTGCATATCTTGCAGCTCACCCAGTAATAGTGATCAGGTGGTTACTGCCTCTTTTTGGACTTCTGCCTCTTCTTTCTCTTGTTCCCGTGATGGCCCTGCTTCAGAGTGGCCTGCCTTGTCCACTTTTTCCTCCTTCCTCCCTCCAAGGAGAAGTTCCTTCTCTTCCTGAATGAACTGGCTTCTGCTACCATTGTTTCTTCTTGAATATAGAGGTAACCAATACCAGCACAGGCTGTCTCTCTGATTCGGTCACAGTGTCTGTCACAGGGGTTGGATGAGCTGCAGTGTCTGTCACCAAAGTTGGATCAGATCCAGAGGCATTCATTCTGTTCCCCTTAAGTAGTGCTGATTGTTTGATGGGCACAGACTAGACCACCAGCACAGTGCAGTGAGCTCTAACTTTCTAGCATTGCCAGAGTTGGAGCATACCTTTTTAAAACATTCTATCAGGCTTTTAGAATTCTGCACTTGTTCAGGGGTTAAATCCAAAACCATTGAACGTGACAACTGTGATAAGATACCTGCCCATATTCTCCCACACACCTTGCCACCCATAACCATCCTGCAGATCTCTGCAGATCTCTGGGGGATATTCTTACATAGTTGTTTAACCACAGGCAAAACCAGAGACACGTTCAGGAGACATAGCAATAGGATCATGCTAGTTTGAACATCCCAATAACATTTAAAATTTGTAAGAGCTATTGTAACTAGCCTGAAGAAGAATGGTAAGGTGAATGGGAAAGGAAAGATGTCCAGCCTTGTCCCCCATCCATATAGGTTGCCTGAGGAGAAAAGGTAAAGAGTGTATTTGTTAATAGCTTCCATGAGATGGTTCCTGAAGTTCAAGAATGATGGCAATACTGAGTACAAATGCCAGATTAAGTTCACAGTCAGCATAACATGAGCATATGCTATATTAAAACTGACAAAAACCAAAAACACATTCAGGAGACAGTGTTTTGGTTTAACCAGCAGGCAGCTAAGCACCACACAGCCCCCAGAGAGATGGAGGAGAGAATCAGAAAAAAATGTAAAATAGTAACTACAATACTACTACTAAGAATAATGATAAAAGAATATACAGAACAAGAGATGGACAATGCAATTGCTCACCATCTGCTGATCAGTGCCCAGCCAGTCCTCAAACAATGGCCCCATATCCTCCAGCCAACTCTTCCATTTTTATTGTTCACCATGACACCACATGTTATGGAATATCCCTTTGGCCAGTTTCAGTCAGCTGTCCTGGTTCTGTCTTCTCCCGGCTTCTCATGCACCTCAAGCCTCCTTGCTGGCAGAGCAGTACAAGGAGCTGAAACATCCTTGACAATGTAAACACTGTTCAGCAGCAACTAAAACATTAGTGTGTTCTCAACATTATTCTCATCCTGAATCTGAGACACAGCACCATAACAGCTACTAGGAAGACGGTTAACTCTATCCCAGCTGAAACTAGGACACCGATAAAGCACACCTGCAGTCTTCCAATCTGTAACATTCTCTCAACACAGATCCCTGTTCTAAACAGGGATTTTTTTCTGAATACATCCCATATAAAAATACTTTGCCCTATTAGGTGAACATCTATCCAGTACAGACCACATCACACACTAAGGGTGTGATGTCTGGTGATCACTCTAAGAAATATTTGCCTAATATTTTACAGTTTCATCTGTCAGCATCACATCAATACCATAAGAATACAGATAGTCCAAACCTGAAGCAAATAATTAATGTCATCATGAAATTAGAGATATATTTTAATTCAGCTAGAAAATAAATTGCTGGCTGTGTGCAACTGTCAGAAAATTCTTCACAAAAAGCATGAACACATTTTACAGATATTTAGTTTTGATCAGCTATTTCCAAACTACCATATGTTGAAAAAGGATCAAAAAAAGGTTCAGCCCAGTTTTGTGACTAATTGGGAAGGGGACCCAAGGACCCATGCCCCAGGAAAAGGGAAAAGGGGGGAAAAAAAAACGGGAACGGGGGGAAAAAAAAAACGGGAATGGTAGGGAGATGGGAGCTGGGCCTAAAAACAGAACAGTGGCAACAAACTGAGGAAGAAAGTTAATTTACTAAATATGATATTGCAATGCAAGATAACACAATATAATACAATGTAATTGGAATTACGGGTAATAAATCAAATAAAATGAGAGAGAGAGTGCCCAAAACCAAAGGCCTTACTCTGAATTGAAGGCAAAACAGCTGGGGCACTCACTGCCAGGATGACTGGAAGAAAAAGAGAGAGTCTCGTGACTTGCCAGGAGTTTTATCTTTCCATCTGAACGCAAAGTCCACTGGGGTATGTAGTTCTTCCTCTCTTCTGAGAACCAGGTACCCAGAAAATCGGAAGTGGGGCATTGACACTTAGACTTGCAGTGCTTTACATGATGCTATGATGTGGAATACCGATAACAAAAATCATAAAACCATGACATCCATTGATAGTAAGTTTTATAAATATTGCACAGATTGCATAGTTAACTACAAGTAAAAGCATTTTCTCCAGATGCATAACTGACACAAGTATTTAAATGCACTGAATTGAATAATTTCAATGTCTTCAAAGTGGCAGGGCACATATGAGAATAAAAGATCTCAATACCTACTGTAGCTGCTACAATATACATATCTTAAGGCAAGATTTTTATCAGCACACACAGCAACACAAACTTGAGAGCACTAGGCGATGACTTAGTATTTGCTGTGGGGACCATAACTTTGTTTCCTTGATGTTTACAAATTTGGTCTCTTTTTTGAGCATGTGAACTATGTATTTCTCTAACACAATCCATAACTGGGTTGGAAAGGATCTGTTGCTTTATTTGATCTATTTTATCATTACAGTTTGTGATGCAAATATTTTTGACGTCATTAACCTTCCTGAAATATTCTTAACAATGTGAATTCTTAACATATCCTTCTCATGGTTTTATGATTTTTGGTTATTGGTATTCCATATCATAACATCATGTAGTGCACTGAGAGTTAGAGAGTTAATGCAGCAGTTCCGGGTACCTGTCCCAGAAGATAAGAACTACATCCCCTAGAGGACTGTTCGCTGTTCTGTTACTGTTTCTGCTCAGAGGGAAAGATAAAAACTGTTTGCAGATCATGAGACCTGCCTTTTTTCCCTTTAGACCATCCGGCTCGTCTCTGTTGCAGGTGCCGTATTGCCTCAGCATTAGAGTATGGCCTTTGGTTTCCAGACACTCTCACTCATTTTATTTTATATATTATCTTCAATTCCAATTATATTGTATTATAGAGTGTTATCTTGCATTCCGTTATCTTTTTAGTAAATTAGTTTGTTTCTCCTCAGATCGTTGCCACTGTTTTGTTTTTAGGCCCATCTCCCTACCCTTTCCCCTTTTCCCTTTCCTGGGGTGCGGGTCTGTGGGTTTCCCCACACCGCTAGTCATGGACCCAGGCCGAACCAGCCCGTAAACCACTGACAATCCTAACAGTGTGAGTTGCTGGAGGAGGGGATCCTCAAACGATCCCACTTTGAGGTTGATGATGGTAATGGATGCCCTGGGCCTGGAGTTGAATCACAGGCCAGTAAGACAGTACCTAAGATTCAGGATAAGGGAACTCCAGTTGGTAAATCAGCCTCGATGGGAGCCCAACTCAAATGCCTGTACACTAATGCACAGAGCATGGGGAACAAGCAAGAAGAGTTACAGGCGTGCACATGCCTACGAGGCTCTGATGTCGTTGGCAACACTGAGATGTGGTGAGATATCTCTTAGGACTGGAATGTAGGAATAGATGGGTATAAACTCTTTAGGAAAAACAGACAGGGGAGAAGGGGAGTGTTGCCCTCTACATCATCGACCAGTTGGAGTCCATGGAGCTCCACCTGGGGATAGATGAGGAGCTGACAGAGCTTATGGGCTAAAGGGATGGCAGGGGAAGGAGATATCATGGTGAGGGTCTGCTACAGGCCACCCGACCAGGAAGACCGAGTGGATAAGTCTCTCTATGAACAGATAGGAACAGCTTCACGTTCACAAAACATGGTCTTCATGGGGGACTTCAACCACCCCGATATGTGTTGGAGGGACAACACAGCAGGGCACCAGAAATCAAAGAGATTCCTGGAATGTGTTGATGATAACTTCCTCTTCCAAGTAGCACAGGAACCCATGAGAAAAAGTGCCATGGTGGACCTTGTCCTCACCAAAGAGGAGGGGCTGGTGAGCAATGTGAAGCACAAGGGCAGCCTTGGGTGCCATGACCACAAAATGGTGAAGTTCAAAATCCTTAGGGTGTCAAAGAGGGTCCTAACGTCTTCATTATTTTTAAGTCTTTTGATTTAAGAAGAAATTAATCATGAGTTCAAAACACTTCAGTTGAAAATTATGAAACACTGTGCGAGTTATTTACCTATTTAACCTGCTAAACCACACATTCACGTCCTTGTTTCCATTCACTCTTCCCCTTTTTTGCAATACTCTTTTGCATCATTATTTAATAACATATATGAGCTGGGTAATGAGTTTGTACAGGATCTATCACAAAGAATAAAATAAACACTGCGCAGTGGAGTGCAGGTGAGTAAGTGTAGAGGTGATGGGAAAGTACTGTAGTAGCAGTGTACACAAACTATGAAGGAATCCTTCAGTCAAAGGGCATCTCCACCAAATTAAAGATGACAACTTTATAAACTAAAACAAATCATTTAGAGTTTAAGGTGGATAAATATGGTTATAAAAAAGCATTATTTGATACATGAACAGCACAAAACAGGAAATCCAGAGAGAGAAAACTTCTCCCCTTCACTTTCTTGTTCATGTGTTGGAGCAAAAGGACAACTCAGCATAAAGATCATACAGTTCACAGAATCACAGAATGACAGGGATGGGAACGGACCTCGGAAGATCATCTAGTCCAATCCCCCTGCCGCAGTAGGAACAACTAGATTAGGTCACACAGGAACGCATCCAGGTGGGCTTTGAATGTCTCCAGAGAAGGAGACCCCACAACTGCTCTGGGCAGCCCGTTCCAGTGTTCTGTTACCCTTACTGTGAAGAAGTTTTTTCTCATATTTGTGTGGAACCTCCTGTGTTCCAGCTTGTACCTGTTGACCCTTGTCCTATCATTGGATGTCACTGAGAAGAGCCTGGCTCCATCCTCCTGACACTCACCTTTTACATATTTATAAACATTAATGAGGTCACGTCTCAGTCTCCTCTTCTCCAAGCTAAAGAGACCCAGCTCCCTCAGCCTTTCCTCATAAAGGAGATGCTCCACTTCCTTAATCATCTTTGTGGCTCTGTGCTGAACTCTCTCAAGCAGTTCCCTGTCCTTCTTGAACTGAGGGGCCCAGAACTGGACACAATATTCCAGATGCGATCTCACCAGGTGTCATGGTTTTATAATTTTGTTATCAGTATTTCACATCATAACATAATGTAAAGTATGGGGAATTAAAGAGTTAGTACTCCAGTTCCATGGACTGACAACTTTCCGGATACCAGGTTCTCAGTAGAGAAGAAGAACTACATATCCCAGATGGCTTCATGTTCAGAGAGGAAGATAAGCCACAGGAGGAAGTCACGGGATCTCGCTCTCTGGCTCTCTCTTGCTCACTGCCTGGCAGTGTGTGGGTGCGCTCCTCAGCCGTGTGCCTCCAGTTCAAAGTAGGCCCTTCGGTTTCAGACACTCTCTCTCCTATTTTATTTGATTTATTAGCCTCAATTCCAATTATATTGTATTATATTGTGTTATCTTGCATTCCGATATCATATTTAGTAAAATTAAGTTTTCCTCCTTGGATCATTGTCGCTGTTCTGTTTTTGGGGCCAGCTCCCATCTCCCTACCCTTCCCCTCTTCCCTTCCCATTTTTGGGCCAGGGGGTCTATGGGCCTGCTGCCCCCTGTCACGGGCACAGATTGATCTGGATAACTCCGTGACAGTTTTTGGTAGAGGATGCGGGCAATCTGAAGCTTTTCAAGTTAGCAGAAAAAAAAAGGGATTTCTTTAAACTGGAAATGTGTAGAGCATTGGTAGCTAAGTTTAACCTTCATAGATTAGATTGTAATCTGGGCAGTTGGCCAAACTCTGGACACTGTACCAAGCGGGTTTTTTTTTTCTGTTTTTTTTTTTCTTTTTAGCAACTGCCAGCTATGAATCTGTTCTTTATTTTAGGAGCACTGTATAAGGGATTAAAGGCCATTATATTTTTTGGAACTTATTGGTCTCTTATTAACTTCATACTTTCTTGTTAAGGAATTGTGTATATACATAACCAAGTAGGGGCACTGATGGAGATACCTGCCTGGTACTTATATGCAATGTTGTATGATTTGAATATTGACAATTACATCCCAGATGGAATAGCTAGAACACTATGTTCAAACCTGTTTCCAGGCTTTCTTCTCAGTTCTTTACATGTTTTTTGAATGCCCAGTTAGTGGTCATACTCGTGTGTATGTTATCAATCTCCCTGAATGTACTCTTCTACATTCACATTATGTGGAAGAAGTCTCCTCCAAAACCAGAGAATGTTGAATGGCAGGGAATATAGAGAGGCTTAGGAAAAATATTAGAAGCGTGGGGACCTGCAATGTCATGGGATTTCACTCTTGAACACCTGTGGGATCCTGAGAAAGTAAGCCAGTATTTGAGTCAGGGACGGTGCGGCTTACATAGATCTAAGGAGGTACAACGTACTTGGGGCTTGGCTTTTGCTTACCGCACTCTATATAATACTATTCTGGAGAGAGAGAGTTTCCGAGCTGAGGTTCAAGCCAAAGGAGAAAATCTCCAAGTCAAACCTGATCAGTCACAGGAGATGCCAGTAACAATGTCAGTTGCCCCTGTGAAAGGCCAGAAATGGAAATGGGTGTCCTCGCATCTAGAACAGAAAAAAGAAGAAGCGGAGGAGAAGGTAGAAGAAGAAAAAGGAAAGGCATCCCTTCAAAGACAATCTGAAGCCTGTGATGAAAAACTGGGATACAGTTGAAAAAGGTATCCAGTATTTGAGGGAAATAGCTGTGGTGGAAATGTTGTACGACCCTACGTATGTTCCTAACAATCCACACAAAGACCATGATCCTGAGAAAGTGAGGACGACACCTGATATATGGCAGAAACTCACAAGAACAGCACCAGAAAGGTACGACGGTACACTAGCAGCAACGTTTGACAGATATGAGTACCAACAGAGAAGACTCCCAGTTTCTGAACTGATTCTTATGCTTCAAAACTTTGAACAAAAGCTACTCCCATCTCACACTTCTATTTCAGCATTCTCACAAGTAACAGACAGACTAGATGAAATGCAAGAGCAATTGTCTCTATTGATTAATGGTGACGAACCTGTAGTAGTATCAGAAACACTTGATGAAGATCAGAATGATCAAAGGAGTCTAATGAAGGAGCTGATCAAATTAATTAAAGGTGATGAATGCTCCACTCACCTGTATCATCAAAAATCTCAGCTATTAAAGGCAAACGCCTTCCTACTCAAGGAATAAACAATAGTAACACTACATCGCGTAGTCCCTTGTGGTGTTACCGATGTGACCATGGAGAAGACATGAGGAAGTGGCATAACAAAACCACTCCTGTACTACGAGCACGGGTGAGAGAATTACAAAACAGATCAACCACCAGTGCAGTTGACCCAGTTACCACAGGTAATGAATAGAGGAGCCCTGCCCTCAGTCGGGGAGGGAAAGGGATAATCAAGTTTATTGGACTGTGTGGATTCGATGGCTTGGCACATCAGAACCAGAGAAATATAAGGCACTGGTGGATACCGGTGCACAGTGCACACTAGTGCCCTCGAGTCATGAAGGGACAGAATCAATCCATATTTCTGGAGTGACTGGGGGCTCTCAAGAATTTACTGTGTTGGAGGCCGAAATAAGCCTCACTGGTAAAGACTGACAAAAACATCCTATTGTGAATGGCCCAGGGGCTCCATGTATACTTGGTATTGATTACCTCAGAAGGGGGCATCTCAAGGATCCTAAGGGGTATCAATGGGCCTTTGGAATAGCTGCTGTAGACACAAACAACATTAAGCAGCTGTCTGTGCCTTCAGCACCAGCTGAAGTGCCTTTATACCAACACACACAGCCTGGGAAATAAGCAGGATGAGTTGGAAACCGTGATGTGCTTAGAAAGTTATGACCTTGTTGCTATCATGGAAACATGGTGGGATGATTCCCATAACTGGAATACCACCATTGAGGGCTATTGGCTCTTTAGAAGAGATAGGCTAGGTAGGAAGGGTGGGGGAGTTGCCCTCTATGTCAAAGAGTGGATAGACTGTGAGGAGCTTCCTCAGAGAAACAGTCAGGATCAGGTTGAGAGCCTGTGGGTTAGAATTAGGGATGGGTCTAACAAAGGCCAGCTGGTGATAGGAGTATACTACAGGCTACCTGATCAATGGGAGACTGTTGACAAAGCTTTCTTGCTTCAGATGCGGGAGGCTTTGTGCTCACGGGCTCTTGTCCTGATGGGGGACTTCAACCATCCGGATATCTCCTGGATAGACCACACGGCGAGTTGCAAGAGGTCTAGGAGGCTCCTGCAATGTGTTGATGATAACTTTCTGGTCCAGGTGTTGGACAGACCGACCAGAGGTGAAGCGTTGCTGGACCTGCTGCTCACCAATGCGGAGGAAATCATTAATGGTGTTAAGGTTGGAGGCAGCCTGGGTTGCAGTGACCACACTCTGGTCAAGTTCGTGATCTTGAGGAATGTGGACCTGGTGAAGAGTGGTGTCAGGACCCTGAACTTTGGAAGAGCGAACTTCAAGCTGTTCAATGGACTGTTGGCCGAGATCCCCTGGGATGCTGCCTTTAAAAACAAAAATGTTGAGGAGAGCTGGCTACTCTTCAAGGATGCCTTCCTAAGACTGCAAGAACTCTCCGTCCCTCTGAACAAGAAAGCGGGCAGAGGAGGTAGGAAGCCGGCGTGGCTCGGCAAGGACCTGCTGGGCGTGCTGAGGGCGAAGAAAGGTGCGTACAAGCTCTGGAAACAAGGGCATGTCACCTGGGAAGAATACAGGGATACCATCCGGACTTGCAGATGTGGGATCAGGAAAGCCAAGGCACAGGCAGAACTGAACTTGGCAAGGGACGTGAAAAACAATAGGAAGACTTTCTACAGTTATATTGGCCAGAAGAGACAGGCCAAAGCGAGTGTACCTCCTTTGGTAAATGTAAAAGGAGAACTGGCTTCAATGGACAAAGAGAAGGCTGAGGAACTGAATGAGTTCTTTGCCTCGGTCTTCACTGGCGGCCAGGATTCCAGTACTTCACACATCCCTGAGCCCTGCATCCCTAAACCTATGGGTAGGGACTGGGGTAGTAAATCCCCCCCCTGCTGTCAAGACAGAGCAGGTCCGAGACCGCCTCATGAGACTGAATGCATACAAGTCTATGGGGCCGGATGGCGTGCATCGCAGGGTTCTGGAGGAGCTGGCTGAGGTGGTTGCCGAGCCTCTCTCCATCATATTTGAAAAGTCGTGGCTGTCAGGTGAGGTCCCAGATGACTGGAGGAAGGGTCACGTCACTCCCTTTACAAGAAAGGGAGCAAGGAGGACCCCGGGAACTACAGGCCAGTGAGTCTCACCTCTGTGCCTGGGAAGATCATGGAACAGATCATCCTGGATGACATGCTTGATCACATGAGGAATGAGCGTGTGATCCGAGACACCCAGCACGGCTTCACCAGGAGAAGGTCATGCTTAACCAATCTGGTGGCCTTCTATGATGGAGTGACGGCATCGGTGGACAAGGGAAAGGCGACCGATGTCATTTACCTGGACTTGAGCAAGGCCTTTGACATGGTCCCCCACCACATCCTTATCTCCAAATTGGAGGGATGTGGATTTGATGGGTGGACCACTCAATGGATAAGAAATTGGTTGAAAGGCTGCAGACAGAGGGTGGTCATCAATGGCTCTATGTCCAGGTGAAGGCCGGTAACGAGTGGCGTCCTCCAGGGGTCTGTCTTGGGACTGGTGCTCTTTAACATCTTTATCAACCACATCCATGATGGAATTGAGTGCACCCTCAGCAAGTTTGCTGATGACACCAAGCTGAGTGGTGCAGTCGACGCGGTGGAAGGAAGGGATGCCATTCAGAGGGACCTCAACAGGCTTGAAAGGTGGGCCCAGGTGTACCTAATGAGGTTCAACACAACAAAGTGCAAGGTTTTGCACTTGGGCAGGAGGAATCCCAAGCATCCATACAGACTGGAAGGAGCAGTCCTTGAGAGCAGCCCTGTGGAGAAGGACCTGGGGATCTTGATAGATGAAAATCTTAACATGAGCCAGCAATGTGCCCTTGTGGCTCAGAAGGCAAATGGTATCCTGGGCTCCATCAGAAGAGGGGTGGCCAGCAGGGACAGGGAGGTGATTGTCCCCCTCTACTCTGCTCTTGTGAGGCCCCATCTGGAATGCTGCGTCCAAGTCTGGAGCCCCAGTACAAAAAAGGCAGGAAGCTGTTGGAGAGGGTCCAGACGAGAGCCACGAAGATGATCAGGGGTCTGGAGCACCTCCCCTACAAAGACAGGCTGAGGGAGCTGGGCTTGTTCAGCCTGGAGAAAAGAAGGCTGCGGGGTGACCCCATTGCAGCCTTTCAGTACCTAAAGGGAGCCTATAAACAGGAGGGGAATCAACTCTTTGAAAGGGTAGATAACAGCAGGACAAGAGGAAATGGTTTTAAGTTGAGGGAGGGAAGATTTAGGTTGGATGTCGGGGGAAGTTCTTTACAGAGAGAGTTGTGAGGTACTGAAACAGGCTGCCCAGAGAGGTTGTGGATGCCCTGTCCCTGGAGGTGTTCAAGGCCAGATTGGATGGGGCCCTGGGCAGCCTGGTCTAGCATTAAATGAGGAGGTTGGTGGCCCTGCCTGTGGCATGGGGGTTGGAGCTTCATGATCCTTGAGGTCCCTTCCAACCCTGGACATTCTGTGATTCTGTGATTGGGGGGTTGCTACGAGTAAAAGAGCAACAGGTACCGATTGCTACAAAAACGGTGCACAGACGGCAGTACCGCACCAACAGGGATTCCTTGCTCCCCATTCAGAAGGTGATTCGTCAACTAGAGAGTCAGGGAGTGATCAGCAAAACTCACTCGCCTTTTAACAGCCCCATATGGCCAGTGCATAAAGCCAGTGGAGAATGGAGGCTGAGGGTAGACTACCGTGGCCTGAATGACGTTACACCCCCCCAGAGTGCTGCTGTGCCAGACATGTTAGAACTCCAGTATGAACTGGAGTCAAAAGCAGCCAAATGGTATGCCACCACTGACATTGCTAATGCCTTCTTTTCCATTCCGTTGCCTACAGAATGTAAGCCATAGTTTGCTTTCACCTGGAGGGGTGTTCAGTATACTTGGAACCATTTGTCCCAGGGGTGGAAACACAGTCCGACCATTTGCCATGGGTTGATCCAAACTGCACTGGAACAGGGCAGTGCTCCTGAGCACCTGCAGTACATTGATGACATTATTTTGTGGGGCGATACAGCAGAAGAATTTTGCATGAAAGGAGAGCAAATAATCCAAATTCTTCTGCAAGCTGGTTTTGCTATTAAGAGAAGCAAAGTGAAAGGACCTGCACAGGAAATTCAGTTCCTAGGTATAACGTGGCAAGATGGACGTCATCACATTCCAGCAGATGTGATTGACAAAATCACTGCTATCTATCCACCCACTTGCAAGAGAGAGACACAATCTTTTCTGGGCGTAGCGGGCTTTTCGAGAATGCATGTTCCAAACTATAGCCTCATTGTAAGCCCCCTTTAACAGGCGACACGGAAGAATAATTTTGCGTGGGGTCCTGAGCAGCAGCAGGCTTTTGAGCAAATTAAACAGGAGATTGTCTGTGCCGTGGCCCTGGGGCCAGTACGGATGGGACAGGATGTTTACATCCTCTACACTGCTGCTGGAAAGAAAGGTCCCACTTGGAGTTTGTAGCAAAGAGCCTCAGGAGAGACCCAAGGCCGACCCTTCGGATTTTGGAGTCGAGCATACAGGGGGTCTGAAGAGTGCTACACTCCATCTGAAAAGGAGATGTTAGTCGCGTATGAAGGGGTTCGGGCTGATTCTGAAGTAGTTGGTACTGGAACGCAGCTCCTTCTAGCACCTCGACTGCCAGAGCTGAACTGGATGTTCAAGGGAAAGGTTCCCTCCACCCATCATGCTACTGATGCTGCTTGTAGTAAGTGGATTGCGTTGATTACACAACGAGCGCGGATGGGGAACCTCGGCCGTCCAGGGATCCTAGAGGTGATCATGGACTGGCCTGAAGGTAAAAAGTTTGAAAAGTAACCAGGAGAAGAGGTATTGTATGCTAAAGAGGCCCCAGCATACAATGAACTACCAGAAAATGAAAAGAAATATGCCCTGTTCACAGATGGATCGTGTCATATTGTGGGAAAGCATCGCAGATGGAAATCTGCTGTGTGGAGCCCCACACGACAAGTTGCAGAGGCCACTGAAGGGAAAGGAGAATCAAGCCAATTTGCAGGGGTAAAGGCTGTCCAACTAGCCTTAGATGTTACTGAACGGGAGAGGTGGCCAATGCTTTATAATGACTCATGGATGGTGGCAAATGCCTTATGGGGGTGGTCACAGCAGTGGGAACAAAGCAATTGGCAACAGAGAGGTAAACCTATTTGGGCTGCTGAACTGCTGAAATACATTGCTGCCTGAATAAAGAATATTGTTGTAAAGGTGCGCCATGTAGATGCTCATGTGCCCAAGAGTCGGGCTACTGAAGAACAACAAAATAACCATCAGGTAGATTGAGCTGCCAGTATTGAGTCGGCTCAAATAGACTTGGACTGGCAGAACAAGGGTGAAATATTTCTAGCTCGGTGGGCCCATGAGACCTCAGGCCATCAAGGAAGGGGTGCAACATATAAGTGGGCTAGAGACTGAGGTGTGGACTTAACTAAGGATGCTATTGCACAGGTTATTCATGACTGTGAAACATGTGCCATAATTAAACAGGCCAAGAGGATGAAACCTCTCAGGGAGGAGTGGCAGGTTGATTATATCACCTTGCCATGAACTCGCAGTGTTAAGTGTTATGTGCTTACCATGGTGGAGGCAACCACTGGGTGGCTTGAAACATATGCAGTACCCCATACTACCGCCCAAAACACCATATTAGGCCTTGAGAAACAAGTCCTATGGTGACATGGCACTCCAGAAAGAACTGAGTCAGATAATGGGACTCATTTTAAAAATTCTCTTGTAAGTACTTGGGCCAAAGATCATGGCATTGAGTGGATTTGTCATATCCCCTATCATGCACCAGCTTCTGGTAAAATCAAACTATATAATCAGTTGTTAAAAACTATGTTGAAAGCATTGGGTGACTGAACATTTAAGCATTGGGAGAAGCATTTGTCAGAAGCCACCTGGTTGGTCAACACTAGAGGATCTATCAGTCGTGATGGTGCTACCCAATCCAGGTCCCTACATACTATAGAGAGAGATAAGGTCCCTGTAGTACTTTCAAAGAGCTTGTTGAGAAAAGTGGTTTGGGTCCTTCCAGCCCCTGGAAAGGGCAAACCTCTCCATGGAACTGTGTTTGCTCAAGGACCTAGGTTCACTTGGTGGGTGATGCAGAAAGATGGGCATGTTCAATGTGTACCACAAGGGAATTTGTTGTTGAGGGAGTGCAGTCAGTAATTCCATGTATATATATATGTATATAGATATGTGTGCCTGTACTGCATATTAATTATTGTTTGTTTGTATATATATGTGTATATTAAGCATGATGTAGTTATGTGGAATAAGGGGTGGAATGTCATTGTTTTATGATTCTTGTTATTGGTATTCCACATCATAACATCATGTAAAGCACTGGAAGTTTAAGAGTTAATGCTCCACTTGCATGGACCACAGATTTTCTGAATACCTGGCTCTCAGAATAGAATAACTACATACCCCAGAGGACTTTCAGAGGGGAAAATAAAGCTCCTGGCAAGTCATGGGACTCGCACTCTTGCTCGCTGCCTGGCAGTGTGTGGGTGTGCTCCCCAGCCGTTTCACCTTCAATTCAGAGTAAGGCCTTCAGTTTTGGACACTCTCTCTCTCTCTCTCTCTCAGTTTATTTGATTTATTAGCCTCAGTTCCAATTATATATTGTATTATATTGTGTTATCTTGCATTCCAATATCATATTTAGTAAATTAACTTTCCTCTTCTGATCATTGCCGCTGTTCTGCTTTTAGGCCCAGCTCCCATCAACCTACCATTCTCCTTTTCCCTTTCCCCTTTTCCAGGTTGTGGGTCCGTCAGTCCCCTGCCCCCATTAGTCACAGAACTGGGCCAAACCAGCCTGTAAGCCATCAAACCCCCCCCCCACTCCCCTTCCCCTTTTGGGCTGGTGGGCCTGTGGGCCTGCTGTGCCCCTGTCACAGACACAGATAGATCTAGAGATAAGTCTGTGACAGTTTTATTATTTAGAGTTGGAAATAAAATTTAAAGACAAGGAGGTAGAAGTATCAATACCAGAATCTAAATTTGCCCAAGCTACAGGATTATTGTTACAGGAAATCAAGCTGGTAAAGAAAGTAATTTCACCCAAAATTGAAGTCTTTCATATGGGCAAGGGAGGTGCCTGGAAGATCAAAGAGAGCTGAGCCAGTAAGAATCACAGAATCACAAAATTGTAGGGGTTGGAAGGGACCTCCAGAGATCATCGAGTCCAACCCCCTGCCAAAGCAGGTTCCCTACACCAGGTCGCACAAGCAGGCATCCAGGCGGGTCTTGAATATCTCCAGAGAAGGAGACTCCACAACCTCCCTGGGCAGCCTGTTCCAGTGCTCTGTCACCCTCACCGTAAAGAAGTTCTTGCGCACATTTGTGCAGAACTTCCTATGCTCCAGTTTTCAGCCGTTTCCCCTTGTCCTGTCTCCACATACCACTGAAAACAGTCTGGCCTCGCCACTCTGCCCCCCACACCTTAGATATTTATAGACCTGGATCCGGTCTCCTCTCAGTCTTCTCTTCTCAAGGCTAAACAGACCCAGCTCACTTAGCCTTTCCTCATAGGAGAGACGCTCCAGGCCCTTCACCATCTTTGTGGCCCTCCGCTGGACTCTTTCCAAGAGGTCCCTGTCTTTTTTGTACTGGGAAGCCCAGAACTGGACACAGTACTCCAGATGAGGCCTTACCAGGGCAGAGTAGAGGGGAAGGATCACCTCCCTCGACCTGCTGGCCACGCTCTTTTTAATGCACCCCAGAATGCCGTTGGCCCTCTTGGCCACAAGGGCACACTGCTGGCTCATGGCCAACCTGTTGTCCACCAGGACACCCAGGACCCTCTTTGCAGAGCTCCTCTCCAGCAGGTCATCCCCCAACCTGTACAGGTGCATGCGATTATTCCTCCCCAGATGCAAGACTCTACACTTGCCTTTGTTAAACCTCATCCGGTTTCGTTCTGCCCAGCTCTCCAGCCTGTCCAGGTCTCGCTGAATGGCAGCACAGCCTTCAGGCGTGTCAGCCAATCCTCCCAACTTCGTATCATCAGCAAACTTGCTGAGGGTGGCCACTATCCCCTCATCAAGGTCATTGATGAAGATGTTGAACAAGACCGGACCCAGCACCGACCCCTGAGGAACACTGCTAGTTACAGGCCTCCAACCAGACTCTGCACCGCCAACAACAACCCTCTGCGCTCTGCCAGTCAGCCAGTTCTCAACCCACCTCACTGTCCACTCATCTATCCCACACTTCCTCAGCTTTGTTATAAGGATGTCGTGGGAGACAGTATCAAATGCCTTGCTGAAATCAAGGTAGACTACATCCACTGCTTTCCCCCCATCCACCCAGCCAGAGACAACATCATAGAAGGCTACCAGGTTGGTCATGCACGACCTCCCCCTGGTGAACCCATGCTGACTACTCCTGATAACCTCCTTTTCTTCCAGCTGTCTGGAGATGGCATCCAGCACAAGCTGCTCCATCACCTTTCCAGGGACAGAGGTGAGGCTGACTGGCCTATAATTGCCTGGATCTTCCTTCTTGCCCTTTTTGAAGACCGGAGTGACATTGGCTATCCTCCAGTCCTCAGGCACCTCCCCCGTTCTCCAAGACCTCTCAAAGATGACAGAGAGCGGTTCAGCAATCACCTCTGCCAGTTCCCTCAGCACCCGTGGATGCATCCCATCGGGTCCCATGGATTTGTGAACACTGGTGTTGCCCAGGCACTCTCGGACCACCTCTTCCCTGACTAAAGGGAAGTCTTCCATTACCCAGACCCTTTCACTAACCTCCAGGGTCTCGGATTCCCGAGGGGGAGCTTTTTCACTGAAGACAGAAGCAAAGAAGGCATTCAGTATCTCCGCCTTCTCAGCATCCCCCATTACCAGAACACCCCCGTCACTTAGCAGGGGAGCCACATTCTCCCTAGTCTTCCTTTTACTGTTAACGTACTTAAAAAAGCCTTTTTTTATTATCCTTTATCACCTTTGCCAGGTTCAATTCCAGGCGGGCTTTAGCCTTCCTTGTCGCATCCCTGCAGGCCCTGACAACATTTCTATATTCTTCCCAAGCAGTCAGACCCTTTTTCCACATTTCGTGGGCCTTCTTCTTTCCTTTGAGTTTGCGCACGAGCTCCTTGCTCATCCACACAGGTCTCCTGCCACCCTTTCCCGATTTCTTCCTCACAGGGACGCACCGATCCTGAGCTTGGAAGAAGAGCTGTTTAAATGCCGACCAGCTCTCACAGGCCCCCTTACCTTCTAACACCCTAGCCCACGGGATAGCTCCAAGTAGGTCTCGGAAGAGATCAAAGTTGGCTCTCCTAAAGTCCAGGGTAGCAATCCTACTTTTTGCTTTAGTTCTTCCACTCAGGATCTTGAACTCCACCATCTCGTGGTCACTACAACCCAAGCTACCCCCGACCTTTACTTCCCTGACAAGCCCTTCTCTATTAGTGAGAATAAGGTCCAGCAACACCCCTCCCCTCGTTGGTTCCTCAACCACCTGCATCAGAAAGTTGTCCTCAACACATTGCAGGAACCGTCTGGACCGTAAGGATAGATCTAAAGCCAGGATTGGTACCAGTATGGCTGAAATGATATCCTATAAAATTAGAAGCTAAGATGGGATTGGTACCTCTCGTACAAAAATTCTTAAAACATGGTTTATTAAGGGAATGTGAGTCTAAGTACAACACCCCAATTTTGCCTGTTAAGAAAGCTGGTGGGAAGTCTACTAGATTAGTAGTTCTAAGAGCAATTAAAAGCAATTTACATTGCTAACTACTCATACTGAAGCACACAGATGGTTCACAGTATCAGACCTGAAAAATGCCTTTTCTGCATCCTGCTTGAATTTGAAAGTCAAGAGCTGTTTGCGTGAGCGGAAAATTCAGAGAGGGAAGAAAAAACCAATACACTTGGACAGTGCTGCCACAAGATTTATTGAATTTTCTCAGACAGTGGTTACCGGGTGTCAAAGGAAAAGGCTCAAATTCCACAGGAAGCTGTAACTTACTTAGGTTTTGAGATCCTGAGAGGACAGAGACAGCTAAAATGCTGACAAAAAAGAAGCTATCTGCCAACTTCTGGAACCCTGAAATGTCCATGAGATGAGAAGCTTTTTAGGAATAGTAGGATAGTATAATTATTGAAAGTGTCAAAAGAACCTCTGCAGTGGACTAATGAAAGTCGAAATGCTTACATAAAGCTTAAAAGAACATTAATGAAAGCCCTGGCCTTAGGACTACGAGAGACAGGCTGTAGCTTTAGGAGTCCTGACACAATACTTGGGAGAAAAAAGATGGTCAGTAGCCTATTTCTCCAAGCAACTGGACACAGTGCATCCAGGAATGGCCCAGGTGTCTCAGCACCTGTGTTGCAAATAGAAGAAGCTGGAAAGCTTGCCATGAAACAAAGAATAACTGTTTACAGTGCTGAATCAGAAGAGGGTTCATTGGCTGTCCCCAAGTCATATGTTGAAGTACCACTTGTGGAACAAGAATTTTGAAAACAACCACTGTTGTCAACCCTGCACTGTTCCTCCTGGCCCAACAGACTGAGGGCAGCCTTGAACAAGGATATCCTCTTGCCCAGCCTGGACTGGGAATTGTACATGGATGCAGTAGTTTTATGAAGGAAGGAAAACAATTATCAGGATACATCATTACTACGGTAGAGACAACAGTAGAAGTGCGGGCATTGCTCTCCAAAACATCTGCTCAGAAGGCTGAATTGATCGCTCAGACTTGAGCCCTACAATTAAGTGAAGGAAAATGTGCAAACATTTGGACTCATTCAAAATACACATTTGGAGCAGTGCATGCAAATGGAAGGAGAGAGGACTACTATCTGCACAAGAAAGAGAAATTAAACACAAGGAAGATGTTTTAAGATTTTTGGAGAGCATAAAAGTCCCCACTGCAGTGACTATTATACATTGCAAAGGTCATCAATCCAGACAAACCACTCAAAAGTGAGGGAACAAACTGGCCAATATGGGCGCAAAAAGGGCTGCAGAAAAAGGCATAGAACTGAAGTGCTAGCCATAATACCAGAGAGAAGGGTTCCTTTACAAGGGAAACCTGTCTGTGATAAACATGACCTAAATTTGATAACAGCATTAAAAGCAGAAAGGCAGAGAGATGGATGGGCAGATACCCCTTCTAGCCTAGTAGTAGTACTATACTCTCTCATGAGTAGCCATATAGGAACCATTAGGTTATGGCCTGAACCAGTGATTGAGCACCTGTTGAAGGAGCGTGGCCAGCCCTGGGAGCACAGATGCAAGCAATTCACCTGTGCACCTGGAAGGGAGGGACCCAAGGTCCACCCCTCCCTAACTGAAAAGGAAGCATCTCTAGTTGGAAGTCATTTCCTATGGGAGTTTCCAGCAAGCTTTGATCTTTGGAAAGGGGTAAGCTATTTTTTCTTTATTTCTAAGTTGTGACCACTATTTTTCCTGGGTAACCTGAAACTGATTAAAGGCAACTATGTTAACTGTCTTCTATTCTTACATTTGATGAGCCAGGTAAGAGTCACCTATGAAGGTAATGCTAATCTTATGATGGTTTTACTAAAAGATGTCCTAGGATGTCTGGGATAGGGGAAATCTGTCCCCCTAGAAAAATAACTACCCAGATGTATCCCAGGATTCCTAAGCTCTCTGTGGCACACGCTGGCCTCTATTGTGGAAAAATGGGGCCCATTGAGAGATGGGGGGGGAATATTGCTAGCTCCCTAGCCCCCATGGCTGCTTATTTTGAGGTCCTAGGAAAAACATTAAGATAAGCAAGGAGAGGTGGCTTGCTACTTCTATTCTAGCATGGTCTCTATTAATGGCATTAAATCATCTGAATATATCAGAACAATGTGTTGAGGAATAAAATCACTTACTGTATGATTGAGTTAAGTGGCTTGAGCATAAACTTGCTGTGCTTACAGGTAAAACCACTCAAACTGGCCCAATACCACAAGTCAGGGCCCTGTCCATTGTGAGTGAAGGGGACCTTGAGCAATTGGAACCCCTATGATAATGATAACAAGGGAAAGGAGGCTTCTAAAAACTCTGAACTAGAGGCTCTGGTAGACCTGGATGCTCTAGAAATCCATCCTGTAGTCATGCAACAAACCAAGAAAGTTAAAGAAAGGCCTTAGGGAGTTCCACCTGAAGATTGGCTTCTTCATACTGCTATGCATGTTATGGCTTGCCCTTATGCAGAAGCTGAATTAACGTACTTAGTCCAGCATTATCAACAGAAGCCAAGAGAAAGCATCCTGGCCTGGCTACTAAGGCTATAGGATATGGGAGCTGAAACTGGAGTAGTAAATGGGCCCAAAAATCTCCAAGCTAGCCTCTATTACAATGCAACCAGCCTTAAGACAACAATATGCTGTGACTGTCATACCAATGAGGAAAATCATTCCTTAATTCAGTGGATTATGACAGACTGTCAACTGACTTTTGCTGCAGAGGCTAGTTTCAGAGCAGGTAAGACTGCACTGGGCAAGGGACCTGGAGAGAAAAAGGCCAACAAAAAAGCTCTTTTTAAGGCTTTTTTGAAGCCAGCAATAGTGCTGCGCTTGTGCTGGGGGGCTGGCAGTTTGCGGACAGGCTGCTGAGCGAGCAGGGGTGGAGCTGGCGCATTAGTGGCACAGTTTAAACACCCTACGAATGTGTCATCACCTGCTCTTGACCTTGGCACCTGGTGATAAACTTTAAATAGTCTAGGGGAAGGTGGAAGCTAGCTATGCCACAAAGCACACCAGGTGAGTAACCATGGTCACTACCCACTGAGAACGGAGAGGTTCAGTGAGTGAGCACAGCCCACACTGCCCATATGGTGCTGCAGCTGTGGGTGTGGGAGGCGGGTCAAGTGGTGAGGAGTGTAAGTGTTGTCCCTCTTTGCTCAGGAGATCAGCTTTTTTCCCTTGTAGTCTCTGAGACCACAGGCCTAAATGTGGTCTCCACTAGACAGCGGGCTTATTCCAAAAAGACTGTGGTGACCCAGACGGAGGGCCTGTCCAGAAATGTAGCTGTTTAGGTCTCTGGCTGCAGGGAGTGCCTGAGCCTACTGCTGCCTGGGAAGGGTGGCAGGGATTCCACCTGTGTGAGGTGTGAGCAGGTGGATGAGCTGCTCAGCCTGGTGGTGGAGCTCAAGGAGGAGGTGGAGAGACTAAGGACCATCAGGGAGTATGAGTGGGAGATTGACTGGTGGAGCGACTCACTGGCGTGCCAGAGGGAAGGGTGCCAGGGAGATACCCCCAGAAAAGTGGTGGACCCCTTGCCCTGTCACAGTCGAACAGACCTGACAGATGAGGAGGGTTGGAAGAGAGTCTCGACTTGGCATCACGGGAGCCCTCCCGTCTGCCTACCCCACTTCCCCAGCTTCCACTAAGCAACAGGTTTGAGATGCTGGAAATTGAAGGGGAGGTAAGTGGGGAGGAAATGGAGGATCTGCCTAGGAGGGAGCCTAAGGCAAGGCAGTCACCCCCACACCTTGAGACTGCCTCTGTCAGGAAAGAAAGAAAGGTGGTTGTGGTGGGCGACTCCCTTCTCAGAGGAACAGAGGGACCCATATGCAGACCGGACCTGAGCCATTGCAAGTGTGCTGCCTTCCTGGGGCCCGGGTCAGGGGCATAACTAGAAAATTCCCAAAGCTGGTTAGGTCTGCTGATTACTTTCCATTACTCATAGTTCAGGTGGGCAGTGATGAAATTGCTCAGAGAAGCCTGTGAACTATGAAAAGAGATTTCAGGGGTTTAGGGCATTTAGTTCAAGGAGTGGGAGCGCAAGTGATCTTTTGTTCTATGCCTTTAGGGGCAGTGAAGGACACAGTGAGCTTGGAAAGCACAAGTAATGAATAATTGGCTCAGAGGCTGGTGTTGAGGCAGAAACTTTGGGTTCTTTGATCATGGGGCGGTTTACTCGGCCCCTGGCCTGTTGTCCATGCATGGAACCCACCTATCTCGAAGGGGGAAATGAATCCTAGCGCAGGAGCTAGCAGGGCTTATTGAAAGAGCTTTAAACTAGCTACAATGGGAGCAGGGGACAAAACAGGGCTCACCAGAGATGAGCCTAGGGGAACAATGCTTGAGCTGGGGGTGAGGCAGATGGCTCAGCTGAAGTGCATCTACAGCAATGCACACAGCATGAGCAACAAGCAGGAGGAGCTGGAAGTGATTGTGTGGCAGGCTAACTATGACCTAGTTGCTACTACCGAAACATGGTGGGACCACTCCCATGACTGGAGTGCTGTGATGGATGGCTACGAGCTCTTCAGAAGGGATAGACAAGGAAGGAAGGGTGGCGGTGTGGCTCTTAATATTAAAGAGTGTTTTGATGTTGAAGAGCTTGGGGTTGGGAATAATGAAGTTGAGTGTCTATGGATAAGGATTGGGGGAAGGCCTGTAGGGGTGACATCTTGGTGGGGGTCTCTTATAGACTGTCTAATGATGAAGAGATGGTTGAGGCATTCTATGAGCAGCTTGTGGAAGTTGCACAATCGCCAGCACTCATTCTCATAGGAGACTTCAACTTCCCTGATATATGTTGGAAATATAATACAGTGCAGAGGAAGCAGTCCAGGAGGTTTCTAGAGTGCATGGAAGATGGCTTCCTTACACAGCTGGTACGAGAGCCTACCGGGGTGGTGCCCTGCTAGACCTGCTCTTCACTAACAGAGAAGGACTGGTGGGAGATGTGAAGGCTGGGGATTGTCTTGGACAGAGCGACCATGATATGGTAGAATTCTCTATTCTTGGAGATGTCAGAAGGGTGACTAGCAGAACTGCTATCTTGAACTTCAAGAGAGCAGACTTTGACCTGTTCAGGACACTTGTTGCAGGGGTCCCGTGGGAGTCGCTCCCTAAGGGTAGAGGGGTCCAGGAAGCCTGGATGCTCCTCAAGATAGAAATCTTAAAGGCACGAGAGCAGGCTGTTCCTGAATGCCGTAAGGCGAGCCATAGGGAAAGAAGACCAGTGTGGGTGAACCAGGAACTATTGTTGAGACTCCGTAAGAAAAAGAGAGTCTATGTCCTCTGGAAGAAGGGACAGACTACGTGGGGAGATTACAGGGAAGTTACTAAGGTATGCAGGGAGGAAGTTAGAAAGGCAAAAGCCCAACTTGAACTCAGGTTGGCCACTGCAGTAAAAGAGAATAAGAAATCCTTTTACAAATATATCAGTGGTAAGAGAAGAGCCAGGGAGAATTTCCATCCTTTACTTGATACAGCAGGGAATATGACGACTGAGGATAAGGGGAAGGCTGAGGTCCTCAATGCCTTCTTTACATCTGCCTTTAATAGGCAGATCAGTTATCCTCAGGGCACTTTACGCCCTGATCTGGAAGTCTGGGATGGTATGCTGAATACACCCTTGGTGATTCATGTGGAGACAGTTAGAGAGCTCCTCTTCCATCTAGACTGTCACAAGTCCATGGGACCGGACAGGCTCCCCCCTAGGGTGCTGAGGGAGCTAGCAGGGGTGATTGCTGAGCTGCTCTCTGCCATCTACCAGCACTCCTTGTTATCTGGAGAGGTCCCAGAGGATTGGAGGCTTGCCAATGTGGCTCCCATCTACAAGAAGGGCCATAAGGAAGATCCAGGGAACTACAGGCCTGTCAGCCTGACCTCGGTACCAGGGCAAGTTATGGAGCAAATCATCTTGGGTGAGATCACATGGCACATGCGTGGCATCCAGGGGATCAGGCTCAGCCAGCACTGGTTCGTGAAAGGCAGTTTGTGCTTGACCAACCTCATCTCCTTTTACGACTGGGTGACAAGCCTGGTAGACGAGGGAAAGGCTGTTGATGTAGTCTACCTAGACTTCAGCAAAGCCTTCGACACGGTCTCTCACAGTATTCTCCTGGGGAAACTGGCTGCCCGTGGCCTGGACAGGTATACCCTTCTAGGGTAAGAAACTGGCTAAAGGGCCATGCCCAACGGATAGTGGTTAATGGAGTTAAGTCCAGCTGGTGACCCATCACAAGTGGTGTACCCCACAGGTTGGTACTGGGGCCCATCTTGTTTAATATCTTTATTGATGACCTAGACGAGGGGATTGAGTGTACCCTTAGTAAGTTTGCAGATGACACCAAGTTGGGCGGTGGTATGGATCTGCCTGAGGGTAGGGAGGCCCTTCAGAGGGACTTAGATAAGCTGGATAGCTGGGATGAGGTGAATGGGATGAGGTTCAATAAGGCTGGGTCCTGCACTTTGGCCACAATAACCCCATGCAGCGCTATAGGCTTGGGGAGAGTGGCTGGATAACTGTGAAGAGGAAAGGGACCTGGGGGTGTTGGTTGATGCTTGGCTGAACATGAGACAACAGTGTGCCCAGGTGGCATTAGAAATAGCGTGGCCAACAGGAGCAGGGAGGTAATCATCACCCTGTACTCAGCACTGGTGAGGCCACACCTCGAGTATTCTGTTCAGTTTTGGGCCCGTCACTACAAGCAAGACATTGAGGCCCTGGAATGTGTCCAGAGAAGGGCAACTGTCATGGTTCTGGTTTTGTTTGATTTTCAGTATTCCACATCAAAACATCATGTACTGGAATTAAAGTGTTAAGGCTCTAATTCTACATACCTATCCATATACATTACGGAAGTCATGGGATCTGACCCTTCCGGGTGGGGCGGTCTCTTACTGCCTGGCAGTGGGTGCTGGAGGTGCTTTCCTAGCCGTTCCAAGCTTTTTCAGGTTTGACTCGGTCTCGGGAACTCTCTCTCATATCTTATTTGATTTATTAGACTCAATTTCAATTAGATTGTATTATATTGTATTATTTTGCATTCCGATATCATAGTTAGTAAAATAAGTTTACCTCCATAGATTGTTGCTGCTGTTTTTTTCCTTTTCCCCCTTCCTTCCCATTTTGTGGGGCCAGGCGGGGGGTGGGGAGGGCAGGGGCCTACTGCCCCCCTGTCACGGGCATAAACTGATCTGGTTAATTCCGTGACACATTTTGGTGGAGAATGCGGGCATAGCTGCCTTTTTTTTGTGTGTTTTTGGCTCTTAGAACGAATCTCGCTCTCTGCTCTTAGAGAGCTTCGTTAGGGAGCATTATCAGTAGTTCAGGTTTTTGTGCTGGAAAACTTGACCTTGAAAGACCAGGCGTACTGCCAGTATTCTGGGATATTTGTAAACTTTGAGCACTGCTTAGTCTGGGTAGTGCCTTTTTTCTTCCCCCCCCCCTTGTTAGTTTCAATTCATTAACCCTTTCTGAGCAGGAACCAGCGATGAACCCACTCTATCGTAGGAGCACTGAGTAAGGCATTAAAAGCTATGGTGTTCTTCGCGACCTACTGGCCAATCATCAATGCCATGTTTACTTGTTGTGGAATTGTGTTCATATATAACCAAATAAGGGCACTGACGGAGATGCCTGTATGGTACCTATATTGGTACCTATACGCAATGTTTAATATGAATTTTGACACTTGCATCCCGGATGGAATGGCTAATTTCACAAGCAACTACATCCCAAATGGAATAGCTAATTTTACAAACCACACGATGTTCAAACCAGTTTCCAGGTTTTCCTTTCGGTTTATCAGACGTTTTTCCAATGCTGAGTTAATTTCCATGCTTGTGGGCGCATTAGTCCTGTTCATATCAGTCTCCCTGAATGTATTCCAATACAGGAATAGTAAGCGAAAGGAGTCTCCTCCAAAACCAGAGAATGCTGACTGGCAGGGAATATGGAGAGGTTTAGGAAAAATCTTAGGAGCATGGGGACCCGCAATGTCAGGGGATTTCACTCTTGAGCACCTGTGGGATCCCCAGAAACTTAGCCAGTATTTGAGACAGGGGCAGTGCGGCTTAGGTAAATCTAAGGAGGTACAACTTATTTGGGGTTTGGCTTGTGCTTACCGTGCCCTATATAATACTGTTCTGGAGAGAGATTTTCCGAGCTGAGGTTCAAGCCAAAGGGGAGAATCTCCAAGTCAAATCTGATCAATTACAGGAGACACCAGTAACAATATCAGTTGCCCCTGTGGAGGGCAAGAAATGGAAACGAGTGTCCTCACGTCTAGAACGGAAAAAAGAAGAAGAGGAGGAAGAGGTGGAGGAAGATCCAGGTGAGGGGCCCTCCTCGAAACCACCAACATCAAGAAAGGCAAAAGGAAAAACGAAGAGACATGCAGAAGAGAGTGATGAAGAGGAAGTTTCTATTACTACTCGTCGGCTTCTGAAGATGACTGAAATCCAAGGCTCAAGAAAGGAATTTACACGGCGCCCAAATGAAACTATCGTTTCCTGGTTAGTTCGCTGCTGGGACGGCGGGGCCAGTAGCTTGTCTCTAGATGGTAATGAAGCTCGCCAGCTAGGAGCCATTGCCAGAGATCCAGCTATTGACAGAGCAATTAGTCGATGTCTGGATGGGGCTGCCTCCCTCTGGGAACGAATATTAACAGCCGTGAAGGAAAGGTACCCCTTCAAAAGCGGCTTGAAGCCTGTGACGAAAAGATGGGATACAGTTGAACAGGGTATCCAGTATTTGAGGGAAATAGCCGTGGTGGAAATGTTGTATGACCCTAACTGTGTTCTTAACGACCCACGCCAAGACCACGACCCTGAGAAAGTGAGAACAACGCGTGAAATGTGGCATCAACTCACATCAACAGCACCAGCCAGATACGCCCCTGCACTATTGGCAGCATCTGACAGATACCAGGACCAACAGAGAAGCCCCTTAGTTTTTGAATTGATTCTTAGGCACCAAAGCAATGAACAGCAGCTACCCCCAACTCGCGCCGCCATCGCCGCCATCTCACAAATGACGGAGCAACTGAATGAAATGCAAGCGCAAGTGTCTTCACTGATGAATCGTGACAAACCTGTAGAAGTATCAGAAAGGCTTGATGAAGATCAGAATAGTCAAAAGAGTCTACTGAAGGAGATGAAGGAGATGATGGAACAAATGTGGATCCAACTAACTAAAGACGATGAACCCTCCTTCTCAGGTGCAAAATCAAAAATCTCAGCTGTTAGAGGCAAATGCTCTCCAGCTCCAGGAAGGAATCCTACATCGCGAATTGCCTTGTGGCGTTACTTACGTGACCATGGAGAAGACATGAGGAAGTGGCACGACCAAGCTACTCACGTACTACGAGCACGGGTGAGAGAATTACAAAGCAGACCAACCGCCAGTGCAGTTGCTCCGGTTACCACAGGTAATGAATAGAGGGGCCCTGCCCTCAGTCGGGGGGGGAAAGGGATAATAGAGTTTATTGGACTGTATGGATCCGATGGCCTGGCACATCAGAACCACTGAAATATAAGGCACTGGTGGATACCGGTGCACAGTGCACTCTGATGCCCTTGAGTCATGAAGGTACAGAATCAGTCCATATTTCTGGAGTGACTGGGGGCTCTCAAGAATTGACTGTGTTGGAGGCCGAGATAAGCCTCACTGGTAGGAACTGGCAAAAGCACCCTATTGTGACTGGTCCAGGGGCTCCATGTATACTTGGTATTGATTACCTCAGAAGGGGGCATTTCAAGGATCCTAAGGGGTATCGATGGGCCTTTGGAATAGCTGCTGTAGACACAAACAACATTAAGCAGCTGTCTGTTTTGCCTGGCCTGTCAGAAGATCCGTCTGTTGTGGGGTTGCTACAAGTAAAAGAGCAACAGGTACCAATTGCTACAAAAACGGTGCACAGGCGGCAGTACCGCACCAACAGGGATTCCTTGCTCCCCATTCATAAGTTGATTCGTCAACTGGAGAGTCAGGGAGTGATCAGCAAAACTCACTCGCCTTTTAACAGCCCCATATGGCCAGTGCGTAAAGCCAGTGGAGAATGGAGGCTGACGGTGGACTACCGTGGCCTGAATGAAGTCACACCCCCACTGAGTGCTGCTGTGCCGGACATGTTAGAACTCCAGTATGAACTGGAGTCAAAAGCAGCCAAATGGTATGCCACCATTGACATTGCTAATGCCTTTTTCTCCATTCCTTTGGCCAAAGAATGTAGGCCACAGTTCGCTTTCACCTGGAGGGGTGTTCAGTATACTTGGAACCGTTTGCCCCAGGGGTGGAAACACAGCCCGACCATTTGCCATGGGTTGATCCAAACTGCACTGGAACAGGGCAGTGCCCCTGAGCACTTGCAGTACATTGATGACATCGTTGTGTGGGGCGATACAGCAGAAGTCGTCTTCACAAAAGGAGAGCGAATAATCCAGATCCTTCTGCGTGCTGGTTTTGCTATTAAGCAGAGCAAAGTGAAAGGACCTGCTCAGGAGATTCAGTTCCTGGGTATAAAGTGGCAAGATGGCCGTCGTCACATCCCGACAGATGTGATCGACAAAATCACTGCTATGTCTCCACCCACTAGTAAGAAAGAGACACAATCTTTTTTGGGTGTAGTGGGCTTTTGGAGAATGCATGTTCCAAACTATAGCTTCATTGTAAGCCCCCTTTATCATGTGATGCGAATGAAGAATGAGTTTTCATGGGGCCCTGAGCAGCAGCAGGCTTTTGAACAGATTAAACAGGAGATAGCCCGTGCCGTGGCCTTAGGGCCAGTACTGACTGGGCAGGATATAAAGAACATCCTCTACACTGCTGCTGGAGAGGAAGGTCCCACTTGGAGTTTGTGGCAAAGAGCCTCAGGAGAGACCCGAGGCCGACCCCTGGCATTCTGGAGTCGGGCCTACAGGGGGTCAGAAGAAGGCTACACGCCAACCGAAAAGGAGATCTTAGCCGCGTATGAGGGGGTTCGGGCTGCTTCTGAAGTGGTCGGTACTGAAACACAGCTCCTTCTGGCACCTCGACTACCAGTGCTGAACTGGATGTTTAAAGGAAAGGTTCCCCCCACCCATCACGCAACTGATGCCACTTGGAGTAAGTGGATTGCGTTGATTACGCAACGAGCGCGGATGGGGAACCTCAGCCGTCCAGGAATCCTAGAGGTCATCATGGACTGGCCTGAAGGTAAAAAGTTTGGAACATCACCAGCAGAAGAAGTATCACGAGCTAAAGAGGCCCCACCATACAACGAATTACCAGAAAATGAAAGAAAGTATGCCCTGTTCACTGATGGATCGTGTCGTATTGTGGGAAAGCATCGCAGATGGAAATCTGCTGTGTGGAGCCCCACACGACAAGTTGCAGAGGCCACCGAAGGGAAAGGAGAATCAAGCCAATTTGCAGAGGTAAAGGCTGTCCAACTGGCCTTGGATGTTGCTGAACGGGAGAGGTGGCCAGTGCTTTATCTTTACACTGACTCATGGATGGTGGCAAATGCTCTATGGGGGTGGTTACAGCAGTGGGAGCAAAATAACTGGCAAAGAAGGGGTAAACCTATTTGGGCTGCTGAACTGTGGAAAGATATTGCTGCCCAAATAAAGAATATGGTCGTGAAGGTGCGCCATGTAGATGCTCATGTGCCCAAGAGTAGGGCTACTGAAGAACAGCAAAATAACCACCAGGTGGACTGAGCTGCCAAAATTGAGGTGGCTCAGATAGACCTGGACTGGCAGAACAAGGGTGAATTATTTCTAGCTCGGTGGGCTCATGAGACCTCGGGCCATCAGGGGAGAGATGCAACATATAAGTGGGCTAGAGACCGAGGGGTGGACTTAACTATGGATGCTATTGCACAGGTTATTCATGACTGTGAAACATGTGCCATAATCAAACAAGCCAAGAGGATGAAACCACTCTGGGAGGAAGGGCGATGGCAAAAGTACAAATATGGAGAGGCATGGCAGGTTGATTATATCACCTTGCCACGATCCCGCAGTGGTAAGTGTTATGTGCTTACCATGGTGGAGGCAACCACTGGGTGGCTTGAAACATATGCAGTACCCCATGCTACCGCCCGAAACACCATACTGGGTCTTGAGAAAGAAGTCCTTTGGCGACATGGCGCCCCAGAAAGAATTGAGTCAGATAATGGGACTCATTTCAAAAATTCTCTTGTAAATACTTGGGCCAAAGATCATGGCATTGAGTGGATTTACCATATTCCCTACCATGCACCAGCCTCTGGAAAAATTGAACGATACAATGGGTTGTTAAAAACTATGCTGTAAGCAATGGGTGGCGGAACATCTAAGCACTGGGAGAAGCATTTGTCAGAAGCCACCTGGTTAGTCAATACCAGAGGATCTATCAATTGTGATGGTCCTACCCAGTCCAGCTCCCTACATACCGTAGAGGGAGATAAGGTCCCTGTTGTACATGTAAAGAGCATGTTGGGAAAAGCAGTTTGGGTTCTTCCAGCTTCTGGTAAGGGCAAACCTCTCCGCAGTACTGTTTTTGCCCAGGGACCTGGGTCCACTTGGTGGGTAATGCAGAAGAAAGGGGATGTTCAATGTGTACCACAAGGAAACTTGATGCTGGGGGAGTGCAGACAGTAATTCTGTGTATATAGACGTCTGTGTGTAATGCATTTTTAATCTTTGTTTTGTTTGTATATGTACGTGTGTATATATATATATATATTAAGCATGATGTAGAATAAGGGGTGGAATGTCACGGTTTTGGTTTTTTTTGATTTTCAATATTCCACATCAAAACATCATGTACTGGAATTAAAGTGTTAATGCTCTAATTCTACGTACCTATCCCTATACATTACGGAAGTCATGGGATCTGACCCTTCCGGGGGGGCGGTCTCTTACTGCCTGGCAGTGGGTGCTGGAGGGTGCTTTCCTAGCCGTTCCAAGCTTTTCAGGTTTGACTCGGTCTCGGGAACTCTCTCTCATATCTTATTTGATTTATTAGACTCAATTTCAATTAGATTGTATTATATTGTATTATTTTGCATTCCGATATCATAGTTAGTAAAATAAGTTTACCTCCATAGATTGTTGCCGCTGTTTTTTTCCTTTTCCCCCTTCCTTCCCATTTTGTGGGGCCAGGCGGGGGGTGGGGAGGGCAGGGGCCTACTGCCCCCCTGTCACGGGCATAAACTGATCTGGTTAATTCCGTGACAGGCAACAAAACTGGCGAAGAGTCTGGAGCACAAGTCTTATGAGGAGTGGCTGAGGGAGCTGGTATTGTTTAGTCTGGAGAAGAGGCGGCTTGGGGAGACCTCATTGCACTCTACAACTTCCTGAAGGGAGGTTGTGGTGAATAGGGATTTGGCTTAGAAACATAGAATGGCCTGGGTTGAAAAGGACCACAAAGATCATCTAGTTTCAACCCCCCTGCTATGTGCAGGGTCACCAACCACTAGACCAGGCTGCCCAAAGTCACATCCAGCCTGGCCTTGAATGCCTCCAGGGATGGGGCATCCACAACCTCCTTGGGCAACCTGTTCCAGTGCATCACCACCTTCTGAGTGAAAAACTTCCTCCTAATATCTAACCTAAATCTCCCCGTCTCAGTTTAAAACCGTTCCCCCTTGTCCTATCACTATCAATCCATGTGAACAGCTGTTCCCCCTCCTGTTTATACGCTCCCTTCAAGTATTGGAAGGCCACAATGAGGTCTCCCCGGAGCTTCCTCTTCTCCAAGATAAACAAGCCCAGTTCCCTCAACCTTTCTTCATAGGAGAGGTGCTCCAGCCCTCTGGTCATCTTAGAGGCCCTCCTCTGGACTCATTCCAAGAGCTCCGTGTCCTTCTTCTGCTGGGGGCCCCAGGCCTGGATGCAGTACTCCAGATGGGGCCTCACAAGAGCTGAGTAGAGGGGGACAATCACCTCCCTGTCCCTGCTGGCCACCCCTTTTTTAATGCGGCCCAGAACATAGTTGGCCTTCTGGGCTGCAAATGCACACTGCTGGCTCATGCCCAGCTTCTCATCTACCAGGACCCCCAAGTCCTTCTCCACAGAGCTACTCTCAAGTGGTTCTTCACCCAGTCTGTATAAATATCTGAGATTGTCCTGGCTCAAGTGCAATACCTTGCACTTGGCCTTGTTGAACCTCATTAGTTTCACATGGGCCCACTTCTCCATTGTGTATTTGTGTGTATTTGTGGATGAATCATCAAGAATTATCAATGGGAAAAGGGTGACCGGATATGCAGTGGTAATAGGAAGGGATCTGTAGGAAGCAGGAAAAAATTACCCTCCACCTAGACAGCATAATCTGCTGAATTGTATACACCCTAATAAGGGCCTGTGAATTATATCAAGGAGAGTAGTTAATATATATATTTACAGATTGAAAATATGCATATGGAGGAACATACACATTTGGGAAACTATGGGAAGAAAGAGGATTGCTAACAAGAAGAGGAAGGACCTTGGTCCATGAGAAATTAATCAGCCATTTATTGGATATGAGAAATTTACCTAAAAAGGTGGCAATAATACGTGTTAAAGGCCACCAGACTGGATATTTGAAAGAAACTGTAGGAAACCAACTGGCAAATGAGGCCTGAGAAGCAACACTTCTGCCAGAAATTACTACAATTCTTCCCTTAATTCCCGTGATCCAGCCCTTACTTAAAACATGTTTTCCACCCGAGGAGTTGGAACTGTCATGGTTTTATAATTTTTGGTTATTGGTATTCCACATCATAATATCATGTAGTGCACTGGGACTTAAACTATTAATGCTCCAGTTCCGGGCACCTGTCCGGAAGAGAAGAAGAACTACATACCCCAGGAGGCTTTGCGGTCAGAGAGGAGATATAACGCCTGGCAAGGTCACCTGATGTGCTCTTCTTCGTCAGGCTCTCCTCCCTGCTGCTCAACCGGACTGCACATCTCACCTCAGTGTTATGGTGAGGCCTATCCACCTTTCAGACACTCTCTCTCATTATATTTGATTTATTAGCTTCAATTCTAATTATATTGTATTATCTTGCATTCCAATACTATGTTGAGTAAATTCGTTTGTTTCTCCTCAGATCGTTGCCGCTGTTTTTAATTATTTTGGGGTCCCCTGTTTCCCACTTCAGGTTTCTGTGCTGAAGAACTTGGCCTTGAAAGTCCAGGCGGACTGCCAGTACTCTGGGATATTTGTAAACTTTGAGCACTGCTATCTTGCTTCTGTAAAGAGAAAAAAAAAAAATGATTACGCTTTCTTTTAAACCTGTTTGCAGAGGGAGCTGCTAATTTTACAGAACTTGGGATTTTTAAGCAGGCTCCCAGTCTCTCCTTTGAATCCTTTATGCATTTTTTGAATGCTCACCTGATCACGCTGTTAATCTCCCTGAATGTTCTTCTCATCATTTCACTCAGTATTTGTATTTATCATATTGTGAGGAAGCCTTCTCCAAAACCAGAGAATACTGAGTGGCAGGGAGTGTGGAGAGGCTTGGGAGAGATTTTAGAGAGATGGACATCTTTGGTGTCATGGAACTTGACTCCTGAACACCTGAAAGACCCTGAGAGCGTAAACACATACTCGAGACAGGAATGTTGCGGCTCAGGCAGATCTGAGGAGGCACAAATGATTTGGGGCCTGGCTAATGCTTATCAGGTCTTATTCAATAGTATCCCAGAGAGGGAGAGAGTTTCTGAAATTGAGAGAGAGAGTCTCCAAGCTGAAAGAGTGTCTCAGAGCTGATAGGGAGAATCTCCAGTTCCAGAGAGAGTGTCTTCATGCCGAGAAACAGAATATCCAGGCTGAAAGAAAGAGTTTCCAGGACAGCCTCCGAGCTGAAAGGGAGAGTCTCTGGGAGACAATACAAACTGAGTGAGAGAGTCTCCAAGCTGAAAAGGAGAGTTATCAGGAGAGACTCCAAGCCGAGAGGGAGAATCTCCAGGTACAGAAAGTCTCCTAGTCGAGAAACAGAGTCTCCAAATCCAAAGAGAGAGTCTCCAAGCTGAGACAGAGAATCTCTGGGTTGAGAAAGAGAGTCTCCTAGTCAGGAGAGAGAATCTCAAAACCTGGCAAGAGTGTCTCCGAGCTGAGAAAGAAAGTCTCCAACCCTAAGGTTGGAGATCTCCGAGCTGAGAGAAGGAATCTCCAATCTCCATGAGACACCTTCGAATCCCAGCAAGATTCCCTTCAATCCAAACTCGACACCCTTCAATATGAACCGGACATCCTCCAAACTAAGCGAGACACCCTCCAATCTGAACTAAACACCCTCATAATCGAACGAGACAGACTCCGAGCCGAGCTGGAGGGTGAGAGCATCGAAACTGACCAACCTGATCAACCACAGGAGGCACCACAATTGATGTCAGTTGCCCCTGTGAGAGGACGGAAAAGGAAACGAATCTCGACTCAGTTAGAAGAGAAGAAAGAGGAGCAAAGAGGTCCAGAGGAGTGGCCCCGAGATCCAGGGGAAGCGCCCCTGAGTCCAGGGGAGGGACCCTCAGTAAGACCACGGTCACCAACGCCTATAAGGGCAACAAGAAGTCCTGAAAGAGTAAGAGAAGGTGAGCAAGATATCGTTACCACTGTTGATCAATCTCTGAAAATGAATGAAATTCGAAGTCTGAGAAAAGACTTTTCACGTCACCCAAATGAGCCTATTGCTACCTGGTTACTTCGATGTTGGGACAATGGGGCCAACAGTGTGTGGCTAGATAGTAGAGAAGCTCGCCAGCTGGGTGGCATTGCTAGGGACTCAGCCACTGACAGAGGCATTAGTACATGCCAGAACCAGGCCTTCACCCTCTGGAAGAGGATGCTGCTAGCTGTAAAAGAAAGATACCCCATCAAAGACGATCTGATGCCTGAGAAAAAGAAATGGACTGATATAGAAAAAGGCATCCAATATTTGAGAGATTATGCTGTGGTGGAAACGCTACATAGCCCCCATTTCATTCCTAACGAGCCAGACCAAGAGCATGATCCTGAGAGAGTCAGGTGTACACCACATACGTGGCATATATTCACAAAGACTGCACCAGAAAGGTACGCCAGTACATTTGCAGCAACGTATGGCAGAGGGGAAAGAAGACCCCTTATAAATGAACTGATTAATAAACTTCAAGACTTTGAGTTACATATAACCCCTCTACGAGCTTGTGTTTCAGCCATCGCAAAAGTAGCTAAAAAGCTGAACAGAATGGAGAACAAACAGGAAGATATAATAGACAAACTGTCAAACGTGCCTAATGTTGATGGATCCACGGTGCTAACAGATACATCCAATGGGGAACAGAACTCCCAAAACAGCCTACTGGAGGGGCTGATCAACTTGGTTTCCTCCCAGCCGGTGTCATCCAATGTCTCAGCTATCAAAAGAAGACGTCCTCCTGCTCAAGCAATTGACAACAGTAAGACTACATCACGTTTTGCCTTGTGGCATTACCTACGTGACCATGGAGAAGATATGAAGAAGTGGCATAAACAACCTACTCCTGCACTTCACGCACGAGAAAAAGAATTACAAGACAAATCAACCACCAAGGTGAACTTCTCCAAAAAGGTGATTGCTCCAGTAGCTGCAGACAACGGAGGTAACAAATAGAGGGGCCCTGTCCCCAGCCGGGGGGGGAAGGGATAACAGAGTTTATTGGACTGTGTGGGTTAGATGGCCTGGCATATCAGAACCACAGAAATATAAGGCCCTGGTGGACACTGGTGCTCAGTGCACTCTAATGCCCTCGAGTCACCAAGGGACAAAATCAATTTATATTCATGGGGTGACTGGGGGTTCCCAAGAGCTGACTATGTTGGAGGCCAAAATGAGCCTCACTGGTAAAGACTGGCAAAAGCACCCTATTGTGACTGGCCCAGGGGCTCCATGTATACTTGGTATTGATTACCTCAGAAGGGGGCATTTCAAGGATCCTAAGGGGTATCGATGGGCCTTTGGAATAGCTGCTGTAGACACAAACAACATTAAGCAGCTGTTTTGCCTGGCCTGTCAGAAGATCCGTCTGTTGTGGGGTTGCTACGAGTGAAAGAGCAACAGGTACCAATTGCTACAAAAATGGTGCACAGGCGGCAGTACCGCACCAACAGGGATTCCTTGCTCCCCATTCATAAGTTGATTCGTCAACTAGAGAGTCAGGGAGTGATCAGCAAAACTCACTCGCCTTTTAACAGCCCCATATGGCCAGTGCGTAAAGCCAGTGGAGAATGGAGGCTGACGGTGGACTACCGTGGCCTGAATGAAGTCACACCCCCACTGAGTGCTGCTGTGCCGGATATGTTAGAACTCCAGTATGAACTGGAGTCAAAAGCAGCCAAATGGTATGCCACCATTGACATTGCTAATGCCTTTTTCTCCATTTCGTTGGCCAAAGAATGTAGGCCACAGTTTGCTTTCACCTGGAGGGCATTCAATATACCTGGAATCGTTTGCCCCAGGGGTGGAAACATAGCCCAAGCATTTGCCATGGGTTGATCCAAACTGCACTGGAACAGGGCGGTGCTCCTGAGCACTTACAGTACATTGATGACATCATTGTGTGGGGCAAAACAGCAAAGTGTCGAGCATCCAGGGGGTCTGAAGAGTGCTACACTCCAACTGAAAAGGAGATCTTAGCTGCATATGAGGGGGTTCGGGCTGCTTCTGAAGCAGTCCGTACTGAAACACAGCTCCTTCTGGCACCTCGACTGTCAGTGCTGAACTGGATGTTCAAGGGAGAGGTTCCCTCCACCCATCATGCAACTGATGCCACTTGGAGTAAGTGGATAGCACTGATTATACAATGAGCTTGGATGGGGAATCTCAGTCGCCCAGGTATCTTAGAAGTGATCATGGACTGGCCTGAAGGCAAAAAGTTTGGAACATCACCAGGAGAAGAAGTGTCACGTGCTAAAGAGGCCCCAGCATACAATGAACTACCAGAAAATGAAAAGAAATATGCCCTGTTCACAGACGGATCATGCCGTATTGTGGGGAAGCATCGCAGATGGAAATCTGCTGTGTGGAGCCTGACATGACAAGTTGCAGAGGCCACTGAAGGGAAAGGAGAATCAAGCCAATTTGCAGAGGTAAAGGCTGTCCAACTGGCCTTGGATGTTGCTGAACGGGAGAGGTGGCCAACGCTTTATCTTTACACTGACTCATGGATGGTGGCAAATGCTCTATGGGGGTGGTTACAGCAGTGGGAGCAAAATAACTGGCAAAGAAGGGGTAAACCTATTTGGGCTGCTGAACTGTGGAAAGATATTGCTGACCGAATAAAGAATATGGTTGTAAAGGTGCACCATGTAGATGCCCAAGAGTGCCCAAGAGTCGGGCTGCTGAAGAACAGCAAAGTAACCATCAGGTAGACCGAGCTGCCAAAATTGAGGTGGCTCAAATAGACCTGGACTGGCAGAACAAGCGTGAATTATTTCTAGATCAGTGGGCCCATGAGACCTTGGGCCACCAAGGAAGAGATGCAACATACAAATGCGCTAGAGACCGAGGGGTCGACTTAACTATGGATGCTATTGCACAGGTTATTCATGACTGTGACACATGCGCCACAATTAAACAAGCCAAGAGGATGAAACCTCTCTGGGAGGAAGGGCGATGGCAAAAGTATAAATATGGGGAGGCATGGCAGGTTGATTCTATCACTTTGCCACGATCTCACAGTGGTGTTATGTGCTCACCATGGTGGAGGCAACCACTGGGTGGCTTGAAACATATGCAGTACCCCATGCTACCGCCCAAAACACCATATTGGATCTTGATAAACAAGTCCTGTGTGTCATGGTTTTGCATTTTTTGGTTTTCAGTATTCCGCATCAAAACATCATGTAGTGCACTGGGAGTTAAAGTGTTAATGCTCCAATTCCAGGTACCTATCCCTATACATTACGGAAGTCATGGGATCTGACCCTTCCGGGGGGGGCGGTCTCTTACTGCCTGGCAGTGGGTGCTGGAGGGTGCTTTCCTAGTCATTCCAAGCTTTTCAGGTTTGACTCGGTCTCAGGAACTCTCTCTCCTATCTTATTTGATTTATTAGTCTCAATTCCAATTAGATTGTATTATATTGTGTTATCTTGCATTCTGATATCATAGCTAGTAAAATAAGTTTTCCTCCATAGATTGTTGCCGCTGATTTTTTTTCCTCCCTTCCTTCCTTCCCATTTTGTGGGGCCGGGGGGGGTGGGGGGCAGGGGCCTACTGCCCCCTGTCACGGGCATAGATTGATCTAGTTAACTCCGTGACACTGTGGCGACATGGCACCCCAGAAAGAATTGAGTCAGGTAATGGGACTCATTTCAAAAATTCTCTTGTAAATACTTGGGCCAAAGGTCATGGCATGGAGTGGATTTATCATATCCCCTATCACGCACCAGCCTCTGGTAAAATTGAATGCTACAATGGGTTGTTAAAAACCATGTAGAAAGCAACGGGTGGCATAACTTATAAGCATTAGGCGAAGCATTTGGCCAAAGCCACCTGGTTGATCAATACTAGAGGATCAGTCAATCGTGATGGTCCTGCCAGCTCCCTACATACTGTCAAGGGAGATAAGGTCCCTGTAGTACATGTTAAGAACATGCTGGGAAAAGCAGTTTGGGTCTTTCCAGCTTCTGGGAAGGGCAAACCTCTTCGCGGAACTTTTTTTGCCCAGGGACCTAGGTCCACTTGGTGGGTGATGCAGAAAAACGGGGATGTCCAATGCGTACCACAAGGGAATTTAATGTTAGGGGAGTGCAGTCAGTAATTCCATGTGTATATATATAGGTTTGTGTATGCGTGTGTTTAATGTTTGGTAATTATTGTTTGTTTGTATATATTAAGCATGATGTAGTGATGTAGAATAAGGGGTGGAATGTCATGGTTTTATGATTTTTGTTTATCAGTATTCCACATCATAACATCATGTAATGCACTGGGGGTTTGACTGTGGATGCTCAAGTTCCGGGTGCCTGTCTGGAGGAGAACAACAACTACATTCCCCAGGGGGCTTTGCGGTCAGCGAGGAGATGTAACTCCTGGCAAGGTCACTTGATGTTCTCTTCTTTGCCTGCTCTTCTTCGCCTGCACTTCTCCGTCTGCTCTTCTCCGTCTGCTTTTCTTCATTGGCTCAACTGGACTGCACTTCTCACCTCAGCGTTGTGGTGAGCCCTATCCACCTTTCGCACACACTCTCTCTCATTATATTTTGCTGATACTATATTTAGTAAATTAGTTTGTTTCACCTCAGATCATTGCCTCTGTTTTCAATTATTTTGGGGTCCCCTGTTTCCCTTTTCCGGAGGCAAAGATCCACAGATCCCTCCGCCCCACTAGTCACGGAACCGTGCTGAACCAGCCCGTAAACCGTTGACATTACTCTGGCAAGAAATTAAATAAAACTGGAGCTAAGGATTAAACAATATTAACTGATTGAGAATTGTAAGACTGCCTTTAATACAAACTGGGAAAAATAAGGTTGTAGTCCCAGAAGTTACAGAAATCTTGAATAAGATACTCTTAGGAGTGTGGGTTTCAGGAATACCTGACGGAGCCAATAATGCAGCCCTAAATAGAAGTTAAAAGCAAGAGCTAGCCCAGTCAGGGTAAAGCAGTGCCCTTTGAGGATATGTGACTGTAGACAGATAAAAGAAATAATAGATAGTTTTTGGACTTTGGATTACTAATTGAATATGAATCCAAATACAGTACTCCAAACCTGACGACAAAAAAAATTAAAAAGCAAATGCTACAGTTTGGAACAAGATTTGAGGGCAAGTAATTGAATAGTTGAATGCATACACTCAGTGGTGAAAAAAAATCCATACACTGTAATGAGTAATTGGAGTTTACCTTCTGGATTTGAAGGATGCCTTTTCTGCCTGATTTGTCCAAAGAAAGCCTAAGGTTATTTGCCTTTGAATAGGAAAACCCCAAGATGGGGTGAAAAGACTCAGTTAATCTGAACAGTGTTACCCAGGGTTGTGAGAACAACTCGATGTTTTGAGAGCTGGTCAACTTGTGAACCTGAGACTTGGGTTCCTCCATCCCAGGGTGGAACCTTACTGCAGTACATGGATGTCACAAAAAACAAAAGAGGACTGTGTGCAATGGACTGTGAATTTGCTGAATTTCTTGGTTTAAATGATTATCAAGTTTCTCAACAGAAAGCACAAATAAGTCCACAGTAAGTGACTTATTTGAGATATGAGATTACAGCTGGACTTCAAACCTTAAGGACTGTCAGGAAAGAAGCCATCTGCCAAACCCCTGAGGCACAAACTGCCAAGGAACTCCGTACGTTCCCAGGAATGACAGGATGGTGCTGACCGTGGATACACAGCTACGGACTGTTGATAAAGCCAAAATATTATATGAAATGGGGAGGCAAGGTGGGTATTCCTTCAGCTGAAATAAGAACTCATGAAGGCCCTCTGCTTTGGGGCTACCAGTTTGCATAAAAAACAAGGAATAGCCCTGGGAGTCCTTGCCCAGAAACTTGGACCCTATCAAAGGGCAGTGGCACACTTCTCCAAACAGTTTGATGAAGTGAGTAAGGAATGGCTGGAGTGCTTGAGGGCGGTGGCTGCACTAGTACTCAGTATTCAAGAAACCAGTCAAGTTATGCTAGGCCAAAGAATAACAGTTTTAATATCTCATACAGTGTCTACTGTATTGGAGGTAAAAGGGGGGCATTGGCTCTCACCCCAAAAGTTCCTGTAATTCCAGGCCATCCTGGTAGAGCAGGATGATGTAGAAATAATTGTAACTAATATTGTCAACCCGGCATCTTTCCTTAGCGGAACTCCTGGAGAACCAGTATTTCATGACTGCTTTGAAACAACTGAAGCTGCACATTCCAGCCGGTCAGACCTGAAGGACAAACCCTTAGAAGATGCAGAAGACACCTGGTTTACCGACGGTAGCAGTAAGGCAGGATATGCAGTAGCTGCAACTGACAAGGTAATCGAAGCACAACCATTACCTGAGAGGACTTTCCCTCAAAAGGCTGAAATAACTGCCTGTACAAGAGCCTTAATTATACGGACAGATGCTAATTATATATTTGGGATACTATACATCATAGTACCATCTGAAAAGAGCAAGGATTGCACACACAAGGAAAACAGCATGATGTAAATCTACCAAAGAGCGTGGCTATTGTACATTGTAAAGGACATCAGAAAGGTAACACTGTACAGGAAACTGGAAATAACATGATGGATCAGGTGGCAGAACAGGTAGTTGAAGAAGGCTTTAATTCCAGATGGTAAACTTAAAACCTCTAAACCCGAGTCAGAACCTGCAAAATATTCTAGAGAGGATAGGAATCTAATTAATGATTTAGAAGGGAGGACAACAATGGCAAATTGATTTCTCAAAACTCCCAAGAAAAGGGGGGTGTTGCTGTATGTTGGTACTAACTGATACCTTCTTACAGTGGCCAGAGGCATTCCCTTGTAGAACTAATAAGGCACGTGGAGTAACTACAGTATTGTTATAGGAGGTTATTCCAAGATGCTGAGGAACTACTTGGTCTGTCAAGGAAAGTGCACCGTTGAAAGTTAAGCTCATAAGGAAAAGATGAGTTGGTTACTAATTTGCTTTATTTCAGTGTACGTGGCGTGGTGTCTGTGGCAAGTTGATGTGTGCTGTTACATTTTGTATTTTGGTTGCAATAGTACTATGTTTTGTGTTATATTTATTTATTTGTTATTGTTAAATGTGTGATTGTCACTCTTCTCCCTTCTATTTGGATCAACCTTACATTTCTATGCTTAACAATGGCTGCTATTAAGGAAAGTAATAACACACTCATTAGTGGGCAATATATGGGTAATATAACGAGCAGGTGTCGTTTGGGTAAAGGTTTCTGGTGGCTGGGCAGAGATGGGAGAGCTCAAACTCCCACCAGGCATAGTAAGAACTATTTGGAGCCAGTATCAAAATCCAAGGAGGGTTAAAAGGGTAAATAACCCATTGGTAAGGTATAATACAGGATACCATAGCTTCGTGAGAGCCCTTATCCCGGTCTTAGGAGTAGCTCAGCTAGAAAAAGCTGTAGTGAATATCTCTGCAACTCTACAAATAGTAGAAAATGCCACAACAAACGCATTACAAGCGATCCAAGAGGAGGCATCCTATTTGTCCAAAGTAGTACTCCAAAACGGGATGGCACTAGATCTATTAACAGCTAAAGAAGGAGGGGTATGCACAATAATAAATCAGAGTTGCTGTACTTACATAAATAAGGATCTGAGAACAGTCTTAAGGAAAATCTGGGAGCAAACAAAAGTCCTGCATAGGACAAGTATCGATAACACGACTGGGAAACAGATCTATGGGGCTCACTTACCAGCTGGTTACCAAATCTAGGAGGGTTGAGGCGGCTTTTCTTGGCATGCGTCGTACAGGTACTATTGGTGGGCCTTACCTGTGGGTAATGAGGTGTTCTATGTGCCTATGCCGGAGTACGAAGCATGGAAGAGACATGAGTTAAGGCAAAAGGTGGAAAGTGGGGCTTATTTCACACACTAAGAAGGAGCAATCTAACAGGTGGAAATCCTGCTAGATTAAAGAAAAGGGGGGAATTGAAAGGTGAGAAGGGCCCCATAAGTGAAAGTAAAAAGGCAAGAAGGCTTCACAGTGACTGAGAATAAGGGGGGTGAAGGGGGATAGTTAGAGATAGTTTATAGAAGCAAGAATGTAGAGCTTGTTAGAAAATAAAGGATGGCAGACAGTGTGACTGGGATAGTGAGGGGGATGAAGGTCATAAAGATAAGGGTTTGAGAACAGCCCGAGGACATTTGGCAGGGAGGTGATTAGATGTCTACAGGGCAAGAAGAAACCAGTTTGGGGGGATGCCCCCCCAAAAGGTCATAAGTTTACAGCAAAAAAGACCAGAAGCCTTTGCGAGGAAGACGACAAATCTTCATCCCACGACCCACTACGCATGCGCAAGAGGGGAGGGTCTGCATGCTAATGAACTCTCGGGAGTGTAATGAATATGTATCTGAATTCCGGGAAAACTATTGGTTATGTGTTAGTTCAGCCTATATCTGTAGCACGATTTTTCCTGACGGTGTGCAAGTTAGGCAGATCTATCCCCCTTGTACCCAGTGTCTGCGCAGCACTGAATAAACCGTACCTGCTTTGTAATCTTACTTGGGTTACAGAGTTTGATTCCGCATGGCAGAGGCAGGCAGGCAGTGGACCTTTCAGGTCCTGCCGCAAGGGTACGTGCATTGACCAACCTATTGTCATAACTTAGTGGCGTGTGACCTAGAAGATAGGAATAATCCTAATAACATCAAACTGTACTGCTATATCGATGATCTCGAGTTGACATCTGTCTCACTGAAGGCAGTAGATTCGTTGACTACTCATTTACAAGAGAAAGCGTGAGCTATAAACCCACAAAAAGTGCACGGACAAGGCCTGTTGGTGAAATTCCTGGTTGTGGTTTGGTCAGAAAAGACCTAAGTACTACCCAGTGCAATAATAGACAAGGTTCAGGCGTTCCCAGTCCCCACAGCACAAAGGCAGATGCAAGAATTTTGGCATATATTGAGATACTGGCGTTCCTTTATACTGCACCTAGCACAGCTGCTGAGGCCTTTGTACTGTCTCACAAAGAAAGGCCAAGAATGGGACTGGGAGAGAATGGAACAAGAGGAGTGGATTTATCATATCCCCTATCATGCACCAGCTTCTGGTGACATTGAACGATATAACGGGTTGTTAAAAACCATGTTGAAAGCAATGGGTGATGGAACATTTAAGTAATCAGAGAAGGATTTGGCAGAAGCCACCTGGTTGGTCAGCACTCGAGGATATATCAGTTGAGACAGTCCTTTTCAACCCAGATCTCTACATACTGTAGAGGGAGATAAGGTCCCTGTAGTAAATGTAAAGAGTATGTTGGGAAAAGCTCATTGGATCTTTCCAGCTTTTGGAAAGAGCAAACCTTTTCATGGAACTGATTTTACTGAGGGACCTGGATTCACTGTTTTGTGATGCTGAAAAATGGGGATGTTCAATGTGTACCACAAGGGAATTTGGTTTTGGCGGATTGCAGTCAGTTATTCCATGTATGTGCCCGTGTGTTTGTGCGCATGTGCCTGTGTGTGTAATGCATGTTAATTATTGTTTGTTATATATCAAGCATGATGTAGTGATGTGTAATAAGGGTGCAATGTTATGGTTTTATGATTTTTTGTTATCAGTATTCCACATCATGTAGTGCACTGGGAATTAAAGTGTTAATCCTCTAGTTGCATGGACGGTTGATATTTCTGGGTACCTGGTTCTCAGAAGAGAAGAACAACTATATCTCCCAGGAGGCTCACTGTTCCGTTTCCATTTTCCATTTAGAGGTAAAGGTAAAACTGCTCGCGAGTCACAAAATTGCCCCTTTTCTTTTACTGCTTGTCTCTGTGGTGTTTGCTCCCTAGCAGTCTTGCCTTCAACATTAGAGTAAGGCATTTGGTTTTGGACACTCTCATTTATTTGGTTTATTAGCTTCAATCCCAATTAACTTCTATCTCTGCTATTATAATTAGTAAATTAACTATCCTCCTCAGATCATTGCCGCTGTTTGTTTTTTTCCTTTCCCTCTCTGTTCCCTTTCCCTCCCCCCTTCCCCTTTTTCCCTTTTTTGGGCCAGTGGGCCTGCTGTACCCCTGTCACAGAGACAGATAGATCTAGAGATAACTCCGTGACACTGGACTTGAAATTTTATCCCCAAGACTGCAGTCAATTTGCAATGTTTCAGTTTAAAATCTAGACCAGTAGAGGCAATATGACTCATCCTGCACATACAGCATCAGCAGTACTGCCAATTGTTCTAGTTGTCATTGCCCATAACCAGGGAAACCCAGTCTAGTACCAGATCTGGACGTTGGTGGCCCTGTCTGAGGCAGTGGGGGTGGAACTTGATTATCCTCGAGGTCCCTTCCAACCCAAGCCATTCTATGATTCTATAACACAGTATTTCAGAATAAAAGCATTCCAAGTTTCCTGTTTAGCTAATTCCTTTATACTACTGATTTTTCCCTCATCTTGAACTTTCAATCAGTGGACTCCAAATTGTCTTGAAGCAGAAGTCATGCTTAATGTGATCACTAAAGCCAGCTTTGTAAATATGAAAGCGACTGTTTTACTAAGACTACTTTTCAATCTCCTAAAGCAATGCACTGTATTACACAAATAAGAGAAGGAAAATAAATACTTCATTGAGGCAACTGCTGTGGTGCAAATAATCAATTGCTTACTGTAAGGTTCTTCACACACCTTTGCTAACTATCTCAGGTTTTCCAGAAGGCTTAAGGAAGATTATCTGTAGACGTGTTTTGCTAACAAATTCTTAACACAGACATTTTATCTACCATTATTTCAGACAAAACTACAGGTAAATGGCAAAAGTATCTAGTAAGCACATGAAACTTACATGCATATATTTTATACTTTCCATAAATACACTATCAGTCCAATCATTAATCGGTGAACACTGACTGATGCTCTATGAACCTTAGTCTGGACAAAATATCACATCTCAATGTAGAAATTAAATTAAGAGAACTCATCAGCTACTCTTAACAGGAGTAAGCTGTAAGCTGATTTGACAGTCATAGCAGCAGCACAAACTAAAACACAACTAAACAAACAGGTAAACAGAGGGAAAATGCCACCAGTATTAAACAAGAAAGTCAAATTTGAAGCATAAGGAAACAAATCAAAAAGAACCAATGCTAGTAAAACCCTTGAACCAAAACCCTTACTTTTCATTTTAAAAATACACTAATACATGCAAACTGGATCCTCTACCGTATTACGGACTAAATTTTACTCATTTCGTGGGAATGGAATGTTGTTTCTGCATTTGATATTAAAAAGAGCAATTGGTTTGAAGAAGTAGAACATAATGCATTTGTATTCTGTAACTTTTCCTTAGAAATAGTTGATCTAAGAAGTAAAATACTGTATATGTTAGCGGCATGTTTTAGAAACATTATTACTGAATTGTGTGATTAATTCTTTCTTGCAAAACTGGAATAGTTGTTAAATGTTCCAAACAATGCGAGTATAGTGTTAGGGATTAGAAAACATATTGTAGAGTTGTTCTGTTAGGATAAGAAACTCCCAGCAAAAGAAAGGCAGATTTAGCAAACATCAAAGAAATGAGGGCCTCTACACAAGGCCGGACTGTCTCACTCCGTGAGAAGGTTGGGATGTGACAGGCAGGCACCAAGATACTCCCCTGTCTTTCTCCCTAGCTTATCTTTGTGAAAAGAAGGACAAGCAGATATCCGCAAAATAATGATCAGGTGTGGAATAAGTTAATTAATTAACTACAGATTTACGCTTATGCAGCAAAAATTTATGTTTGTCCAGTGTTTCCACGTTTAGTGAAGCGTCGAGAAGATTGTGAACCTAAAGTACTCAGCCAATGAGGAACCAGGGGAGAAAGAGATAAGCGTCGGGGAATAGGGAATAAAAGATGTAACACTGTTTTCTGGGTACTCTCCTGTTTGCAGGAGGCCCGCCATTGCAATTGCGAATAAATTCTGCTTTATCAGAGATACCGTCCTAGAAAATTATTTGAATATTTCCTAAAATTTTATAGAACAATGCATTCAATTTTAAGTGCTTCAATAGTAAAATGTTATTTCATTACTCAACAGAAGTTAAACACTGTAGTGAACTATACAATTTGTGCATAGTTCCTTCAGTACGGTTGCATTAGTGCCAGCTGTCAGTAATGAGTTAGAACTTAAACTTAGAACCATAGAATCATCAAGGTAGTCAACTCCTTGAAAGGGTAGATAACTGCAGGACAAGGGGAAATGGTTTTAAGTTGAGGGAGGGGAGATTTAGGTTGGATGTCAGGGGGAAGTTCTTTACTATGAGAGTGATAAGGTGCTGGAACAGGCTGCCCAGAGAGGTTGTGGATGCCCCGTCCCTGGTGGTGTTCAAAGCCAGATTGGATGGGGCCCTGGGCAGCCTGGTCTAGTATTGAATGGGGAGGTTGGTGGCCCTGCCTGTAGCAGGGGGGTTGGAGATTCATGATCCTTGAGGTCCTTTCCAACCCGAGCCATTCTGTGAACGTCCTCTGGAACTACTTAAGGCCATTCCCTCCAGTCCTGTCACATGTTACCTGGGAGAAGAGGCCAACCCCAACCTTGCCACAACCTCATTTCAGGTAGTTGTGGAAAGCTATAAGGTCTCCCCTGAGCCTCCTCTTCTCCAGAAAAAACAATCCCAGTTCCCTCAGCTGCTCCTTGTAAGACTTGTGCTCCTCACCAGTTTTGTTGCCCTTCTCTGGACGCGTTCCAGAGCCTCAATGTCTTCCTTGTAGTGAGGGGCTCAAAACTGAACACAGTACTCAAGGTGAGGCCTTACCAGGGCTGAGTACAGAGGTACAATTACTTCCCTGCTCCTGCTAACAACACTGTTTCTGATATAAGCCAGGATGCCATTGGCTTTCATCGCTACCTGGGCGCACTACTGGCTCACATTTAGCTGAGCATCCACCAACACCCCCAGGTCTGCGCCTTCCACACAGTCTTCCCAGCCACTCTGCCCCAAGTCTGTAGTGTTGCAGGATCTGGCACTTGGTCTTGTTGAACTTCATCCCACTGGCCTCAGTCCAGCAATCCAGCCTACCTAGATCCCTCTGTAGGGCCTTCCTACCCCCAGGCAGATTGACACTTCCTCCCAACTTGGTGTCATCTACACACCTACTGAGAGTGCACTCAACGCCCTCATCCAGGTCACTAATAAAGATACTGAACAGGACAGACCCCAGTACTGACCCCTGGGAAACACCACTTGTGACCATTCACCACCACTCTCTGGGCCCACTCCTCCCACCAGTTCTTTACCCAGCAAAGAGTGTATCTCTCCAAGCCTCAGACTGCCAGTTTCTCCAGGAGAATATTGTGGGAGACAGTATTGAAGGCTTTGCTGAAGCCTAGGTAGACTACACCAACAATCTCTCCCTCACCCACCAGGTGGGTCACTCAATCATAGAAGGAGATCAGGTTGGTCAAACAGGACCTGCCTTTTGTGAACCCATGATGGCTGAACCTTATGCCCCAGATGTCCCACACATGCCATGTGATCTCACTCAAGGTGATCCAAGCAAAACTTGAAACTTGATGTGCGTATGAAGTGTCTTATTTCTTAGAAATCATATAGTTATGCAACATTTTATTTTCCCTGCCTTTAAAATGATCATTTGAATGCAATTAACTTTTGGCCAAATAAAATAGACAATAAAGAGACAAAAGGGAGAAATCTTTACTGAAGTAGGCATTATATCATTTTCCCCCACTTTACTTTCCAGACAGTCACATAACATATTGGAGGTTAGACAGCAATTAACAATGAAAAATTACTTATGTGAACAGGCAGATTGTTAAATAAAGCAGGACAAAAGGTAAGTAACCTAAATTCTTAGTACATCAATGCAGTTATTGAGCTTCTAATTTATTGGACCAATTAGCTCTACTAGTACGATTTCAAACTTACTGACAGGCTTTGCTTGCATCCTTCCAATTAACATCTGATCTCAGCTATTGCCCATGCATTTCCAAAGCAAAACTTCCCAGATATTTCAAGACTGTCAAGCATACTCAAGTGCAACGAGGAGTAGAAGGGGAGAAAAAACAGAAAAGATTAAGGTCATCTTTCCTTCTTTTTAAGGCATGTGATGGCACACATAACAATTAACTTAAAATATATACATGATTAACTTTCACACTGTTTTTTCCATTTTTCAGAAAGTTTTAATGAAGTGTAAGTAAAAAGCCTACACTGGGAGATACTTCAATCTACGCTGAATTGTGTCAAATCAGAAATCATCTTTTGTGGTGCCACTAAGCTCATACAGCATTCCTGTTTATCAGTTCCGACTTAACCACCAAGAAATGCTCTTCACTTTACTTACTATTTGAAAGCTACATGCCTCCAGTCTGTTTACAGAATTAAGCCAGAAAAAGCTATTTTAAAGACAGTGACTTACATGACAGGTTTTCTACACATCCTGGTCCTTAATAGTAGGAACAAAGGCAATGAAGACTGAATGCATATGGCTGCCTCCCTGTCACAAGCCAGCACAGTAATGCATTGCAAAGGTGTCACATAGTTCATGGTAATTGCTACACAGAAAGCTAGACAACAGAAACCAGCACAGAGCACCAGCCAACATCACTAGTGATCCAGGTCACAGAAGGTTGTGAAGCCACATTGACAGCTGCATACATATCCAGCTGAGAAAAGTATTTTACATAGGTAGCTTTAGATAATGAATGAAGAGGAAAAAAATGGAAGTTACAGGAGAACAAGTGTAGTTATCACACAGTTCTCAGGCATTCACATACTGTCAAACTGTGACAGACAAGAATATTTAAAGATTAGGATAGCCTTTTGTATGGGAACTGCTGAGTCAGGGCCTGAACCTGATTAGTCACCTGAGGCAAGCCATGAGTCAGCCCTGGGAGCACAGGTGAAAGCAATTCACCTGTGCTGCAGGAAGGGGTGGAGCCTGGCTCCACCTCTCCTAGACCCATTTAAGAGCTGACTACTAGTGGGGAAGGATCTCTCTCTCTTTGGAAGATCCACTCCACTGGAGTTTCTTGAGTGAGCCCACGACATGGGTAAGCTTCCTATTTATTCTCTTTGTCTCACTGTGCTTAACTGTCTTGCTTATTTCATTATTATAACATTTTAATATTATTAAATTATAAAATATTCCGTTATATAATTTTCATTGATTATATATTTGGCGAGCCAGGCAGGCAAGCTGAATATACTAAAATTTGCACTATGTCCTTTCTTTGGACTTTCTGTAAATGGTTCAAGGGGGAGAACACTACCCCCCTCGATAAAATAATTCCAGGGCAGATCCCAGGATTTGTGGGATCCCCTTATTATGAATTAGCAACTATCATTGAAAAATGGGGTCCCCTACGTGTTGTGGGAAATGTTTCCCCATATCGCCTAGCAGATTACTTTCAGGGACTAGGCAAAGATATATTAGTCACTAGAGAAAGACAATTAGCGGCTTCTACAGTGGCATGGCCGCTATTAAATGCTTTAAACAATGCCGAAATAAGGAGTAATACTTTAGTGAATGAAAATGAACTTCTAAAAAATCATATCGAAAAGTTAGAACAGGAACTTGACGTATTAACAGGAAAAAAACCAATTCTCCATCTTCCAATAGGTCAAGTTTGTAGTATTTCAATAAACAATGACCAGGCTCCTGAATCAACGGACTGTGTTGATCAGGAAAATAAGCAATCTAAATTGGATCTTGAATCTCTAATTTTGACGGATGCACTAGAAGTCTGTCCTGTTATAACTCAAAAAACGAAAAAGGTACAGGACAGACCGGCAGGGGTGCTGCCTGATCAGTGGCCCCCTGCTCAAACACGCTTGCACGTAACAGCCCGACCATACGCGGCAACAGAACTGATGGACTTAGTCCAACGATTCCAGCAGAAACCTAGAGAAAGTGTGCCGGCTTGGTTATTAAGACTGTGGGATTCTGGGGCAGAAAGTGTTCTGGTGAATGGCCCCGAAATAACCAAATTGGCCACAATGACTATCCATCCTGCTCTTAGACAGAGATTATATGCAGGTAATCAATATACTGATGAAAACCATTCTATAATAGAATGGTTAATGGTGGCCTGCCGTATGGTATGGCCCAATAAATGTGATATTCCCTTACATACAGGGATGTGGTCCTCCATGGAGGATCTTCAAAATTACATCCGTGAGCTAGGTGTAAGGGAAGCGATTTACGAAGATACCTTTGATGGCCCTGATCTGGTCAAATTCTCAGCAGGGATGAGAGACCTAATTCTACAACAAGCCCCCTCCCATCTGTATGGCACTCTGGTCTCTATATTAAATCCCCTGGTGGCCTCAGAAGCAGTTGTCCAGCAGGCTGCGCAGTTAGTGGCTGACCTAGGGGAAACAGAACGCCTGCGGAGTAGGCGCAACATTAGGACACTAGAAGAAGCCGAGGTCTTGCCGGTGACTAAAACCAAAATGCCGGCTACTCGAGCTCCTCAATCGGGACCCATAAGGGTCTCCCGAAAACAAATGTTTAATGATTTAATTTGGGCTGGGGTCCAATTTGCTAAGATTGACGGCCAGCCCAACCATGTCCTTCTCCAACTGTGGAAACAATTAAAGGACAACCAAAAACTTCAAACCTACCCTAAGAAACCAAGGGTAAGGGTTATAAATGAAAGAATGCCAACTACGACATGGGACTTAGAGGATTTCATTGTTCCTAATAGGAAAAAAAAGCCGCCTCAGGTGTCTCGGGCTACAATGCCTGAGCCACTGGAAGCAAAAGAATTGGACGTAGCTCAATTCATGGCGTGACGAGGGATGTTAGTCCCCCTAGGGCCTCCAGACGGGACCGGAGGCCCTATGTAGAATTAACGATTTATTGGTCCCGAAAAAACATTCAAAGGGTTATGGCATTAGTAGACACTGGAGCGGAAACATCAATTGTTTATGGAGATCCAACCAAATTTGAGGGAGACAGAATGATTGGTGGCTTTGGGGGACAGACTATTCCTGTCACCCAAACATGGTTAAAACTGGGGGTTGGGCGTCTCCCACCCCGGGAGTATAAGGTATCTATTGCCCCAGTCCAGGAGTACATCTTGGGCATAGATATTCTATGGGGTCTGGCTCTCCAGACAACTGTGGGAGAGTTCAGACTTCGACAGAGATGTATCAGTATCCGAGCGGTGCAGGCAATACTAAGAGACCATGCGAAACATGGGCCTATTTGCCTGCCGAAACCGCGCCGGATTACTAATGTAAGACAGTACAGACTCCCAGGTGGGCAAGATGAAATATCGAGAACGGTGCAGGAATTAGAACAAGTGGGCATTATAAGACCTGCACACAGCCCATATAATTCCCCCGTATGGCCAGTGCGGAAGTCAGATGGCACGTGGAGAATGACAGTGGATTACAGAGAATTAAATAAGGTCACGCTGCCTATTCATGCGGCCGTACCCAATATTGCCTCCCTAATGGATACGTTGAGTAGGGAGATAAAAACCTATCATTGTGTCCTAGATCTAGCAAATGCGTTCTTCAGTATCCCAATTGCTGAGGAATTGCAAGATCAATCTGCATTTACGTGGGGAGGCAGGCAGTGGACCTTTCAGGTCCTGCCACAAGGGTACGTGCATTCACCAACGTATTGTCACAATCTAGTGGCGCGTGACCTGGCTGATTGGAAAAAACCTGATGATGTTAACCTGTATCATCATATTGATGATCTCCTGCTGACATCCGACTCACTGGAGGCAGTTGGGCAGGCGGCAGATTCATTAACCACCTATTTACAGCAGAGGGGATGGGCTATAAATCCCCAAAAGGTGCAAGGTCCGGGCCTGTCTGTAAAATTCCTGGGGGTGGTTTGGTCAGGAAAGACCAGAGTACTACCCAGTGCTGTCATAGATAAGGTTCAGGCGTTCCCAGTCCCTACAACATCGAAGCAGCTGCAAGAGTTTCTAGGTATACTGGGTTACTGGCGTTCCTTTATACCTCACCTAGCGCAGCTGCTAAGGCCGCTATATAGACTCACAAAAAAGGGGCAGCTATGGGACTGGGGGAAAACAGAACAGGATGCTTTCCAACAGGCAAAACTGGCAGTTAAACAAGCCCAGGCATTGGGTATATTCGATCCTACCCTCCCAGCTGAATTGGATGTTCATGTTACTCAAGATGGCTTTGGCTGGGGCCTGTGGCAATGCCAGAGTTCTGTTCGGACCCCCATTGGTTTTTGGTCTCAGGTCTGGCATGGAGCAGAAGAAAGATATAGTATGATTGAAAAACAGTTATTGGCTGCCTATTCAGCATTACAGGCAGTAGAGCCAATAACCCAAACAGCTGAAGTTATAGTGAAGACCACTCTGCCGATTCAGGGGTGGGTGGAAGATCTGACCCACCTTCCTAAGACAGGGGTGGCCCAAGCACAAACAGTGGCATGATGGGTCGCTTACCTCAGCCAAAGGAGCAGTCTGTCTTCATCACCCTTAGAAGAAGAGCTTCAGAAGATCCTAGGTCCAGTGACCTATCACTGTGATGCACCAAAAGCAACACTGGTCGCTCCACCAGAGAAGAGTCCTGTTCAGGAGGGGAAATATCCTATCCCTGAAGATGCCTGGTATACAGATGGGTCCAGCAAGGGCAACCCGAGCAAGTGGAGAGCGATAGCATACCATCCTTCGACTGAGACAATCTGGTTTGACGAAGGGGATGGTCAGAGCAGCCAATGGGTGGAACTGTGAGCCGTGTGGATGGTTATAACCAAGGAACCCGGTGATGGTATCCTGAATATCTGTACAGACAGTTGGGCTGTGTACCGGGGGCTCACTCTGTGGATTGCACAGTGGGCCACCCAGGAATGGACTATCCACGCCCGACCAACCTGGGTCAAAGACATGTGGTTAGACATATGGAATACAGTCAAACACAGGACTATATGTGTCTACCATGTTTCTGGTCATCAGCCCCTACAGTCACCGGGAAATGATGAAGCTGACACGCTGGCCCGAGTTCGATGGATTGAGAATTCACCATCTCAGAACATCGCCCGTTGGTTACATCAAAAGCTACGACATGCGGGACAAAAGACAATGTGGGCAGCTGCTAAAGCATGGGGACTGCCCATACAACTACCTGACATCGTCCAGGCATGCCAGGATTGCGAGGCTTGCTCTAAGATGAGACCGAGATCATTGCCCGAAACGACAGCCCATCTTGCTAGAGGACACAATCCTCTCCAGCGATGGCAGGTCGATTACATTGGGCCCCTTCCTCGGTCTGAGGGGGCGAGATATGCCCTGACCTGCGTCGACACTGCAAGTGGGCTACTGCAGGCCTATCCAGTACCGAAAGAAAACCAGGCATATACCATCAAGGCACTCACTAAACTGATGTCTGCCTATGGGACACCTCAAGTCATTGAGAGCGACCAAGGGACTCATTTTACTGGTGCAACGATACAGCGCTGGGCAGAAGAAAACAACATCGAATGGCGATTCGATCTGCCATATAATCCAACGGGGGCAGGCCTCATTGAACGTTATAATGGTATTCTTAAGGCTGCCCTGAAGACAGACTCCCAGTTCCTGCAGGGGTGGACGAAAAGACTGTATGAAACCTTGCGGGACCTGAATGAAAGACCCCGAGACGGCAGACCCAGTGCCCTGAGAATGCTGCAGACAACATGGGCCACCCCACTTAGGATCCAAACTACGGGCACTGATCATCAGGTAAGACCCCAGATAGGTAATGAAAATAATATTCTGCTCCCTGCCCCTGAGAATTTAGAACCAGGCACCCATAGAATACAATGGCCTTGGAAGGTGCAGGTAGGACCCAAGTGGTGTGGCCTACTTGCACCTTGGGGGAGATTGTTGGAGGTGGGAGGCTCAGTAGTCCCTCCAGTAATAGGTACATGGCCTACTGATATTGTGGTCAACACTCCGATCTTCATTGCTAAAGGGACCCCCATCATGTCCCTGTGGCAGATCAGGACACCTCCTTTGGTGCCTGACATAGTTATGCAGCCACAGATATCTGGCCAGAAGGTGTGGTACAGGCGGCCGGGACGTGCCCCAGTACAAGCGGAAGTGTTGACCCAGGGTAGAAATACGGCCTGTATCTTGCCCTGGAGAGCAGACCTTCCCCTCCTGGTACCCTTGAAACATCTGTATTACTCCCCGTGAGTCTTCGAGCCTTCAGGATCACCGGAAGGAACGAAATGCCATCAAAGCGTTCCAGTGTTACAGTCAGATCACGTGTGACACCCGGTGATGGCCTATATGGGACTGATGGAACATAAGACGGACCTGCACCTGATGACCGCATGCCTCCAGTAACTTCATCGAGCACTGGCCCATACAAGAATATCAACGTTCACCAATCGTCACCTGTCTTGAATTGTACCAACATGCGTTGCAATGGAAATTGTATAAGCGTTGTGATATAGTGGGTCTCTGTATTAGGAAAAGCTTACTCATTAGTCAGCCTAATCATTGGTTCATGCTGTGAAGGGGTGGAGTGTATGGGAACTGCTGAGTCACAGCCTGAACCTGATTAGTCACCTGAGGCAAGCAATGAGTCAGCCCTGGGAGCACAGGTGAAAGCAATTCACCTGTGCTGCAGGAAGGGGTGGAGCCTGGCTCCACCTCTCCTAGACCCATTTAAGAGCTGACTACCAGTGGGGAAGGATCTCTCTCTCTTTGGAAGATCCACTCCACTGGAGTTTCTTGAGCAAGCCCACGACACAGGTAAGCTTCCTATTTATTCTCTTTGTCTCACTGTGCTTAACTGTCTTGCTTATTTCATTATTATAACATCTTAATATTATTAAATTATAAAATATTCCTTTATATAATTTTCATTGATTATACACCTTTGTTACTTAAAATAGTTTGGTTCTTTCCTCCCCCCCCTCTCCTTTTCTTTTTCAAGATGCAGTAAATTCTCCTACCTAATCCCCAAAGAAAACCAGCTAAAGAAAAGAAGTTAAGGGGCATCAGCTGTATTCCTACACTACCATAGTTTTGTGGCAACATTTTGCTACATCACTACAGAACTCCAGGATGTGCCTTTACATAACTAGATTACTAAGACAGCAGGTGACATTAAAATGAAACCCAAACAGCCAGATCTTACAGCACACCACCCAACGTATTTTAACCTTCACTAGTAAAACTGCTATATGCATTAATATACTAAGTAGAAGCGGGTTTTTGTTTGTTTTTCTTCAAATTAGAACTTCAGAGTATAACATAAGGGTTCCATTTTAACAGATTAAAAAAAAAAAGGCAAATGCTATGGTAAAATACAGCAACTAGCTACTGGTTTTTAAGGAAAATCAGTTTGTCCAATGCTGATATTTTAATAGCTTCAGTCTACTCTCACACAAATTTTGTTTTTGATCTCTGAAAGTACAGAGAGAAAGCATCAGTTGCTGGCATGACAACTAACTCAAATTCAAGAATTGCCATACAACTAAACATCTGATTGTATGCAGAGATGGAATAGCTTCCTTAAATTGAAAGCAAGCTCTGAAAATGAAAATTGTTTTCTTGGAAGCGAGGAAAGCCTTGAAGTTAAGGGAAAAAAATGAAACATGAGAAATATGAAAACTGACCTAAAACAAACAATGACAAATTCTGTTAGGTCAATCCAGTATAAAGCTTATCTACAAAAAAAAATTTTTTTGGTAAATGACTTTCCATTACAACTTTTAAAGAAAATGATTTGTTTTAAAAGAAAACTAAGATCTAGAGCTGTCTTATTGCAGATTTAGTATACTATTTATAATTACATGGAAAGACCATGTAAAATTTATTTCCACATCTTGGAATGTTTTCTTTTTTATGAAATCCAGATTTGTTATTTTTAAAGACTAGAAAAAAATGAATTGACTTAAGATTTTCCAGATTTAGTAATCTGGTCTTCAAATAAAGTTTTTTTTCTGCCTTGATTTTGTCACATAATTTAGTATTATTTGCATTAAATATTTTAAGAAAACTAAATCCATGTGTCCTACATGTTTCATTAAATAGATATATATTGCATGCATCAGCAAAGATCATCCTGTCTGCTAAGAGGTACATTTCAATCTATAGCACCACAACACCTGTGCCAGCTTTGCTAGTAAAATATCCAGTGTGGTTTTATCAACAAAATGGTGTTTCACATTACACTGATGGCACTCCAACAAGAAAATGATTAACTGGAATCATCATCCTCTAAGAGGATATGAAAGTTGTCAATTACAATATATGTAGGTGGCATTCAGCCAGAATTAGAGAGCAGTTAGCAAGTCTCATAAAGCTTTCTCTTCCTGCTGAAAAAAAAAAAAGGCTTCTCCTAGCTTTGAAAATAACCACCAACTTGTAGTTTATATTTGCGGAAAAAAAAAGGTGATAATTATTTTTAATAATAGGTGACAAAAGCACCTCTGAGTCAGAAGATAAATACCATTAAAATAGAACTAGAAAAAAAACAGCAAAAAAAAAGTTACTTACGAAACAAAACACATCCAGGGAGTTTCAGCTTACTTTGCACTTGAGAAATTTTACTTTGTTCTTCTAAAACAATTTATTGCATCCTGATGATCATATTTCACTGAGGGGCTTTAGAAAACCAAATCTGCAGCTCAATACTAATGACACTTCAGCTAAACCCTCCTCCCCATGGAAGGTAGCTTTCCAGCTTGCAATATTAACATTACATTCTATAGCTGCGGTAAGTACCAGTCAGTTAATGAATTCTTTACACTTTTTTCCTTCCCTTGGAAGTTTCTTCCCCCCAACTCAACGCTCACACCTAAGAGGCACGACTACTGTGATTATGAAATCTTATGCTACAGTAGAAAGGACTGTAACACTAAGTTTGATGCTAGTCAAATTTTTAAGCCAATTTATCTGGAGAAAAATCATTCAAAATTAAGTGATGCTAATTATTACACTAAGAACATTCAGCTTTCAACAATTAGTGGACAGCCTCACTGCTTGATTATTAAGAACAGTTCTTAATTTGTTTTTGCCAGTTCAGAGGAACTACAGACATGCCTCAGGCCATTGGAAAGGGGGAGAAATCCAAAAGATGAAACTTAAGATAATTAATTTGTTTAAAAAAAAAGAAAAAAAGATTATCTCAGAGCTGGTCTCCCTAAGCTGAAGAGAGAACGGCAGCAAGCCTAAGAACAACAATGGAGCTTCCCTTCAGTAAATAAATGGCCTTCCAGAGGTGCACGTTTATAGGCCACGAGCAGACAGGGCTCGGCACAAACAAAAGGCTGCTCGAGACGGCACCAGGGCGGCCCTGACTACCACCACTTTATCAACCGCTATACCGTGGGGGGAGGAAAAAAAAAAATGTTAAGCAGTTTCTTTCGCCTGCCTTCCCCTTTCACAGGGGTGGGGACAATAGAAAAAGACGCAAATAAATATGAAAATAAGAACAGCGTTCGGTCGCCGGCTTCTCTGCTGGGTATCGCCAGTCACAAAGCAGATCCCTCCATCGAAGTTTCATCTCTCCCTTAGAAGGGGAATACAGTCTCCCATGTTCGTCCTTCAACCCCCCGCCTCCACAGCACACAGGAAGAGAGCACCCACCTCCGGGGCCACTTAAGCGGAGACACAGAGGAATTAATCGACGGCGCTCGCCGGCAGATGAGCAGTGGCAGGGAAGAGAGGGAGTATTGTTCTTACTAAATGAAGAGCATCCCTCACTCCCACCGTATTCATAAAGCACCACTTCCCAAAGCAAGTATCTTCACGTCAGTCCCCCTGACCCCTAAATATTTATCCAGGACATAGCCGTCCCCCCTCCCCCCTCCCATCCCCCCCGACCACTGCGACCCCCTCCCCTCCGGCTCGCTGTTATCCTAGAAATGCCTTTGTTCGCAGCTCCCCGCCCGCTCCCTCCTCCTCCCTCGCACCACAGAACCGCTCTTGGAATCTCACATTCGTTTTTATTTCTTTATTTTGGAGCACGGAACAGATCCTCATCCCTGTGTGGCGCCTTCTGCTGATTCATTTCTAACTAGCGGCCCTGAGGAGGTGGGGGAGGCGCAGTGGAGACATCTCCTCCCTACTATGATCCAGGGTGCAGCCGGATTACTGGGGGTGAACCCTGGAAAGGGACAGAGCCAAATGGGATTACACGGCCTGGATTACCAGGAGCCCGTACGGCACAACATGAGAGTTAAAGGGCCCGGTCTCTCGCAGGCTCGCTGCCTGCCGGGTGTGAAAGGCGGCACCGGGCGTGAGAAGGGAGCCGCCCACGAGGCAGAGCAGCGGGTAGTGGACGTGTCAAGGAGAGAGATGAAGGAGTTAGATATTCCGGAGGCAAAAGGAAGGAGACTAACAGAAAAAGTTATACGGTCCGAATTACAAGGAGGAAACGGAGAAGGTTGCGTCGACCCCAGCGCTCGGGACAGGGAACAGCTCCCCGGGGATGGGGCAGCCAAAGGAGCCTCGGCAAGGAGGCAACTCCTAGCAACACAAGTGTGTGACACACAGGTGTGTGACTTACAGCACGATCAGCAGTACCCTTTGCCTAGGTAACCGAGACGACGGCCCAGCTCCAGAGTGAAGCCCTGGCCGGTGACTCACCGACTTGCAGGACATTATCGACGCAGCCGCCATCGAGCAGAGCTATGCCCCTGCGGAAAGGTAGGCGGTTCTCATCAGCGACGGTGTCTACGGCCCCACCGGACGTGGTGTTGGCGGCTGCGCGCCCAAGGGTGGTAAAACCCTCGGCGCCGGTGTCGAAGGAGGAGTACATACATATCTCCCTTTCGCTGCGAGGGAAGGACCAGTAGACGATCCTGCGCTGTACCGGCTCCGGAATCCGTTCGAACCGCTCCTCCACCCGCTGGAAAGGCCACTTCTCTGCCACCTTACGAGCCGCAATATCTAGCAAGGACTCGGGGCTTTGTGTCTTACCAACCGGCAACAACACCAGGGCGGCGGCGGCAGCTGCTGCTGATGATGGTCCAGCGCAGAACGTTCCGCTCCCAGGCCCGGTATCACCCTCCTGCTGGCCTAACCTACACCCTGAACTGTAACCGGGTCGACAACAGAGACGCTTTGCATAAGGAGGGAGGTGACCGCGCTCCGCCATGATCGCACCGCTTCTAAGCGGCCAGCGGAAGTAGCTGCAGCCTATAAACAACACCAGGAAGAGCCACGAGCCTGGCACAGCCCTTCCTCCCCTCCCCCCCAGTGGGGGAGGGGTCTTCCACCACACCTACAGCAAGAAGAGTGACAGTCTACTCTTCCACCTACCGCCTAGCAGAATGAGAATCATAGGACAGTTCATGTTGGAAGGGACCTTTAAGATCATACAGTTCCAACCCCCCTGCTATAGGCAAGGACATCTCCCGCTAGACCAGGTTGCTTAAAGCCCCATCCAGCTTGGCCTTGAATGCTTCCAGGGAGGGGGCATCCACAATCTCACTGGGCAACCTGTTCCAGTGACTCACCACCCTCACAGTAAAGAATTTCTTCCTGAAGAAGCAAGGACTTGGAGTCCGTTTCTCGACTAGGAGACAATCTTTCTGGACCCAGAGATTCTCCCTCTCAGTTTGGATTCTCTCCTGGAAACTCTTCCTCTCAGCTTGGAGACTCTCACTCATTTTGTACTCTTCTCCCGGAGACTCTCTCTTTCAGCTTGGAGACTCTCCCTTTCAGTTTTGGAGACTCTCTCCCTCTCTGGGATAGTATTGAATAAGGCCTGATAAGCATAAGACAGGCCCCAAATAATTTGTGCCTCTTCAGATCTGCCTGAGCTGCAACATCCCTGTCTCAAATATCTGCCTAGGCTCTAAGGATCTTGCAGGTGTTAAGGAGTAAAATTCCATTTCACCAGCAGTGCCCATCTCTCTGAAGTCTCTCACAAGTCCCTCCACACTCCCTGCCACTCAGTATTCTCTGGCTTTGGGGAAGGCTTCCTCAAAATATTATAAATACAGATACTGAGTGAAATGATGAGCAGTACATTCAGGGAGATTGACAACATGATCATTGGATGAGCATTCAAAAAACACCTAAAGGATTCAAGGAATAGACTGGGAGACTGTTTAAAAATCACAAGTTCTCTAAAATTAGCAACTCCCTCTGGAGTAGTATGCAGATACCAGGTAAGTATTTCCATCAGTGTTTTCAATTGATTGTATGTACATATAGCTCCATAGAGCAGAGTGGCAAACTTAATTAAGGCCCGGTATGTTCTGAGCATTAAAAGAGAAAAAAAAAAATGATGGAATGCAGTCCCTTGAAGAGCAGTTTTATAAGAGAAAGCATTTTTTTTTCTCTTTACAGAAGCAAGTTAGCAGCACCTAGAAAGTTTACAAATATTCCAGAATATTGGCAGTCCTCCTGGACTTCGAGGTCTTGTTTTCAGTACAGCACCTGCAGTACAGATAAGCTTTCTAACGAAGTTCTCCAAGAGTAGAGAGATTCGTTCTAAAAGTACACTCTAAAATTGCCAGCCAAGGCACCCTATGCCCACATTCTGCCCCCAAAATGCCAATGGTTGACAGGCTGGTTCAGCCCAGTTCTGTGACTAATAGGGCGGGGGGACTCACAGGCCCACACCCCAGGAAAGGGAAAAAGGGAAAAGGAGAAAGGGCAGGGAGATGGGCCTAAAAAGAAAACAGTGGCAATGATCTGAGGAAGAAAGTTAATTACTACATATGATATCTGAGTGAAAGATAACACAATATAATAAAATGTAATTGGAAATGAGGCTAATAAATCAAATAAAATGAGAAAGAGTGTCCAAATCTGAAGGACGAGGAACAAAAGAGATGACTCAGGACTTGCGAGCAGTTTTATCTTTCCCTCTGAACGGAAAACAGAAATTAAAAGTCTTGTGGGGTATGTAGTTCTTTTCTTCTGAGAACCAGGTTGTCATGTTTTTATGATTTTTCATTATTGGTATTCCATATCATAACATCATGTAGTGTACTGGGAGTTAAAGAGTTAATGCTCCAGTACTGTGGATCATCGATAGTTGCGGGTATACCTGTCTCAGAAGAGAAGAACTATATACCCCAGAGGACTTGTGTTTCCATTTTCTGTTCAGAGGGAAAAATAAAACTGTGCGCAGGTCACGAGACTGTCTCTTTTTTTGCTGCTTGTCTTGGCAGTGCATGTTCCCTGACCATCTTGCCTTCAGCTTTAGAGTAAGGCCTTGGGTTTTGGAAACCCTCTCTCATTTATTTGGTTTATTAGCTTCAATCCCAATTAACTTGTATTTCCACTATTATAATTAGTAAATTAACTTTCCTTCTCAGATCTTTGCTGCTGTTTTTTTTTCCTTATTTATTATTATTCCTTTCCCTCTTTATTCCCTCCCCCCACCTTTTTCTGACTGGTGGGCCTGTGGGCTTGCTGACCCCCTGTCACAGACACATATAGATCTAGAGATAACTCAATGACAACTTGGCAAGGGATGTGAAAAATAAGAAGAGGTTCTACAGGTACATAGACAGGAGGAGACAGACCAAGGAGAGTGTTCCCCCTCTGATAAATGAGAACGGAAAACTGGCTTCCTCAGACATAGAAAAAGCTGAGGTACTCAATAAGTGCTCTGCCTCAGTATTCACTGGTGGTCAGGCTCCTCCCCATGTCTGCCTGGACCCTGAGCCTCTAGGTGAGGGTGAGAGGAGTGGTTTCCATCCCACTATAACAGTTGGACTCCTGCAAAGCCTTTGATATGGTCCCTCACCACATCCTTCTCTCCAAATTCGAGAGAGATGGATTTGCAAGATGGACTGAATCACAGAATCACAGAATGGCCAGGGTTGGAAGGGACCTCAAGAATCAAGAAGCTCCAACCCCCCTGCCACAGGCAGGGCCATAAACCTCCACATTTAATACTAAACCAGGCTGCCTAGGGCCCCATCCAATCTGGCCTTGAATACCACCAGGGACAGGGCATCCACAACCTCTCTGGGCAGCCTGTTCCAGCACCTCACCACTCTCTCTGTAAAGAATTTCCCCCTGACATCGAACCTAAATCTTCCCTCCCTCAACTTAAAACCATTTCCTCTTGTCCTGCAGTTATCAACCCTTTCAAAGAGTTGATTCCCCTCCTGTTTATAGGCTCCCTTTAGGTATTGAAATGCTGCAATGAGGTCACCCCGCAGCCTTCTTTTATCCAGGCTGAACAAGCCCAGCTCCCTCAGCCTGTCCTCATAGGGGAGGTGCTCCAGTCCCCTGATCATCTTCGTGGCCCTCCTCTGGACCCTCTCCAACAGCTCCCTGTCTTTCTTGTACTGGGGGCTCCAGACCTGGACACAGTACTCCAGAAGGGGCCTCACAAGAGCAGAGTAGAGGAGGACAATCACCTCCCTGTCCCTGCTGGCCACCCCTCTTCTGATGGAGCCCAGGATACCATTTGCTTTCCACGCTGCAAGGGCACACTGCTGGCTATCAAGACCTCCAGGTCCTTCTCCACAGGGCTGCCCTCAAGGACCGCTCCTTCCAGTCTGTATGGATGCCTGGGATTCCTCCTGCCCAAGTGCAAAACCTTGCACTTTGCCATGTTGAACCTCACCAAGTTCATCCAGGCTCACCTTTCAAGCCTGTCGAGGTCCCTCTGAATGGCATCCCTTCCTTCCACCATGTCAACCACACCACTCAGCTTGGTGCCGTCAGCAAACTTGCTGAGGGTGCACTCAATTCCGTCATCGATGTCATTGATAAAGATGTTAAAGAGCACCAGTCCCAAGACAGACCCCTGGGGGACACCGCTCGTTGCCAGCCTCCACCTGGACATAGAGCCATTGATGACCACCCTCTGTCTGCAGCCTTTCAACCAATTTCTTATCCATCGAGTGGTCCACCCATCAAATCCACATTCCTCCACTTTGGAGATAAGGATGTGGTGGGGGACCATGTCAAAGGCCTTGCTCAAGTCCAGGTAAATGACATCGGTCGCCTTTCCCTTGTCCACCGATGCCGTCACTCCATCATAGAAGGCCACCAGATTGGTTAAGCATGACCTTCTCCTGGTGAAGCCGTGCTGGGTGTCTCGGATCACACGCTCATTCCTCATGTGATCAAGCATGTCATCCAGGATGATCTGTTCCATGATCTTCCCAGGCACAGAGGTGAGACTCACCAGCCTGTAGTTCCCGGGGTCCTCCTTGCTCCCTTTCTTGTAAATGGGAGTGACGTGACCCTTCCTCCAGTCATCCGGGACCTCACCTGACAGCCACGACTTTTCAAATATGATGGAGAGCAGCTTGGCAACCACCTCAGCCAGCTCCTCCAGAACCCTGGGATGCACGCCATCCGGCCCCATAGACTTGTATGCATTCAGTCTCATGAGGCGGTCTCGGACTTGCTCTGCCCTTACAGTGGGGGGGGGATTTACTGCCCCGGTCCCCACCTAGAGGTTTAGAGATGCAGGGCTCAGGGACATGAGAAATATTAGAATCCTGGCTGCCAATGAAGACCAAGGCAAAGAACTCATTCAGTACCTCAGCCTTCTCTTTGTCCATTGAAGCCAGTTCTCCTTTTACATTTACCCAAGGAGGTACACTCGCTTTGGCCTGTCTCTTCTGGCCCATGTACCTGTAGAAAGTCTTCCTATTGTTTTTCACGTCCCTTGCCAAGTTCAGTTCTGCCTGTGCCTTGGCTTTCCTGATCCCACGTCTGCAAGTCCGGATGGTATCCCTGTATTCTTCCCAGGTGACATGCCCTTGTTTCCAGAGCTTGTACGCACCTTTCTTCACCCTCAGTATGCCCATCAGGTCCTTGCCGAGCCACGCCGGCTTCCTACCTCCTCTGCCCGCTTTCTTATTCAGAGGGATGGAGAGCTCTTGTGCTCTCAGAAAGGCATCCTTGAAGAGTAGCCAGCTTTCCTCAACATCTTTGTCTTTAAGGACAGCGTCCCAGGGGATCTTGGCCAACAATTCCTTGAACAGCTTAAAGTTCGCTCGCTCTTCTGAAGTTCAGGGTCCTGACCCCACTCTTTGCTAGGCCCACATTCTTTGAGATCACGAACTCGACTCAGGTTTACATAACTTGAACTCTCTAATATTAGTTTGGAGAGTCAGTCCCCATAGTATGTCTATGTCCAATATATATTCCTGGATTGGTGCAATAGATACTTTACACTCCCATGGAGGTAGGTGCCCAACACACAACTTTAGCCACATTTGTGTCACGGGGTTTCTTTTTGCCTCATATACCCCTATAACAGCACATGTACCTGGAAACCTTGATGGAGTGCCATAGACTATGGATGTTTCAGCTCCATTGTTGACCAAAGCCATTACTCTTTGGATATTTCTTCAGGACCAGTATATTGCTAGCTCTATATAAGGCCTCCAGTCTCCTTTGGAGGCCCTAATCCTTGGGGGACCTTGCCCCCCCTTCACACCATAAGCTGAGAGATTCCCAAGTCTTGTTTCTCAGGAGGCCTGGCCCTGGCTGCCCAGGCCACCTGGGGTGGTGAATGCTTTTTGGATGATATTAATACATCTTCTAGCCCCTATGCCTGCAGAGGAATCTTACCTATAATTCTGATAGCTTCCCTCTTTATTGGGGAAGGCATAAAACATTGCTTTTCATTTATTTATCTCCATAAATTTAGGAGAACATGATTTAGTTGTTTGTCAGTTTTTTTAATTGTACCCCAGCTCATATAAGGTCATTCCAGATCTGCCTGTGAGAAACTCTCACAGGCCCTGACTGTGGTACCCTCTGAGTGAGTTTTCAGGCTTGGAATTCCTGAGGATGGAATTTCCTTTTCTGTACTGTGTCAATATTGCACCTAGGTCTTATGTGCTCAGTTTCTCCTAAATTGACCACTAATTGGGCAGCCTGTTGTATTATGGCCTTGGAGCCCAAAGGATTTAGGATTGATACTAACATCGCATATTGATAGGTGGAAGCTTGTTGAAGTATTAAATCTCTCAGCCCCACAGTAAATTTGACTAAATCTGGGCTTTCAAAAGCATCTTCATAAGTGGCCTCTCTCATGCTGAGCTCCCTGATGTCATTTCGGAACATCTCCATAGAATTCCACATACCACTATGGGTAGATATATCCAGTTTACCGGGCCAAGTTAGTTGACAAGCTGCCATTATACATTTAATTCAAGCGATTTTCTTCATGGTGTACAACATTTGCCTGTAGCCATTGTTTTAATGCCAGTTGTGTTGTGATAGAGGCTAACTTAAAATTTCTGGGTCATTTACCACAACACTCTCAGCTCCCATATCCCTTAGTCTTAATAACCAGGCCGATACACTTTCTCTCAGCCTTTGTCAAAAACATTGGACTAAATCTATTAATTGGGCTTCTGTATGAGGGCAAGCTGTAACATGCATGGTGGTTTGGGTGGGGGAACCATTCTTCAGATCATAGAATCATAGAATTGCTCAGGTAGGAAAAGACTTTAAAGATCATCAAGTCCAACCACAACCTAACCATACTACTCTAAGAACCCTTCGCTAGATGATACCCCCATAGGTCTTTCTTGAGTTTTCTTACTTTTTCGTGTATATATCAGATGAATTTCTAGAGGGTCCAGTTCTACTGGAGCATCTAGTTCAGATTTTTTGGCAGTTTCTTTTCTGAAATTGTCAGAACCATAGGGGTCTGATTGTTCAGGGTCCTCTTCGTTCATAAAAAGCAGGACTCTGACTTGAATCAGGCCAGTTTATGTGGGTTTGCCTGTTAGTACAGCAATCCTATGCTCAAGCTGTTTAACTTGACTGCATAACAACTGATGTTCCTCCTTGAGATTTTGTTCTGAAGTATTTAGATGATTTAAAGTGATTAACAGAGACTATGCTACAGTAAATGCAGCAAGTTGCCTCTCTGCTTATCAAAATACCTTTTAGGAGGACCTCAAAATAGGCAGCTATGCAGAGACTGGGGAACTAACAATTCTTTCCGCTTTTTTTTTTAACTACTGAGACCAGCCCATACCAAGGGGGAACCTGTGAATCCCAGGATGTTTCTGAGTAACTCCTTTTCCAGGGAGATAGGTTTTCCCCATCCAAACTAGGCCACTAAACCTTTTAAGAAAGCCATTTCAAGACTGGCATTATCTTTCATGGAATCTCCCAGCAGGCTGACAAAATATATCGTACAAAGGAGAAAAACGTATCCACCTCTAACCAGTTTCAGGATAACCCAAAAAAGGTATTAGTCACAAGCCAACAATAAGAAAGGAATAACTTAACTTGTTCTAAAGATCAGGACTCACTAAAAAACTCCCAGAAAAAAAGCAAACTCCAAATAAAAATAATTCCTTCCTAGGTGCCAGCCCTTAAATGAGGTTAAGGAAGGAGGGAATCCATGGTCCCATTCCCCCTCCCTTCTGGTCCCAAAGGTAATGCCATGGTTTTATGTAAGCCACACTGTCCCTGACTCAAATACTGGCTAAGTTTCTCGGGATCCCACAGGTGTTCAAGAGTGAAATCCCATGACATTGCAGGTCCCCATGCTTCTAAGATTTTTCCTAAACCTCTCCATATTCCCTGCCAGTCAGCATTCTCTGGTTTTGGAGGAGACTCCTTCCACTTACCACGCCTGTATAGGAATACATTCAGGGAGATTGATATGAACAGGGCTACACCCACAAACATGAGAATTAACTCAGTATTCGAAAAACGTCTGATAAACCGAGAGGAAAGCCTGGAAACTGGTTTGAACATCGCGTGGTTTGTAAAATTAGTTATTCCATTTGGGATGTAGTTGTTTGTAAAATTAGCCATTCCATCTGGGATGCAAGTGTCAAAATTCATATCATACCACATTGCATATAGGTACCAATATAGGTGTCTCTGTCAGTGCCCTTATGTGGTTATATATGAACACAATTCCACAACAAGTAATTATGACACTGATGATTGGCCAGTAGGTCGCGAGCAACACCATAGCTTTTAATCCCTTACACAGCGCCCCCACGATAAAGAGCGGGTTCATCGCTGGTATCTGCTAAAAAGGGGTTAATGAATTGAAGCTAACAAGAGAGGGGGGGGAAGAAAAAAAAGGCACTATCCAGACTAAGCAGTGCTCAAAGTTTACAAATATCCCAGAATACTGGCAGTACGCCTGGTCTTTGAAGGTCAAGTTTTCCAGCACAAAAACCTGAACTACTGATAATGCTCCCTAACGAAGCTCTCTAAGAGCAGAGAGCGAGATTCGTTCTAAGAGCTAAAAAGCAGCTTTGCCTGCATTCTCCACCAAAATCAGTCACGGAGTTAACTAGATTAATTTACGCCCGTGACAGGGGGCAGTAGGCCCCTGTCCCCACCCACCCCCCCTGGCCCCACAAAATGGGAAGGAAGGAAGGGAGGAAAAAAAACAGTGGGGTAACAGCGGGGTAATTATTTTGGGGTCCCCTGTTCCCTTTTTCTGGAGGCGCGGATCTGCGGATCCCTCCGCCCAGCTAGTCCAGGCAGACTGCCAATATTCTGGGATATTTGTAAACTTTGAGCACTGCTATCTTGCTTCTGTAAAGAGAAAAAAAATGATTCTGCTTTCTCTGTTGAATCTGTTTGCAGAGAGAGTTGCTAATTTTACAGAACTTGGGATTTTTAAGCAGGCTCCCAGTCTCTCCTTTGAATCCTTTATGCAGTTTTTGAATGCTCACCTGATCACGTTGTCAGTCTCCCTAAACGTACTGTTCACCATTTCACTCAGTATTTGTATTTATCATATTTTGAGGAACCCTTCCCCAAAACCAGAGAATAGTGAGTGAAATTGAGAGAGAGTGTCTGAGAGCTGAAAGGGAGAATCTCCAAACTGAGCGAGAGAGTCTCCAAGCTGAACAGGAGAGTTTCCAGGAGAGACTCCAAGCAGAGAGGGAGAATCTCCGGGCTGAGCAAGAGAGTCTCCTGGTCGAGAGAAAAGACCTCCAATCTGAGAGAGATGCCCTCCGGTCTGAGAGGGAGAACTACACCAACAATTTTAGTAACATCAGTTATCTGAATCCAATAGGATGTCTTCCTCATATCTTAAAAATTTAAAATCCAGGAGTTATCTTAAAACTTTTCTCTACTAGGCACATTTACTGTAGCAACAAAATCTATGCAAAGGCATGGCTGTTAATACATTTACTGTTCTATGGAAATTGCCCTGTGGACAGTCTCCAAAAAGGGACTGGCAAGCAATCCATAGTACTTTACTCCTTGGTGGAAAGCAGTCAGCAATTTTGTACCTTCCTGAAAAACAAAGGTCTAAAGAGGAAACTACCTACAGCAATCAGCTGACACATAGCAGCTTCTGGCCACCCACCCATAGGCAGCATTCTTGTTTGCAGCTGATATGAAGGTAATACTTCTGAGATGGCTTTGGCAAAGTTGCTGACTGTAAGTCAAGATTGCTGAACCAGTTTTGCAAAATTCTGAACGTGAGCAATTCTGTATGCAAAGAACTAGGTGGAATCCCAGTTTTTTTAGTGATAGACTGTTTTTCACTCAGTCCCAAAGTTGTGATGAAAACATCCACTGTGATCTCTCTGTTTCATAAAACAACATCAGTCCTACAGAGTTAAGTTTGTCAAGTTTGAGGAGACTCGCTCAACTGAAGTGTACAAGATTCCAGATTTTTTTAACCCACTTAAATACCTTTCCAATGAAATAATGCTTTTTCACTGAGGCAAAGAAGTTTTCCCCAGATTAAAAACAAAACATAGTTATGAATAAAAGTGCAACTTTATACTTTTATCTAGACTAACCTGAATCTGTGGCACAATTTTGGATTTGCATAAAATATATTTAAGTATACACATCCACTAATAGCAGAAATAAGAATTTAATTAAGACAAATCAAGCCTACAAGCAATGCTTCTCTCTTCCTCCACTCAGGTCTTGTAAGCCCTTCATTCTTCCAGGGGCAGTACTTTTTACATTGAATATAGCTTAGCCAAGCTTCAGAACTGAACACTTCTGTCGTGGTTTTATGATTTTAGTTATCATTATTCCACATCATAGCATCATGTAGTGCACTGAAAGTTAAAGAGTTAGTGCTCCAGTTCCGTGGATTGTTGATAGTTCCAGGTACCTGGTCCCAGAAGAGAAGAATGAACTACAACTCCCATAAGACTTCATTATTATGTTTCCATTTTCCATTCAGAGGGAAAGATAAGACTGCCTGGGAGCCACGGGACTGTTTCTCTGCTCGTCTCTACTGTGTGTGCTCCCTAGCTATCTTGCCTACAGCATTAAAGTAAGGCCTTCAGTTTTTGGACACTCTCATTTATTTGATTTATTAGCTTCAATTCCAATTATATTGTATCATCTTGCATTCTGCTATCATATTTAGTAAATCAGTTTTCTCCCTTAGCCACTGTTTTCCTCCTCCAGTCCCATCTCCCCATCTTCCCCCTTCCTTGGGGCATGGGTCCATGGGTCCCTCCACCCCATTAGTCATGGAACTAGGCCAAACCGGGCCGGAACTGTGACACTCAGCCAATGGGGAAAGGGCTCACTTGCAATCAAGCAATGGGGAATATAAACTGCTGTATCTCCAGAATTTGGATTCCTTTTCAATTTATAGGAGTGGTGAAAGGTAGACTCCTTTTCTAGAACTTCTAACCTTTATTGGCTTTTGTGGGTCTTCTTTTACTTCAAAAAGAAGGAAAAAAAGTCACAGCTTAGTCCAACACAGTTTGCAATGCATCCCGCCCCCTGCTCCATGCTATAAAAGCGGCAGCTCTTCACTGCGGAGTAGTCTTGAGCACACACCCATTGCTCAGCAACAACCAAACTGTTGGTGCACTATTAATGCTGTGTCAACTGAAACCAGGGCACAGGGAAGGCACTGCTGACCCAAATGATGGCAAATAATTATATGCATTTTGATACACTGGCTAAACACAGCGCTCCAAACAATGAAGAATACACAGCCTTGCTTTCCATTCTGATAAAGGTATTTGAGAATAGGTTTCAAGACTGTCAAAAAAAAACAAAAAACCCCACAACAATTTATGTTTGTGACACCATTTTCAGTCGATATGAAAACATTACCTGCAAATTTTCAAATGGAATGTATAGAGTTACAATCAGATATTCAACTCAAAAATCTGGTCTTGTTACCAGATATTCATTATCCCTATCTTACCAGAGAAAAATATCCTTTACTTCACAATTGCACCTTATTCATGTCATTGACTTCTGGCAGTATGCACATTTGTGAACAATTGTCAAGGATGAAGTATAGGAAGATAAATATTTCATCAAGAATATCTGATGAACACCTTGAGACCTCACTAAGAATTGCAACCACTGCCACTGAACCAGGGTAATGCATTCATTTCACAAAAACAAGGTCAAATATTCCACTAGTTTTAGGTTTTTGTTCCTCTCTTTTCTTAACGTTTTAAGAAAAATAAGTTGTTTTGTTGCTTATATATTAGCAATATTGTATATTTTACAAGGCTTGCTCTAAAAGCAGTGCCTTCTACTTTATTACATTGGCCCAAAACATTAGAGGCAGATGATGATGGTATGGCAGTAGAGGTTGAACCTTCCCACCAATATGCTGTTACATTTTGTTGCCATGAGACAGATAGCAGCAGAGAAGCAGTCTGACAAAATGGCATCTGACATGGAAGTACAGATGAAGCAAAGGTGTATCATTGAATTCCTCCACATGGAAGAAATGATACCCCTTGATATTCATTGATGCTCTCTGAATGCTTATGGAGACCAAGAAGTGGATGTGAGCACAGTGGGGCAGCAGGTGTTGCATTTCAGCAGTGGCTACAGTGGGTCACCTCTGCTGGTGGAGATTTTTACAAGCACAGCATGCAGGCTCTTGTTCATTGATGGCGAAAATGCATAGCTAGTAGTGGTGACTGTTGAAAAATAGTGGTTTGTAATTGAGAATTTGCTCTATCAAATAGTGTTATTGTTCTCTTTTTACCTGTTGTCATTTCCATAAAAATAAATAGGAGGCATTACTTTTGGAGCAAACTTATATATATACGCAGCCCAAGACAATTTCTCTTCACTCAATGCAGCCCAGGTAAGCCGAAAGGTTGGACACCCATGTCTCACTGTACAGTCATTCCCCTCTGCTTCCTCCTTTTAATATATGTTTCTCAACTTTCCCTCTACTTCTTAACATCCTTTTGTTATTTCAAAGGGGGGGGGGGAAGGTGGACCTCCCAATATTCAGAGATTAACAGAAACTCATGTCCATGATTTGCACCAACTAACATTTTACTAGCTATGGAATACCAACTAGAGTAATAAGAAAAGAGCAATTTTGTTTATACAGCCATCTTACTCCTTTTGAGTATTTGTTATCTCTCCTTATCTTATTTGGGTCATTTTTCTTTCCTACTCCCCAAAAAGGGGGAGAAAGGTACACTGCCCCCCTTCCCTGTGGCGCCTGAAACCACGACAATGGAACAGAAAGATATGGAAGTGCAGAGTGGAATGGGATACAATCCAGCTACACTCCTGACTGGTAGCTCAAAAGGAAGGGAGTCTGAGGAACAAGTACGTGATTGTATTCAGGTACTGGATCTTCAGACTCAAGCCAGATATGGACTGCAAGACATCCCATAGCCAGAAGGGGAAAGTGTATTTCATAGAAACATAGAATGGCCTGGGTTGAAAAGGACCACAAAGATCATCTAGTTTCAACCCCCCTGCTATGTGCAGGGTCACCAACCACTAGACCAGGCTGCCCAAAGTCACATCCAGCCTGGCCTTGAATGCCTCCAGGGATGGGGCATCCACAACCTCCTTGGGCAACCTGTTCCAGTGCATCACCACCTTCTGAGTGAAAAACTTCCTCCTAATATCTAACCTAAATCTCCCCGTCTCAGTTTAAAACCGTTCCCCCTTGTCCTATCACTATCAATCCATGTGAACAGCTGTTCCCCCTCCTGTTTATACGCTCCCTTCAAGTATTGGAAGGCCACAATGAGGTCTCCCCGGAGCTTCCTCTTCTCCAAGATAAACAAGCCCAGTTCCCTCAACCTTTCTTCATAGGAGAGGTGCTCCAGCCCTCTGGTCATCTTAGAGGCCCTCCTCTGGACTCATTCCAAGAGCTCCGTGTCCTTCTTCTGCTGGGGGCCCCAGGCCTGGATGCAGTACTCCAGATGGGGCCTCACAAGAGCTGAGTAGAGGGGGACAATCACCTCCCTGTCCCTGCTGGCCACCCCTTTTTTAATGCGGCCCAGAACATAGTTGGCCTTCTGGGCTGCAAATGCACACTGCTGGCTCATGCCCAGCTTCTCATCTACCAGGACCCCCAAGTCCTTCTCCACAGAGCTACTCTCAAGTGGTTCTTCACCCAGTCTGTATAAATATCTGAGATTGTCCTGGCTCAAGTGCAATACCTTGCACTTGGCCTTGTTGAACCTCATTAGTTTCACATGGGCCCACTTCTCCATTGTGTATTTGTGTGTATTTGTGGATGAATCATCAAGAATTATCAATGGGAAAAGGGTGACCGGATATGCAGTGGTAATAGGAAGGGATCTGTAGGAAGCAGGAAAAAAATTACCCTCCACCTAGACAGCATAATCTGCTGAATTGTATACACCCTAATAAGGGCCTGTGAATTATATCAAGGAGAGTAGTTAATATATATTTACAGATTGAAAATATGCATATGGAGGAACATACACATTTGGGAAACTATGGGAAGAAAGAGGATTGCTAACAAGAAGAGGAAGGACCTTGGTCCATGAGAAATTAATCAGCCATTTATTGGATATGAGAAATTTACCTAAAAAGGTGGCAATAATACGTGTTAAAGGCCACCAGACTGGATATTTGAAAGAAACTGTAGGAAACCAACTGGCAAATGAGGCCTGAGAAGCAACACTTCTGCCAGAAATTACTACAATTCTTCCCTTAATTCCCGTGATCCAGCCCTTACTTAAAACATGTTTTCCACCCGAGGAGTTGGAACTGTCATGGTTTTATAATTTTTGGTTATTGGTATTCCACATCATAATATCATGTAGTGCACTGGGACTTAAACTATTAATGCTCCAGTTCCGGGCACCTGTCCGGAAGAGAAGAAGAACTACATACCCCAGGAGGCTTTGCGGTCAGAGAGGAGATATAACGCCTGGCAAGGTCACCTGATGTGCTCTTCTTCGTCAGGCTCTCCTCCCTGCTGCTCAACCGGACTGCACATCTCACCTCAGTGTTATGGTGAGGCCTATCCACCTTTCAGACACTCTCTCTCATTATATTTGATTTATTAGCTTCAATTCTAATTATATTGTATTATCTTGCATTCCAATACTATGTTGAGTAAATTCGTTTGTTTCTCCTCAGATCGTTGCCGCTGTTTTTAATTATTTTGGGGTCCCCTGTTTCCCACTTCAGGTTTCTGTGCTGAAGAACTTGGCCTTGAAAGTCCAGGCGGACTGCCAGTACTCTGGGATATTTGTAAACTTTGAGCACTGCTATCTTGCTTCTGTAAAGAGAAAAAAAAATGATTACGCTTTCTTTTAAACCTGTTTGCAGAGGGAGCTGCTAATTTTACAGAACTTGGGATTTTTAAGCAGGCTCCCAGTCTCTCCTTTGAATCCTTTATGCATTTTTTGAATGCTCACCTGATCACGCTGTTAATCTCCCTGAATGTTCTTCTCATCATTTCACTCAGTATTTGTATTTATCATATTGTGAGGAAGCCTTCTCCAAAACCAGAGAATACTGAGTGGCAGGGAGTGTGGAGAGGCTTGGGAGAGATTTTAGAGAGATGGACATCTTTGGTGTCATGGAACTTGACTCCTGAACACCTGAAAGACCCTGAGAGCGTAAACACATACTCGAGACAGGAATGTTGCGGCTCAGGCAGATCTGAGGAGGCACAAATGATTTGGGGCCTGGCTAATGCTTATCAGGTCTTATTCAATAGTATCCCAGAGAGGGAGAGAGTTTCTGAAATTGAGAGAGAGAGTCTCCAAGCTGAAAGAGTGTCTCAGAGCTGATAGGGAGAATCTCCAGTTCCAGAGAGAGTGTCTTCATGCGAGAAACAGAATATCCAGGCTGAAAGAAAGAGTTTCCAGGACAGCCTCCGAGCTGAAAGGGAGAGTCTCTGGGAGACAATACAAACTGAGTGAGAGAGTCTCCAAGCTGAAAAGGAGAGTTATCAGGAGAGACTCCAAGCCGAGAGGGAGAATCTCCAGGTACAGAAAGTCTCCTAGTCGAGAAACAGAGTCTCCAAATCCAAAGAGAGAGTCTCCAAGCTGAGACAGAGAATCTCTGGGTTGAGAAAGAGAGTCTCCTAGTCAGGAGAGAGAATCTCAAAACCTGGCAAGAGTGTCTCCGAGCTGAGAAAGAAAGTCTCCAACCCTAAGGTTGGAGATCTCCGAGCTGAGAGAAGGAATCTCCAATCTCCATGAGACACCTTCGAATCCCAGCAAGATTCCCTTCAATCCAAAACTCGACACCCTTCAATATGAACCGGACATCCTCCAAACTAAGCGAGACACCCTCCAATCTGAACTAAACACCCTCATAATCGAACGAGACAGACTCCGAGCCGAGCTGGAGAGGGTGAGAGCATCGAAACTGACCAACCTGATCAACCACAGGAGGCACCACAATTGATGTCAGTTGCCCCTGTGAGAGGACGGAAAAGGAAACGAATCTCGACTCAGTTAGAAGAGAAGAAAGAGGAGCAAAGAGGTCCAGAGGAGTGGCCCCGAGATCCAGGGGAAGCGCCCCTGAGTCCAGGGGAGGGACCCTCAGTAAGACCACGGTCACCAACGCCTATAAGGGCAACAAGAAGTCCTGAAAGAGTAAGAGAAGGTGAGCAAGATATCGTTACCACTGTTGATCAATCTCTGAAAATGAATGAAATTCGAAGTCTGAGAAAAGACTTTTCACGTCACCCAAATGAGCCTATTGCTACCTGGTTACTTCGATGTTGGGACAATGGGGCCAACAGTGTGTGGCTAGATAGTAGAGAAGCTCGCCAGCTGGGTGGCATTGCTAGGGACTCAGCCACTGACAGAGGCATTAGTACATGCCAGAACCAGGCCTTCACCCTCTGGAAGAGGATGCTGCTAGCTGTAAAAGAAAGATACCCCATCAAAGACGATCTGATGCCTGAGAAAAAGAAATGGACTGATATAGAAAAAGGCATCCAATATTTGAGAGATTATGCTGTGGTGGAAACGCTACATAGCCCCCATTTCATTCCTAACGAGCCAGACCAAGAGCATGATCCTGAGAGAGTCAGGTGTACACCACATACGTGGCATATATTCACAAAGACTGCACCAGAAAGGTACGCCAGTACATTTGCAGCAACGTATGGCAGAGGGAAAGAAGACCCCTTATAAATGAACTGATTAATAAACTTCAAGACTTTGAGTTACATATAACCCCTCTACGAGCTTGTGTTTCAGCCATCGCAAAAGTAGCTAAAAAGCTGAACAGAATGGAGAACAAACAGGAAGATATAATAGACAAACTGTCAAACGTGCCTAATGTTGATGGATCCACGGTGCTAACAGATACATCCAATGGGGAACAGAACTCCCAAAACAGCCTACTGGAGGGGCTGATCAACTTGGTTTCCTCCCAGCCGGTGTCATCCAATGTCTCAGCTATCAAAAGAAGACGTCCTCCTGCTCAAGCAAGTGACAACAGTAAGACTACATCACGTTTTGCCTTGTGGCATTACCTACGTGACCATGGAGAAGATATGAAGAAGTGGCATAAACAACCTACTCCTGCACTTCACGCACGAGAAAAAGAATTACAAGACAAATCAACCACCAAGGTGAACTTCTCCAAAAAGGTGATTGCTCCAGTAGCTGCAGACAACGGAGGTAACAAATAGAGGGGCCCTGTCCCCAGCCGGGGGGGAAGGGATAACAGAGTTTATTGGACTGTGTGGGTTAGATGGCCTGGCATATCAGAACCACAGAAATATAAGGCCCTGGTGGACACTGGTGCTCAGTGCACTCTAATGCCCTCGAGTCACCAAGGGACAAAATCAATTTATATTCATGGGGTGACTGTGGGTTCCCAAGAGCTGACTATGTTGGAGGCCGAAATCAGCCTCACTGGTAAAGACTGGCAAAAGCACCCTATTGTGACTGGCCCAGGGGCTCCATGTATACTTGGTATTGATTACCTCAGAAGGGGGCATTTCAAGGATCCTAAGGGGTATCGATGGGCCTTTGGAATAGCTGCTGTAGACACAAACAACATTAAGCAGCTGTTTTGCCTGGCCTGTCAGAAGATCCGTCTGTTGTGGGGTTGCTACGAGTGAAAGAGCAACAGGTACCAATTGCTACAAAAACGGTGCACAGGCGGCAGTACCGCACCAACAGGGATTCCTTGCTCCCCATTCATAAGTTGATTCGTCAACTAGAGAGTCAGGGAGTGATCAGCAAAACTCACTCGCCTTTTAACAGCCCCATATGGCCAGTGCGTAAAGCCAGTGGAGAATGGAGGCTGACGGTGGACTACCGTGGCCTGAATGAAGTCACACCCCCACTGAGTGCTGCTGTGCCGGATATGTTAGAACTCCAGTATGAACTGGAGTCAAAAGCAGCCAAATGGTATGCCACCATTGACATTGCTAATGCCTTTTTCTCCATTTCGTTGGCCAAAGAATGTAGGCCACAGTTTGCTTTCACCTGGAGGGTATTCAATATACCTGGAATCGTTTGCCCCAGGGGTGGAAACATAGCCCAAGCATTTGCCATGGGTTGATCCAAGCTGCATTGGAACAGGGCGGTGCTCCTGAGCACTTACAGTACATTGATGACATCATTGTTTTGTGGGGAGAAACAGCAAGGGATGTTTTTGAGAAAGGAGAGCGAATAATCCAGATCCTCCTGCGTGCTGGTTTCGCTATTAAGCAAAGCTAAGTGAAAGGACCTGCAGAAGAAATTCAGTTCCTAGGTATAAAGTGGCAAAATGGGCATTGTCACATCCCGACAGATGTGATCAACAAAATCACGGCCATGTCTATGCCCACTAATAAGGGACACAATCCTTTCCAGGCGTAGTGGGTTTTGGGAGAATGCATGTCCCAAACTATAGCCTCATGGTAAGCCTCCTTTATCAGGTGATGCGGAATAAGTACAATTTTGTGTGGGATCCCGAGCATCTACAGGCTTTTGAGCAAATTAAAAAGGAGATAGCCCATGCCATGGCCCTGGGGCCAGTGCAAACAGGACAGAATGTAAAGAAAATCTACACTGCTACTGGAGAGAAAGGTCCCACTTGGAGTTTCTGGCAAAGAGCCTCAGGAGAGACCTGAGGCTGGCACCTTGGATTCTGGAGTCAAGCGTACAGGGGCTCCGAAGAGTGCTACACACTATCTGAAAAGGAAATCTTAGCTGCATATGAGGGGGTTCGGGCTGCTTCTGAAGCAGTCGGTACTTCTCCTTCTAGCAGCTCCATCTAGCACCTCGACTGGCAGTGCTGAACTAGATGTTTAAAGGAAAGGTTTCCTTTACCCATCATGCAACTGATGCCACTTGGAGTAAGTGGATAGCACTGATTATACAACGAGCATGGATGGGAAATCTCAGTCGCCCAGGAATCTTAGAAGTGATCATGGACTGGCCTGAAAGTAAAAAGTTTGAAACATCACCAACAGAAGAGGTATCACGTGATAAAGAGGCCCCACCATACAATGAACTACCAGGAAATGAAAAGACATATGCCCTGTTCACAGACGGATCATGCCGTATTGTGGGGAAGCATCGCAGATGGAAATCTGCTGTGTGGAGCCCCACATGACAAGTTGCAGAGGCCACCAAAGGCAAAGGAGAATCGAGTCAGTTTGCAGAGATAAAGGCGGTCCAGCTGGCCTTAAATGTTGCTGAACGGGAGAAGTTGCCAATGCTTTATCTTTACACTGACTCATGGATGGTGGCAAATGCCTTATATGAGGGTGCTTCCAACAGTGGAAACAAAATAACTGGCAACAAAGGGGTAAACCTATTTGGGCTGCTGAACTGTAGAAAGACATTGCTGCCTGAATAAAGGATATTGTTGTAAAGGTGCACCATGTAGATGTTCATGTGCCCAAGAGTCGGGCTACTGAAGAACAAGAAAATAACCAACTGTTAGATCAAGCTGCCAAAATTAAGGTGGCTCCAACAGACTTGGACTGGGGAAACAAGTGTGTATTATTTCTATCTCAGTGGGCCCATGAGACCTTGGGCCATCAAGGAAGAGGTGCAACATATAAGTGGGCTAGAGACCGAGGAGTGGACTTAACTATGGATGCTATTGCACAAGTTACTCATAACTGTGATACATGTGCTGGATTTAAACAAACCAAGCGGATGAAACCTCTCTGGGGGGGAAGGGTGATGACAAAAGTATAAATAAAGGGAGGTATGGCAGGTTGTTTACATCACCTTGCCACGAACTCACAATGCTAAGTGTTATCTGCTTACCGTGGTGGAGGCAACCACTGGGTGACTTGAAACATATGAAGTACCACGCGCTTCTGCCTGAAACACCATATAAGGTCTCGAGAAACAAGTTCTATGGTGACACGGCACTCCAGAAAGAATTGAGCCAGATAATGGGACTCATTTCAAAAATTCTCTTGTAAATACCTGGGCCAAAGATCGTGGCATTGAGTGGATTTATCATATCCCCTATCATGCACCAGCTTCTGGTGACATTGAACGATATAACGGGTTGTTAAAAACCATGTTGAAAGCAATGGGTGATGGAACATTTAAGTAATCAGAGAAGGATTTGGCAGAAGCCACCTGGTTGGTCAGCACTCGAGAATATATCAGTTGAGACAGTCCTTTTCAACCCAGATCTCTACATACTGTAGAGGGAGATAAGGTCCCTGTAGTAAATGTAAAGAGTATGTTGGGAAAAGCTCATTGGATCTTTCCAGCTTTTGGAAAGAGCAAACCTTTTCATGGAACTGATTTTACTGAGGGACCTGGATTCACTGTTTTGTGATGCTGAAAAATGGGGATGTTCAATGTGTACCACAAGGGAATTTGGTTTTGGCGGATTGCAGTCAGTTATTCCATGTGTGTGTATATGCGTGTGTGTGGTTAATAAAACGAGAACTACATACTCCTGAGGACTTCGCATTCTTCTGTTTCTGTTTTCCGCACAGAGGGAAAGATAAAAACAGGTTACAAAACCCCACTTCCTTTTCCAATTCTGCTTGTCCTGTCTAGATGCCTCGCCTTCAACATTAGAGTAAGGCCTTTGGTTTTTTGGACACTCCCTCTCATTTTAATGGATTTATTAGCTTCAATTCTTATTATACTGTATTGGATTGTGTTAGCTTGCATTCTGATATTATATTTAGGAAATTAGCTTTCCTCCTCATATCATTGCCGCTGCTTTATTTTTAGGCCCATTTCCCTCCCCTTTCCTCTTTTCCATTTCCCCTTTCCCGGGGCATGGATCTGTGGGTCCCCCCACCCCACTAGTCACGAAACTGGGCCGAACCAGCCTGGAAAGCGTTGACACCCGGAAAAACTGTCAGTCCACAGAACTGGAACCTTAACTCTAACTCCCAGTGCTCTATGTGTTGTTATGATGTGGAATACTGATAACAGAAATCGTAAAACCGTGATATTCCACCCCTTATTCCACATAACTACATCATGCTTAATATATAGATATATACAAACAAGCAATAATTAACATGCATTAAACGTGCACACAGTACTAAAATCTAGAGTTCACATCCTTATTTATCATTACATGAATTATTTATTAATAGCAGCAGAACAAGAAGAGAGTCTAAAGGATACTATACTTCTCATCCGGCAAGCAGTACAATCTGTCAGTTTAGAATTAGCTTAAAAAAAGGTGCTACTCAGCTCTCCACAGAAATACTTAGGATGGAAAACTACATCTCATACCATTCAGCCACAAACTCTCAAAATAGTACCCCATATGCAGACATTAAACGATCTGCAAAAATTATTAGGAACCATCAACTGGTTGCGACTGCTTTTGGGTATTACCACTCAAGAGCTACACCCTCTATTCCAGTTACTCCAAGGAGACCCAGATCTAGCCTCTAAGCAAAAATTAACACCAAAAGCACTACAATGCTTAGATTCTGTAATAACATCATTGCAACATTGATACAGCCATCATGTTTGTTTATCACTCATGGTATCTCTTATAATAATATCAAACTCTTATCAACTGTATAGTCTGTAATGTCAGTGGGATGCCTCAAGAGAAGATTGTCTCATCACCCTCGAATGGATATTCTTACATCATGAGTGGAGATGTTTGCAATGCTAATACAGTGAGATCAAATTGTCTACAAATTTTATGAGCTTTTGACCCTGATTGCATCTACACACCCACTACTAAAAAAGCTTTAGATTGGATGCTTGCACATTCGCTCGCTTTACTAACTGCTATGGCTGACTATACTGGACAAATCCCAACTCATACTCCCCAAACATCAGTTACTGCATAATTTGAGTGATCTATCCCTTACTACGAAAGTTTTACTTTCACACGTTCCAATACCTGATGCTGTTACTGTATTTACAGATGGCTCTGGCAAGACACACCGAGCAGTGGTTATCTGGCATACGACTGCTACACAATTGTCTCAAGTTAGTAACACGACACAGGGTTCTCATGCCAGGAAGATTTCTTTATTGCTGTGATGATCGTGATCATGATGTGTATCTGTGCTTATCCTTCTAAGCAAGCCTTTTTATATTCTAACACAAGTATTCAGTACATTTCCACTAAAAATCCATTGGCTAGAATGTGAGCAAATTCCGTAACAAGTCTTCATAATTTGCAGAGAGTTTATCTTAAGCCTAGGTACAAAACATCCTTGTTTATTCGGACCTTCTGCCTCCTTTCCAGAGCCTCATTATTAGCGAGTCGACATTGGACGAGGTCAAACTGACCTCTCCATCTCCTTCACACAATGGCAGTCAGATGCGCATATCATCAGTGGATCACCTCAACCTGTAGAACATGCTGCGGTGGCTTGAGCTTCTCAAATTTTTTGCAGAACAAAAGCTTAATATAACAACTGACTCCTTGTATGTTACAGGTGTCATTCAGTGGACTGAAGGATCTTTTCTAAGGAAGTTAACAACCCTGCTTAGCTTGCACAGCTCAAGCAAGTTTTGCATTACGTCACTCACAGTATTCTTGCTTATTTTATCACACATATTCCATAACACACTGTCAAAGGTTTAAGGGCTGGTTCGGCCCAGTTCTGTGACTAGTGGGGTGGGAGGGACCATGGACCTACACCCTGGGAAAGGGAAAAAGGGGAAAGGGTAGGGAGATGGGCCTATGTCACGGAGTTAAGTAGATCAATTTATGCCCGTGACAGGGTGCAGTAGGCCCCCGCCCTCCCCACCCCCCACCTGGCCCCACAAAATGGGAAGGAAGGAAGAGGGGGAAAAAAAACAGCGGCAACAATCTATGGAGGTAAACTTATTTTACTAACTATGATATCGGAACGCAAGATAACACAATATAATACAATCTAATTGAAATTGAGACTAATAAATCAAATAAGATAGGAGAGAGAGAGCTCCTGAGATCGAGTCAAACCTGAAAAGCTTGGAACGGCTAGGAAAGCACCCTCCAAGCACCCACTGCCAGGCAGTAAGAGACCGCCCCCCCCGGAAGGGTCAGATCCCATGACTTCTGTAATGTATAGGGATAGGTACCTGGAACTGGAGCATTAACACTGTAATTCCAGTACATGATGTTTTGATGTGGAATATTGAAAATAAAAAAAACATAAAACCATGACATTCCACCCCTTATTCTACATCACTACATCATGCTTAATATATATATACATACATATACAAACAAAATGATTAAAAATGCATCACACACACGTCTATATACATATACATAGAATTACTGTCTGCACTCCCCCAGCATCAAGTTTCCTTCTGGTACACATTGAACATCCCCATTCTTCTGCATTACCCACCAAGTGGACTCAGGTCCCTGGGCAAAAAGAGTACCGCA
>JARXNR010000051.1:0-15271 GCA_036346035.1 Crossoptilon crossoptilon | reverse complement strand
CCGCCGCGGAGCCGACTTCCGCCCTGCTCCTCCAGTACTTCCGGCGTCCCCCCCAAGATGGCGGCGCGGCCCTCCCCAAGATGGCGTTGCGGCTCCGCCTCCCCTTTCCCGTTCCGCGTTTGAATAAAACTTTCTCGGGAGAACCCGGGGCCGCCGGGAACCGCGGAGAAGGAGGAGAAGGCGGCGGTGAATCCCCGACCGGAGCCGGGAAAGCGGCGCGGAACGGTCGGAAAGCGGCGGAGGCGGCGGCTGAGGCCTACGGGCCTCGCGGGGCCTATAGAGGCGTAGAGGCCTTGGGGGGGGCCGGGCTGTTCTGGGCCCTATAGGGAGGAGGGGACCTTCCATTGGATCCCGGGCCCTATAGGGCGTTTGTGGGGGGGTGTGCTGGGAGTGTGGGATCGTAGGGGTGCCGTAGGCGTTGTGAGGGGGGGAGTTGGGGCCGTATAGGTTGTATAGGGCGCTCTGTAGGGTGACAGGGGCCCTATAGGGGTTTTGTAGGGTGACAGGGACCCTATAGGGGCTTCGTGGGGCGACAGAAGCCCTATAGGGGCTCTGGAGGGCGGCAGGGGCCCTATAGGAGTTTCGCATAGGTCGCTCAGGGTGCTGTAGTGCTTCCAGAGAGCCCTACAGATCGTTTCTAAGGCATTTTATAGACCCTATAGAGATCCCCATAGACATTTTGGTGGGGGGGGGGGGGGGGGGTGGGAGGAGTTCCCAGGACCTTATAGGTTTTCTGAGGGGCGTTTACGGGGCCCTATAGACTCTTTAGGGGGTGCACCAGAGCTCTCTAGGCCCTTCGGGGGCAGTTAGAGGGCCCTATAGACGCTTTAGGGTCTTCCTATGGCCCTATAGGCCCTTTTGAAGCCCCTATAGATCCTTTGCGGGGGTTCCCGGGGCCTTATAGAGCATTTGGGGAGGGTTTGAGGGCTCTATAGGAACTCTGGACGGCCCTATAGATCCTTCTAGAGCCTCTGTAGTTCTTTCTGGAGCTCCTATAGATCCTTTGGAGGGGTTCCTGCGGTCTTATATTGTGTTTGGAGGGAGTTAAAGGGCCCCATAGGCTTTTTAGGGGTTTGCCCTGGGCCCTATAGAGTTTTTTGGAGCTGTTGTCAACCTGCAGGGTCGTATAGAGTCTTTAGGGATTGTTCCCTTAGATTTTTTTTTTTTTTTTGGGGGGGGGGGGGGTTTCCTTGGTCCCCTATAGGGTTTGTCTGAGTCCTCCGAACTCCCGCCACCCCCTCCCTATAGAACAGCAGGGATCCCCCTATGGGGGTCCTATAGAGCAAGCGTTGCCCTATAAACAAAGCGTGCTCCCCTGAGAGGATTTCTATAGGGGTAAACGGCAAATAAGGGGCGGTGGGGTGGGGAGGGGAGTCTATAGGGGCCCCCATCGATGCCCGGGGAGGATCTATAGGGGCCTATAGGGGCCATGGCCTCCGTGCCCGTCTATTGCCTGTGCCGCCTGCCCTACGACGTCACGCGCTTCATGATCGAGTGTGATGGCTGCCAGGACTGGTTCCATGGCAGGTGGGCACTGGGATGGACTGGGAGGGAACTGGGATGGACTGGGAGGGAACTGGGATGGACTGGGAGGTGCTGGGAGGAACTGGGAAGGGATCGGGGCGGATTGGGAGGTGATGGAAGGGGACTGGGGGGCACTGGGAAGGGACTGGGATGTGCTGGGAAGGGATTGGGATGGGATGGATTGGGAGGTGATGGAAGGGGACTGGGGGGCACTGGAGGGGACTGGGAGGGAACTGGGATGGACTGGGAGGAACTGGGAAGGGATTGGGGCGGATTGGGAGGTGATGGAAGGCAACTGGGGGGCACTGGAGTGGACTGGGAGGAGACTGAGGGGCACTGGGAAGGGGCTGGGATGTGCTGGGAAGGGATTGAGTTGGGATGGATTGGGAGGTGATGGGAGGGGACTGGGATGGACTGGGAGACACTGGGATGGACTGGGAGGTGCTGGGAGGAACTGGGAAGGGATTGGGGCGGATTGGGAGGTGATGGAAGGGGACTGGGGGGCACTGGAGTGGACTGGGAGGAGACTGAGGGGCACTGGGAAGGGACTGGGATGTGCTGGGAAGAGATCGGGATGGGATGGATTGGGAGGTGATGGAAGAGGATTGGAGGGCACTGGAGGGGACTGGGATGGACTGGGGGGCACTGGGATGGACTGGGAAGGGATTGAGATGGATTGGGGGGTGCTGGGAGGGGCCTAGGGGGGACTGGGATGTGCTGGGAGGGACTGGGATGGATTGGGAGGTGCTGGGAGGGGTCTGGAGGGCACTGGAGGGGACTGGGATGGATTGGGAGGTGCTGAGTGGGGTCTGAGGGGCACTGGGAAGGAACTGGGATGGACTGGGGGACACTGGGAAGGGGTTAGGATGGACTGGGGGGTGCTGGGAGGGGCTCAGGGGAAACTGGGATGTACTGTGAGGGGGTTGGGGGGCACTGGGATGTACTGGGGGGACTGGGCTGGATTGGGAGACAGACTGGGAGGTGATGGAAGGTGTCTGAGGGGCACTGGAGGAGACTGGGATGGATTGGGATATACTGGGAAGGGACCGGGGGTCACTGGGAGGGAGAGTGGGTGGAGTTGGGGGGACTGGAGGGTAGTAGGAGGGAACTGGAGGCACTGGGAGCTACTGGGAGGGATTGGGAAGGGGACTGGGGGAGAACTGGGAGGGAGTGGGAAGGGGACTGGGGGCACTGGGAGCTACTGGGAGGGAGTGGGAAGGGGACTGGGGGAGAACTGGGAGGGAGTGGGAAGGGGACTGGGGGCACTGGGAGCTACTGGGAGGGATTGGGAAGGGGACTGGGGGAGAACTGGGAGGGAGTGGGAAGGGGACTGGGGGCACTGGGAGCTACTGGGAGGGAGTGGGAAGGGGACTGGGGGAGAATGAAGAAAAGACTGGGGGAGAACTGAGGGGCACTGGGAGGGACTGGGAAGGGAACAGGGCATACTGGGTTATACTGGGAGACGCTGGAAGGAGACAGGGATGGGGAACCGAGTGGTGAAGGAAGGCACTGGGGTGGACTGGGGTGAATTGGGAAGTTGTGGGGTGGGTGCTGGGCCGTACTGCGGGGGCGGCGGGGGGGGTACTGGTGTGTACTGGGATGGACTGGGATGGACTGGTGACGCTGTCCCTGCAGCTGCGTGGGGGTGGAGGAGGAGGCGGCGGCCGAGATCGACCTCTATCACTGCCCGCAGTGCGCTGTGCTCAGGGGGCCCTCCGTCAGTGAGTGGGGCTGGGGGCACGGCGGGGGGCGGCAGTGTGTGGGGCTGGGCCCTATAGGGCTGGGGGTGGGATTTATGGGGTCGGCAGTGTGTGGGGCTGGGCCCTATAGGGCTGGGGGTGGGATTTATGGGGTTGGCAATGTGTGGGGTTGGGCCCTATGGGGTCGGCAGTGTGTGGGGCTGGGCCCTATAGAGCTGGGGGTGGGATTTATGGGGTCGGCAGTGTGTGGGGCTGGGGGTGGGCCTTATGGGGTCGGCAGTGTGTGGGGCTGGGCCCTATAGAGCTGGGGTTGGGCCCTATGGGGTCGGCAGTGTGTGGGGCTGGGCCCTATAGGGCTGGGGGTGGGATTTATGGGGTCGGCAGTGTGTGGGGCTGGGCCCTATAGGGCTGGGGGTGGGATTTATGGGGTCGGCGGTGTGTAGGGCTGGGCCCTATAGGGCTGGGGTTGGGCCTTATGGGGTTGGCAGTGTGTGGGGTTGAGCCCTATAGGGCTGGGGGTGGGATTTATGGGGTCGGCAGTGTGTGGGGCTGGGCCCTATAGGGCTGGGGTTGGGCCTTATGGGGTTGGCAATGTGTGGGGCTGGGCCCTATAGGGCTGAGGTTGGGCTCTATGGGGTCAGCAGTGTGTGGGGCTGGGGGCTGTGGGGTTGGCAATCTGTGGGGTTGGGCTCTATGGAGCTGGGGTTGGGCCTTATGGGATCGGCACTGTGTGGGGCTGGGCCCTATAGGGCTGGGGTTGGGATTTATGGGGTCGGCAGTGTGTAGGGCTGGGCCCTATAGGGCTGGGGTTGGGCCCTATAGGGTCGGCAATGTGCGAGCTTGGAACATATGGGGTCGACAGTGTGTGGGGCTGGGCTCTATAGGGCTGGGGTTGGGCCTTAGGGGGTCAGCAGTGTGTGGGGTTGAGCCCTATAGGGCTGGGGTTGGGCCCTATGGGGTCGGCAGTGTGTGGGGCTGGGCCCTATAGGGCTGGGTTGGGCCCTATAGGGCTGAGAGCGAACTGCATAGGGTTCTATAGGGCTCTATAGGATCCTATGCGGCTGGGGTTGAACCATACAGGGCTGTGGGGGGGCCATATAGGACCATATGGGGCTGCGGTGGGGCCATATGGGGCTGGGGTGAGGCCATATAGGGCCATATGTGGCTGTGGGAGGGCCATATAGGGCCATATGGGACTGCGGGGAGGCCATATAGGGTCAAGACTGAAGCATATGGGGCTGCGTTGGGGCCGTATAGGGCCATATGGGGCTGTAGTGGGGCCGTATAGGGTCAAGACTGAACCATATGGGGCTGCGGTGGGGCCATATAGGGCCATATGTGGCTGGGGGAGGCCATATGGGGTTGTGGTGGGGCCATATGGGGCTGCGGGGGGGCCATATAGGGCCATATGAGGGTGTGGTGAGGCCATATAGGGCCACATGGGGCTGGGGGAGGCCATATGGGGCTGCGGTGGGGCTATATGGGACCATATGGGGCTGCGGAGGGGCCATATAGGGCCTGGCTCCCCCCGGGTCCCTATAGGTCCCTATAGGTCCTCCTGCCCCGTAGTGAAGCGGCGCCGGGCCGCCCCCAAAGGCGCTGCGGGGGACGCGGATGTGGGGCGCCCCATAAGGACCGGCAGCGCTCAGTTCGTGCGGGAGCTGCGGGGTCGCACCTTCCCCAGGTGAGGGGCGGCTGTGGGGCGCTTGTAGGGCCGCTGGTTTTTCTATACGGTTTTCGTTTTGTTGTGGGGCTTTTCTGTTTGCTTATAGGGTTTTTTGTTTCTATATATGGTCTTTTCTCCGTTTGTAGGGCCCTTTGTTTCCCTATAGGGCCCTTTGTTTCCCTATGGGGCCCTTTGTTTCCCTATAGGGCCCATCTCCCTCCTGTAGGGCCCTCGGTTCCCTTGTAGAGCCTGTCCTCCATTTATAGGGTCCATCACTGCTCTCTAGGTTCCTTTATTCCCACATATGGGCTTTTTGTTCCCTTATAGGGCCGCTGTTGCTCTTGTAGGGTCCTTTGTTCTGCTGTGCGCTCCATCTCTCTCCCCTATAGGTTCCCTCGGTCCTCCAGATTTTTGTAGGATTTTTGCCATTCCGTAGAGCTTTCCACTATCTATAGCTCCTCTGTCTATTCTTCTCAGGCCCTGTAGACCCCATAACTCCCCAATAGACCCCACAACCCCCCCCTTATAGACCCCACAACCCCCCCCCACAGACCCCACAACCCCCCCCTTATAGACCCCACAACCCCTCCCTTATAGACCCCATAACGCCCCCCCCATAGACCTCATAACTCCCCCCCTTACAGACCCCGTAACTCCCCGCCTTACAGATTCCATAACTCTTCCCCTACAGACCCCATAACCCACCCTATAGATCCCACAACCCCCCCATAGACCCCATAACCCCCCCTATAGACCCCACAGACCCCATAATCCCCCCCAGACCCCATAACCCCCCTTACCCCCCCCGCAGTGCAGACGAGGTGCTGCTGAAGCCCAGCGGTGTGCAGCTGAAGGTGGAGGACCTGGAGGAGCTCCATAACCCCCCTATAGACCCCATAACCCCACCTATAGAACCCACAGACCCCATAACCCCCCCTATAGACCCCCCAGATCCCATAACCCCCCCACAGACCCCATAACCCCCCCATAACCCCCCCTCCCCCCCCCGCAGTGCAGACGAGGTGCTGCTGAAGCCCAGCGGGGCGCAGCTGATGGTGGAGGACCTGGAGGAGCTCCATACCCCCCCTATAGACCCCATAACCCCTCCTATAGACCCCCCAGACCCCATAACCCCCCCACAGACCCCATAACCCCCCCTTGCCCCCCCCTACAGTGCAGACGAGGTGCTGCTGAAGCCCAGCGGGGCGCAGCTGATGGTGAAGGACCTGGAGGAGCCCCCTGAGCCCCCACAACCCCCCCCATAGACTCCGTAACCCCCCCTATAGACCCCCCAGACCCCATAACCCCCCCACAGACCCCATAACCCCCCCATAACCCCCCCCAGACCCCATAACCCCCCTTACCCCCCCCGCAGTGCAGACGAGGTGCTGCTGAAGCCCAGCGGGGCGCAGCTGATGGTGGAGGACCTGGAGGAGCTCCATAACCCCCCTAGAGACCCCATAACCCCCCCTATAGACCCCCCAGACCCCATAACCCCCCCCCAGACCCCATAACCCTCCCTTGCCCCCCCCGCAGTGCAGACGAGGTGCTGCTGAAGCCCAGCGGGGCGCAGCTGATGGTGAAGGACCTGGAGGAGCCCCCTGAGCCCCCATAACCCCCCCCATAGACCCCATAACCCCCCCCAGAGACCCCATAACCCCCCCCAGACCCCATAACCCCCCCACAGACCCCATAACCCTCCCTTGCCCCCCCCGCAGTGCAGACGAGGTGCCCAGAGGGGCGCAGCTGACGGTGGAGGACCTGGAGGAGCCCTGAGTCCCCACAACCCCCCCCATAGACCCCATAACCCCCCCAGAGACCCCATAACACCCCCCCCAGACCCCATAACCCCCCCTTGCCCCCCCTACAGTGCAGACGAGGTGCTGCTGAAGCCCAGCGGGGCGCAGCTGATGGTGGAGGACCTGGAGGAGCCCTGAGTCCCCATAACCCCCCCCTATAGACCCCATAACCCCCCCACAGACCCCATAACCCCCCCAGAGACCCCATAACCCCCCCACAGACCCCATAACCCCCCCCAGACCCCATAACCCCCCTTACCCCCCCCGCAGTGCAGACGAGGTGCTGCTGAAGCCCAGCGGGGCGCAGCTGATGGTGAAGGACCTGGAGGAGCCCCCTGAGCCCCCACAACCCCCCCCATAGACTCCGTAACCCCCCCTATAGACCCCCCAGACCCCATAACCCCCCCCACAGACCCCATAACCCCCCCATAACCCCCCCCCAGACCCCATAACCCCCCTTACCCCCCCCGCAGTGCAGACGAGGTGCTGCTGAAGCCCAGCGGGGCGCAGCTGATGGTGTAGGACCTGGAGGAGCTCCATAACCCCCCTAGAGACCCCATAACCCCCCCTATAGACCCCCCAGACCCCATAACCCCCCCCCAGACCCCATAACCCCCCCTTGCCCCCCCCGCAGTGCAGACGAGGTGCTGCTGAAGCCCAGAGGGGCGCAGCTGACGGTGGAGGACCTGGAGGAGCCCTGAGTCCCCACAACCTCCCCCTATAGACCCCATAACCCCCCCCAGAGACCCCATAACCCCCCCCCAGACCCCATAACCCCCCCTCGCCCCCCCTACAGTGCAGACGAGGTGCTGCTGAAGCCCAGCGGGGCGCAGCTGATGGTGGAGGACCTGGAGGAGCCCTGAGTCCCCACAACGCCCCCCTATAGACCCCATAACCCCCCCCACAGACCCCATAACCCCCCCTTGCCCCCCCCGCAGTGCAGACGAGGTGCTGCTGAAGCCCAGCGGGGCGCAGCTGACGGTGGAATACCTGGAGGAGAAGAGTTTCAGCGTCCCCATCCTGGTGGCCCGCAAAGAGGGGCTGGGGATGACGTTGCCCCCCCCCAGCTTCGGCCCCCGCGACGTCGAACACTACGTGGGTGAGTGGGGCGGGGGGGGCTAAAGGGGGGGGGGTCCTGACCCCAAATCTGACCCCAATCTGCCCCTAAATGACCCCAAAATGAGGCCGTGAGATGCTTCAGGGGGGTTTGGGGGCTCAAAGGACCCCCCCAGTGCACAATATTGGGGTTTGGGGGTGTCCCCCCCCAGAAGAATGGACATTGAGTAACTTGTGGGGCTTTTGGGGGTTTCCTGACCCCCCAACCTGCCCCTAAATGACCCCAAAATGAGGCCGTGAAATGCTTCAGGGGGGTTTTGGGGCTCCAAGGACCCCCCCTATTTCACAATATTGGGATTTTGGGGCTCAAAGGACCCCCCCATTTCACAATATTGGGGTTTTGGGGCTCCAAGGACCCCCCCAGTGCACAATATTGGGTTTTGGGGGTGTCCCCCCCCAGAAGAATGGGCATTGAGTCACTTGTGGGGTTTTTGGGGGTTTCCCGACCCCAAATCTGACCCCAATCTGCCTCTAAATGACCCCAAAATGAGGCCGTGAAATGCTTCAGGGGGGTTTTGGGGCTCAAAGGACCCCCCCAAGTTCACAATATTGGGGTTTTGGGGCTCAAAGGACCCCCCAGTGCACAATATTGGGGTTTGGGGGTGTCCCCCCCCCCAGAAGAATGGGCATTGAGTCACCTGTGGGCCTTTTGGGGGTTTCCTGACCCCAAATCTGACCCCAACCTGCCCCTAAATGACCCCAAAATGAGGCCGTGAGACACTTGAGGGGGTTTGGGGCTCAAAGGACCCCCCCCAAGTTCACAATATTGGGGTTTTGGGGCTCCAAGGACCCCCCCAGTGCACAATATTGGGGTTTTGGGGGTGTCCCCCCCCAGAAGAATGGACGCTGAGTCACTTGTGGGGCTTTTGGGGGTCTCCTGACCCCAAATCTGACCCCAATCTGCTCCTAAATGACCCCAAAATGAGGCCGTGAAATGCTTCAGGGGGGTTTTGGGGCTCAAAGGACCCCCCCTATTTCACAATATTGGCGTTTTGGGGCTCAAAGGACCCCCCCAGTGCACAATATTGGGGTTTGGGGGTGTCCCCCCCCAGAAGAATGGACATTGAGTCACCTGTGGGCCTTTTGGGGGTTTCGCGACCCCAAATCTGACCCCAACCTGCCCCTAAATGACCCCAAAATGAGGCCGTGAGACACTTGAGGGGGTTTGGGGCTCAAAGGACCCTCCCCAAGTTCACAATATTGGGGTTTTGGGGCTCCAAGGACCCCCCCAGTGCACAATATTGGGGTTTTGGGGGTGTCCCCCCCCCAGAAGAATGGACGCTGAGTCACTTGTGGGGCTTTTGGGGGTCTCCTGACCCCAAATCTGACCCCAATCTGCTCCTAAATGACCCCAAAATGAGGCCGTGAAACGCTTCAGGGGGGTTTGGGGCTCAAAGGACCCCCCCAAGTTCACAATATTGGGGTTTGGGGGCTCAAAGGACCCCCCCAGTGCACAATATTGGGGTTTGGGGGTGTCCTGTCCCTCCCCCCCCAGAGGAATGGGCATTGAGTCACTTTGGGGGTTTTGTGACCCCAAATCTGACCTCAGTCCACCCCAAATGAACCCAAAATGACCCCGTGAGATGGATTTGGGTGTGAAGTTCTCCCCCCCAGTGCACAATTTGGGGGTTTGGGGGTGTCCCCCTCCCCCCCCCCCCATTAAAATGGACACTGAATCACGTTTGGGGCTTCTGGGGGGTCCTCAGATCCCAAATTTCACCCTAAATCCCACCCCAATCTCCCCCAAATTGCCCCAAAATTACCTCAAAACTTCTGACCCACATTTGGGGTTCTGTGTGACCCCAAATCCCTCCTGACCACATTTGGGGTTCCATGGATCCCCTAAAACCCTTTTTACCCACATTTGGGGTTCTTTGGGTCCCCAACCCGCCCCCGACCCACATTTGGAGTTCCATAAATCCCCCAAACCTCCCCGACCCACATTTGGGGTTCTATGGATCCCCCAAACCCCACTTGACCCACATTTGGGGTTCTATGGGTCCCCAATCCCCTTCTGACCCACATTTGGGGTTCTGTGTGACCCCAGACCTCTCCTGACCCACATTTGGGGTTCTGTGGGTCCCCAAAACCCCACCTGACCCACATTTGGGGTTCTGTGAGTCCCCTTAACACCTCCTGACCCACATTCGGGTTTTCATCAATGCCTCAAACCCCACCTGACCCACATTTGGGGTTCTATGGGTCCCCAATCCCCTTCTGACCCATATTTGGGGTTCTGTGTGACCCTAGACCTCTCCTGACCCACGTTTGGGGTTGTATGGGTCCCCAATACCCCCTGACCCACATTTGGAGTTCCATAAATCTCCCAAACCCCTCCTGACCCACATTTGGTCATGATCTGGACAGGCTGGATAGCTGGGCTGAAGCCAATGGGATGAGGTTTAATAAGACCAAATGCCGGGTCCTACACTTTGGCCACGGCAACCCCAAGCAACGCTACAGGCTTGGGGCGGAGTGGCTGGAAGACTGTGTAGAGGAAATGGACCTGGGGGTGTTGGTTGACGCTCGGCTAAACATGAGCCAGCAGTGTGCCCGGGTGGCCAAGAAGGCCAATGGCATCCTGGCTTGCATCAGAAGTAGTGTGACCAACAGGAGCAGGGAAGTAATTGTCCCCCTGTACTCAGCTCTGGTGAGGCCGCACCTTGAGTACTGTGTCCAGTTCTGGGCCCCTCACTACAAGAAAGACATCGAGGCCCTGGAGCGTGTTCAAAGAAGGGCAACAAAACTGGTGAGGGGTCTGGAGCACAGGCCTTATGAGGAGCGGCTGAGGGAGCTGGGATTGTTCAGTCTGGAGAAGAGGAGGCTCAGGGGAGACCTTATTGCTCTCTATAACTACCTGAAGGGAGGTTGTAGCGAGCTGGGGGTCGGCCTCTTCTCTCGGGTAACTGGTGATAGGACTAGGGGGAATGGTTTCAAGCTGCGCCAGGGAAGATTCGGACTGGATATTAGGAAATACTACTTCTCTGAAAGGGTGATCAGGCACTGGAATGGGCTGCCCAGGGAGGTGGTGGAGTCACCGACCCTGGAGCTGTTCAAGGAACGATTGGATGTTGTGTTGAGGGATATAGTTTAGCGAGAACCATGGGTGATAGGTGGATGGTTGGACTGGATGATCTTATAGGTCTTTTCCAACCTTAGTGATTCTGTGATTCTGTGATTCTGTGATTTGGGGTTCTATGGGTCCCAACCCCCCCCCCAACCCACATTTGGGGTTCTGTGTGTCCCCCAACCCCCTCCTGACCCACATTTGGGGTTCTGTGGGTCCCCACCCCCCCCGACCCACATTTGGGGTTCTGTGTGTCCCCCAACCCCCCCCCCTCACCCACATTTGGGGTTCTGTGTGTCCCCCAACCCCCCCCCCCTGACCCACATCTGGGGTTCTGTGTGTCCCCCAACCTCCCCTGACCCACATTTGGGGTTCTGTGTGTCCCCCAACCTCCCCTGACCCACATTTGGGGTTCTATGTGTCCCAACCCCCCCCCGACTCACATTTGGGGTTCTGTGTGTCCCCCAACCCCCCTTGACCCACATTTGGGGTTCTATGGGTCCCCAACCCCCCCGACCCACATTTGGGGTTCTGTGTGTCCCCAACCCCCTCCTGACCCACATTTGGGGTTCTGTGTGTCCCCCAACTCCCCTGACCCACATTTGGGGTTCTGTGTGTCCCCCAACCCCCCCCCCGACCCACATTTGGGGTTCTGTGTGTCCCCCAACCTTCCCTGACCCACATTTGGGGTTCTGTGTGTCCCCCAACCCCCCCTGACCCACATTTGGGGTTCTGCGTGTCCCCCAGACCCCAAAGACCCCTGCCCCACACCGGGGCTCCTCACGCCTCAACCTATGGGATTTCCCCCCGCCTTCCCCCCACCGTTTGGGGCTTTGGGGTCTCCCCGCCCCCCCCCCCGACCCCCCGGCCGTGTTTTGGGGTCCCCCAGGAGCGGAGAAGGAGGTGGAGGTGCAGGACGTGGGGCGCCAGGCCCCCCTCACCATGAAATTGGGGGATTTCGTCTCCTACTTCTGCGGCGCGCGGCGCGACCGCGTCCTCAACCTCACCGCGCTGGAGTTCTCCGATACCAGGTGGGGGGGATTTGGGGGGGGAATGGGGGGATTTGGGGTGATGGGGGGGCTGGGGGGAGTGGGGGGCGTTTGGGGTGGGGGGGGGCTGGAGGGGGATTTAGGGGGTGGGGGGTGGATTTGGGGTGGGGGGGAGGCTGGGGAGTGTAGGGGGGATTTGGGGTGGGGGGGCCGGGGGGTGTGGGGGCAATTTGGGGTGAGGGGGGGCTGCGGAGTGTGGGGTGGATTTGGGGTGGGGGGGGGGGGCTGGGGAGTGTGGGGGGATTGGAGGTGGGGGGGCTGTGGGGCATTTGTGGGGGGTTTGGGGTGAGGGGGGGCTGGGGGGAGTGGGGTGGATTTGGGGTGGGGGGGGGCTGGGGGGAGTGGGGTGGATTTGGGGTGGGGGGGGGCTGGAGGGGGATTTAGGGGCTGGGGGGTGTGGGGTGGGATTTGGGGTGGGGGGGTGGCTGGGGAGTGTGGGGGGGATTTGGGGTTGGGGGGGGGGGGTGGGGGTGTGGGGGGGATTTGGGGTGGGGGGGCCGGGGGGTGTGGGTGGATTTGGGGGTGGGGGGGGGGCTGGGGGTGTGGGGGGGATTTGTGGGGTGGGGGGGGGCTGGAGGGGATTTGGGGGGTTGGGGGGTGAGGGGTGGATTTGGGGTGGGGGGGGGGGGCTGGGGAGTGTGGGGGGGATTTGAGGTGGGGGGGCCGGGGGGTGTGGGGGCAATTTGGGGTGAGGGGGGGCTGGGGGGAGTGGGGTGGATTTGGGGTGGGGGGGGGGGCTGGGGGGGATTTAGGGGGATTTGGGGGTGTGGGTGGGGGGGGGACGCTTGGGGTGTAGGGGGGCCTTGGGGGGGTGGGGGCAAGTGGCAATTTGGGGTGAGGGGGGGCTGGGGGGGTGGGGTTGGATTTTGGGTGGGGGGGGCGGGGTGAGGGGTGGGGGTGGATTTGGGGTGGGGGGAGGCTGGGGAAGAAAGTGGGGGGATTTGGGGGGGGGGGGTGGGGGGCTGGGGGTGTGGGGGGATGGATTGGGGTGGGGGGGGGGGCTGGGGGGAGTGGTGGGGGGGATTTGGGGTGGGGGGGGGGGAGTGGGAGGGGGGATTTGGGGGGGGAGGGGCTGGAAGAGGGGGGGCGTTTGTGGGGGGGGGAGGGGGGCTGGGGGTGGATTGGGGAGTGGGGGGGATTTGGGGGGGGGGGGGGCTGGGGGGAGTGGGGGGGGGATTTGGGGTGGGGGGGGGGGTGTGGGTTGGGGTGTGGGGGGCTGGGATGGGTTGGGGGGGATTTGGGGTGGGGGGGGCCGGGGTTGTGGGGGGGATTTGGGGTGAGGGGGGGCTGGGGGGAAGTGGGGGGCATTTGGGGTGGGGGGGGGCTGGGGGTGGGGGGCATTTTGGGGGGGGGGGGGGTGGGCTGGATTTGGGGTGATGTGGGGGGCTGGGGGGTGGGGGGGGGATTTGGGGGGGGGGGGGGCACGGGGAGGGATTGTGGGGGTGATTTGGGGGGGCCTGGGGGGTGGGGTGGATTTGGGTGGGGGTTTGGGGTGGGGGCCGGGCCGGGAGTGTGGGGGGCATTTGGGGTGAGGGGGGTGGCTGGGGGTGTGGGGGGGATTTGGGGTGAGGGGGGCCCCATAGGTGGGGGGGATTTTGGGGTGAGGGGGGGTGGAAGAACCCTGGGGGGCGCGTTGGGGTGGGGGGAGGGCGTGGAAGGGTGGGGGGGCTGGGGGGATGGGGGGTCTGGGGGGTGGGGGGGCCATTGGGGTGGGGGGTGACCCCATGGGGGCCGAGGGGAGGGCTTTTGGGATTCTCCTGACCACACTGACCCCATATCCCATCTTTTGGGTTTTCCTGGCCATGCTAACCCTAACAGGATATCTTTTGGGATCCTCCTGGCCGTGCTGACCCCATAGCCCATCTTTTGGGATCCTCCTGGCCGTGCTGACCCCATAGCCCATCTTTTGGGATCCTCCTGGCCCTGCTGACCCCATAGCCCATCTTTTGGGATCCTCCTGGCCCTGCTGACCCCATAGCCCATCTTTTGGGATCCTCCTGGCCCTGCTGACCCCATAGCCCATCTTTTGGGGTTCTCCTGGCCCTGCTGACCCCATATCCCATCTTTTGGGATCCTCCTGGCCCTGCTGACCCCATAGCCCATCTTTTGGGATCCTCCTGGCCCTGCTGACCCCATATCCCATCTTTTGGGATCCTCCTGGCCCTGCTGACCCCATATCCCATCTTTTGGGATCCTCCTGGCCCTGCTGACCCCATAGCCCATCTTTTGGGATCCTCCTGGCCCTGCTGACCCCATAGCCCATCTTTTGGGATCCTCCTGGCCCTGCTGACCCCATAGCCCATCTTTTGGGGTTCTCCTGGCCCTGCTGACCCCATATCCCATCTTTTGGGTTTTCCTGGCCATGCTAACCCTAACAGGATATTTTTGGGGTTCTCCTGGGCCTGCTGACCCCATAGCCCATCTTTTGGGATCCTCCTGGCCCTGCTGACCCCATAGCCCATCTTTTGGGATCCTCCTGGCCCTGCTGACCCCATATCCCATCTTTTGGGATCCTCCTGGCCGCGGGCGCGGTCCGAAGCCTGACCCCAGTTCTCGCCATCTTCGGGAAGGGGACCTTCACTGACCACCGACTGGGGGCGGGACCTTTGCGGTGTGCCAATCTTTGCCCCAGGGTACTTCCAACGGGGTATGGGGCTGTGTGGGGGCTTATCGATTTTTTTTGTTATGGGGCTGTGTGGGGTGCTTATGGGGCGGTTATGGGGCTGTGTGGGGCGCTTATGGGGCGGTTATGGGGCTGTGCGGGACGCTTATGGGGTGGTTATGGGGCTGTGCGGGGCGCTTATGGGCGAAGTTTGGGGCTGGGTGTGTGGGGCGGTGGGGGCCATGGGGCAGTTTGGGGGTTCATGGGGTGGTTTTTGGATCGAGGGGGGGTTTGAGGTGTTATGGGGCTGGTGTACTAGGGTACGCTTATGGGGCGGTTATGGGGCTGTGTGGGGCGGTTACAGGGCGGTTTTGGAGAGGTTATGGGGTTCTTGGGGTGGTTATGGGGTGGTTTGGGGGCTGTATGGGGTGGTTTTGGAGAGGTTATGGGGGTTTGAGGTGGTTATGGGGCTGTGTGGGGCGGTTATGGGGCGGTTATGGGGCTGTGTGGGGTGGTTATGGGGCTGTGTGGGGCGGTTATGGGGTGGTTATGGGGCTGTGTGGGGCGGTTATGGGGCGGTTATGGGGCTGTGTGGGGTGGTTTTGGAGAGGTTATGGGGGTTTGAGGTGGTTATGGGGCTGTGTGGGCTGGTTATGGGGCGATTATGGGGCTGTGTGGGGTGGCTTTGGAGAGGTTATGGGGGTTTGAGGTGGTTATGGGGCTGTGTGGGGCGGTTATGGTGGCGGTA
>JARXNR010000386.1:0-20874 GCA_036346035.1 Crossoptilon crossoptilon | reverse complement strand
CCATTGTATCTCCTGCCAAGACCCCAAAGTGCACCAGTGCAGTTCCTTGACCCCATATCTGCCCCCCAAGACCCTCAATTGCCCCAAATGTGACCCCTCTGACCCCATATCTGCCCCCCAAGACCCCCAAGCACCCCAAATGTGGTCCCTCTGGCCTCGTATCTGCCCCCAAGACCCCAAAGTGCCCCCTTTGCACTTCTTTGACCCCATATCTGCCCCCCAAGACCCTCAACTGCCCCAAATGTGACCCCTCTGACCCCCAGATCTGATCTGCCCCCCAGAAGCCCTCAGTTGCACCAATTAGTGTACCATCTGACCCATATCTGCCCCCCTAAAACCGACCAAGAGACCGACAGTTGTCCCCTTGTTGTCCCCATGTTGTCCCCATGTTGTCCCCATGTTGTCCCCTTGTTGTCCCCTCATTGTCCCCATGATGTCCCCTTGTTGTCCCCATGCTGTCCCCATGTTGTCCCCATGTTGTCCCCATGTTGTCCCCTTGTTGTCCCCATGTTGTCCCCATGATGTCCCCATGTTGTCCCCATGATGTCCCCATGTTGTCCCCTTGTTGTCCCCTCATTGTCCCCATGCTGTCCCCTTGTTGTCCCCCCGCCGTCCCCCCGCCGCCCCTCCCCACTCACAGGCGAGCAGCGGCTGGGCGCAGCCGGCAGGATGGGCCGCGCGAAGCGGCGCTGGGAGCCGACGGCGGCGGGGAATGGCGGCGAGGAGAGGAGGGCGGCCGCCAGGTTGAGGCGGGAGATCCAGGCCGTCATGTCCGCCTCGCTCCTGGGGGCGGCACGGCTCAGCGCCCGCAGCCCCACACAGCCCCACGGCCGCCATCTTGGGCCCCACCTTGCCCCGTGGCGGCCATCTTGCCCCCCCACCACCTTGCCCCGTGGCGGCCATCTTGCCCCACAGCAGCCATCTTGCCCCCCCACCACCTTGCCCCCATGGCGGCCATCTTGCCTCACCACCACCTTGCCCCCAAGGCAGCCATCTTGCCCCCACAGCGGCCATCTTCCCCCCCCACCACTTTGCCCCCATGGCAGCCATCTTCCCCCCCCACCATCTTGCCCCCATGGCAGCCATCTTCCCCCATCCACCACCTTGCCCCCAAGGCAGCCATCTTGCCCCCATGGCAGCCATCTTGCCCCCCCACCACCTTGCCCACTTGGCAGCCATCTTGCCCCCACAGTGGCCATCTTGCCCCCCCCCCACCTTGCTCACTTGGCAGCCATCTTGCCTCCCCACCTCCCCGCCATCTTGCCCCCATGGCAGCCATTTTACCTACCACCATCTTGCCCCCCACCGCCTTGCCCCATTTAGCAGCCATCTTGCCCCATAGCGGCCATCTTGCCCCACCACCATCTTGCCCCATGATGTCCATCTTGCCCCCATGGCAGCCATCTTGCCCCCATAGTGGCCATGTTGCCCCACCACCACCTTGCCCCCTTGGCAGCCATCTTGCCCCATAGTGGCCATCTTGCCCCACCACCACCTTGCCCCCAAGGCAGCCATCTTGCCCCATAGCGGCCATCTTGCCCCACTGCCATCTTGTCCCTGTGGCAGCCAACCCATCCCCCACCTCCTCACCCACTTGGCAGCCATCTCACCCTCCCGCCACCACACCCTACCACCTTGCCCCCTTGGCAGCCATCTTGCCCCATAGTGGCCATGTTGCCCCACCACCACCTTGCCCCCTTGGCAGCCATCTTGCCCTACGGCGGCCATCTTGTCCTCATGGCAACCACCTCACCCCACCGGCCCACAGCAGGGCAGACTCACGAGGCCTGGAAGAGCAGGACGCGGCGGTCGGCCGTCTGCAGGCGGAAGACGTGTGGCCGCTTGGTGTACTTGCTGGCTCTCTCAGCCAACGCATGATGGACGCCCAGGGGCTCCTCGGCCTCGGTTGTGGGGTCGGGGCCGCGCTGTGCAGAGCCAGCTTTGAGGAAGTAGAGCAGCGTGCCCCTCAGCACGGTGTGGAAGGACTTCCAGCCCCTCCGGCCCCACGGCGCTGTGGGGAGAAGGAGAGGGGTTGGGGTTCCCAAGGACCGCCATCTTTCCCTAGGCCCTAAAGAACACCTCGATTTCGCCACCCAGGACCATAAACAAACACCCCAAATTTGATTCCTTTCACCCGAATCTGCCCCCAGACACCAAACACCCCAAACCTGCTCCCTTTGGACCCCAACCCTGCTCCTCAGACCCCAGAACACCCCAAATCCCCAACTTTTCCTACCCCAAAACCCCGAAAACACCCCAAATCTAGCTCCCTGAGCACCCCAAATCTGATTCCTTTCACCCAAATCCCCCAGACCCCAAACACCCCAAACCTGCTCCCTTTGGACCCCAAATCTGTTCCTCAGACCACAGAACACCCCAAACCTGCTCCCTTTGGACCCCTAATTTTCCTCCCCCATACACCCCCAAAATATCCCCAAACTTGCCCTTCTTGTACCCCAACCCTGCTCCTCACACCCCTGAACACACCAAACCTGCTCCCTTTGGACTTCATACACCCCAAAGTGCCCCCCAGACCCTTAAACAAACACCCCAAATCTGATTGCTTTGACCCAAATCTGCCCCCAGACCAAAACCACGCCCAGTAAACCTGCCTCCCATTGGACCCCCCACCCCCAAACATGCCCTTTGGATATTTATCTCCCGGGCCCCCAAACATCCCAAATCTGATTCCTTTGACCCAAATCTGCCCCCAGACCCCAAACACCCCAAACCTGCTCCCCTTGGACCCCAAACTTGCCCCTCTTGGACCCCAACCCTGCTCCTCGGACCCCAAACACCCCAAATCTGCTCCCTTTGGACCCCAACTTTTCCTCCCCCCATACATCCCCAAAATACCCTAAATTTCCCAGGCCCCCAAACATTCCAAATCTGACTCCTTTGACCCAAATCTGCCCCCAGACCTCAAACACCCCAAACCTGCTCCCCTTGGACCACAAATCTGTTCCTCAGACCACAGAACACCCCAAACCTGCTCCCTTTGGACTCCTAATTTTCCTCCCCCATAGATCCCCAAAACATCCTAAAATTACATTTCAGGTTCCCAAACATCGCAAATCTCATTCCTTTGACCCAAATCTGCCCCCAGACGCCAAACACCCCAAACCTGCTTCTCTTGGACCCCAAACTTGCCCTTCTTGTACCCCAACCCTGCTCCTCACACCCCTGAACACCCCAAACCTGCTCCCTTTGGACCCCTAATTTTCCTCCCCATACACCTCTAAAATCCCCTAAATTTGCCCCCCAGGCCCCCAAACATCCCAAATCTGATTCCTTTGACCCAAATCTGCCCCCAGACCCCAAACACCCCAAACCTGCTTCCCTTGGACCCCAACCCTGTTCCTCAGACCCCAAACTGCTCCTCTTGGACCCCAATCTTTCCTCCCCCTATACCCCCCCAAAGTGCCCCCCACCCCCTTAAACCCCCAAACCTTCTCCCCTCCCCCCTACGCCTTCCTCCCCCAAAATTCACCCCCTCGACCCCAAATCCACTTTCAGACTCCCACCCCATCACCTCCCCCAGCCCCACATCCGCTCCCCTGACCCCAAACCCCGTGTCCCCCCCAAACTCCCCCCCCCCCTCAGCTCTCACCCTTCTTGCCCTCAGCCTCAGCCAGCACCTTTCGTGCCAGCCAGCCCTGCCGAAACGTGGTGGCCCCATCCTGACGTGGCAACTCCACCAAGGATGTGCTGCCCTTCCGGGGGGTTGGGGGGGTCGGGCCTTCCTCCTCCTCCTCCTCCTCGTCGCTGTTTGTAGGGTGGGAGCAGCGTCAGGGCGCATCCCAATGGACGCCCCCACCGATGTCCCCAATGTCCCCAGCTCACAGCCCGTACTCACGCCGCCCACTGCAGCTTCTGGCTGCGGATGGAGCTGTACAGAGCCTAAAGGGGATGGAAGCAGATTTAAGGATAGGGGGGGGGGTCAGGCCATAGGGTGCCCCCCCCCCCACTCACCCCAAATCGCAGCGCCCACCCCCATACCTTCAGCATCTCCTTGGGGAAGTCCTGCCCGTCCATCATCCCGCTGAGGTTGGCCACGAATTCGGCGCTGCTCATGGCACGGCCCAGGCGCTGTGGGGTGGGGGTGTTAAAATGGGGGGGGGGAGTGTGTCATCATCCCCCCCCCCCCCCGCCCCACATCGCTTAGGGACACCCCCCAAAATATCACCGTAGGTGGAACACAGAGCGACTCACGGGGCCGTGCAGGTCTGTGTTCAGCAGCATGATGGCACAGGTCAGCGAGTGCACTGCATCTGGGGGGGGCACAGGGTGGGGGGTTAAAAGGGGGGGGGGGCACAGGGTTAAAAAGGAAAGGGGTTAAAATGGAGGTGGGGGGGGCACAGGGTGGGGGGGTTAAAATGGAGGGGGGGCACAGGGATCAAATGGAAAGGGGTTAAAATGGAGGAGGGGGGGGCACAGGGTGGGGGGTTAAAATGGAGGGGGGGCACAGGGTTAAAATGGAAAGGGGTTAAAATGGAGGAGGGGGGGGCACAGGGTGGGGGGTTAAAATGGAGGGGGGGCACAGGGTTAAAATGGAGGGGGGGGCACAGGGTTAAAATGGAGGGGGGGGCACAGGGTGGGGGGTTAAAATGGAGGAGGAGGGGGTAGAGGGTGGGGGGGTTAAAATGGAGGGGGGGCACAGCGTTAAAATGGAGGAGGGTTAAAATGGAGAAGGAGGAGGCACAGGGTGGGGGGTTAAAATGGAGGGGAGGACACAGGGTGGGGGGGTTAAAATGGAGGGGGGACACAGGGTTAAAACGGAGGAGGGTTAAAATGGAGGAGGGGGGGCACAGGGTGGGGGGGTTAAAATGGAGGAGGGGGGCACAGAGTGGGGAAGTTAAAATGGAGGGGGGGAGGCACAGGGTGGGGGGTTAAAATAGAGGAGGGAGGGCAAAGGGTTAAAATGCAGGGGGGAACACAGGGTGGGGGGGTTAAAATGGAGGAGGGGGGCACAGGGTCAAAATGGAGCAGGATTAAAATGGAGGAGGAGGGGGGGCACAGGGTGGGGGTTAAAATGGAGGAGGAGGGGGCACAGGGTTAAAATGGAGGGGGGGAGCACATGGCTGGGGGGTTAAAATGGAGAAGGGGGGCACAGGCTTAAAATGGAGGGGGGTCAAAATGGTGGAGGGGGGGCACAGGGTGGGGGGTTAAAATGGGGGTGGCCCTCCCCCCCCCCCAACCCCCCCATCCCAAAAGCCCGTAAGAAGACGCAGTGCCCATCACGTAGTTATAAGGGCCATCGTGTAGCTATAGGGGATCTGGATGGGCACCACGTGGGGAAACTGAGGCACGGGATTGGGGAGGGGGGGTCCTGGAATTGAGGGGGGGGGTCTCACCTGGGGAAGGGAATGCATTGGGGTTGCAGTGGTGGAAACGCCGGGAGAAGTGACCCAGGATGCGCTCCCGTTCCTGAGTCTCCCCCGTCAGCATCAGAGCCTGCAGGAAGGTCCTGGGGGGGGGGAAAGCGGGGGCAGGGGGTGAAGGGGGTCTTTGCAACCCTACAGTGGGATCCCCCCCAAATCTGAGCCCCCAGCCCCCAAACCAGATGCTAAAGCTGCGTCCCTGCCCCAGAAACCCCGAAAGATCCCAAATCCCTCAACCCCAAACGCCCCAAATCCGCTCCCCGGCCCCCAAACCACCCCAAACCTGCCCCCCCGCCCCCCCGAACCGCTCAAAGCTACACCCCCACAACCCCAAAAGAACCCACATCCCCCTCCCTGACCCCCGAACCCCACAAATCCCCCACCCACGACCCCAGCAGCCCCCAGACCCCCCCCACATGCACCCCAAAACCCCTCCACCTCACCCCAAACCCCCCCTTGCTCCCCAAACCCCACAAATCCCCCACACACGACCCCAGCAGCCCCCAGACCCCCCCCCACATGCACCCCAACCCCCCACACAAATCCCCAAACCCCACAACCCCCAGCAGCCCCAGACCCCCCCCCACACCCCAGCACCCCAAGACCCCCCCGATCCCCAAACCCCACAAATCCCCCACCCACAACCCCAGCAGCACCCAGACCCCTCACACACCCACCACCCCCCCCACCTGATCCCCCACCCCCCCTTGACCCCCAAACCCCACAAATCCCCCACCCATGACCCCAGCAGCCCCAGACCCCCCCCACATGCACCCCAAGACCCCCCCACCTCACCCCCCGCCCCCCTTGACCCCCAAACCCCACAAATCCCCCAGCAGCCCCCAGACCCCCCCACACACGCACCCCATACCCCCCCCCCTCACCCCCCACCCCCCCTTGCTCCCCGTCAGCCTCACTGGGGGAACCCATGGGGGTCTGTACCCCACCCCCCCCCCCCCAACTCCCCCCCCCAGCCCCAGCCCCCCCTACCGCAGCGCCTGGTCCAGCGTCTGCCCTTCAAACTGGAAGAACTCCAGGTACTCCTGGGCCACCATGCTGCTGAATGCATTGCTTGGGGGGGGGAGGGGGGCACAATATAAAGCTTGGGGGGGGGTCCCAGCCACAGGACTGCCCCCCCCAACCCCAAAGACCCCCACCCTTACTTCTTCCGTAGGAATGCGGCCACCTGGGACTTCTTGAAGCCATCGAGGTGGAAGAGGCGTGAGGCCAAACGTTGAGCATCCTCACGGCCCCCCGGCCCCCCCGGCGGGCACCTGGGGGTACATGGGGTTGGGGGGGTCAGGGGGGGTCTTTGAGGGGGGGATTGGGGGATTTTTATGGAGGTGGGTGCGGAATGGGGGATGGGGAGATGGATGGGTGGGGGTATATGGGGTGGGTGGGGGTGTGGGGAGGGCAAATGGGGGTTGGGGGGTGGATGGACAGATGGGGGGGATGGGGGGCAGGTGGGGGTCTGGGGGGGTTCTTGGGGGTCTAAGGGGGATAGATGGACAGAATGGGGTCTGTAGGACTGACAGAAGGCTGGGGCGTGGATGGACGGACAGATGGGGGGCTGGGGGGCAGGTGGGGGTCTGGGGGGGTTCTTGGGGGGGTCTAAGGGGGATAGATGGACAGAATGGGGTCTGTAGGACTGACAGGAGGCTGGGGGGTGGATGGATGGACAGATGGGGGGCTGGGGGGCAGGTGGGGGTCTGGGGGGGACAGATGGGAGTGTGGGGACATGGATGGGGGTCTGAGGTGGACAGACAGACAGCATGGAGTTTGTGGGGACAGACGGGGTTTGGGGGGGGGATGGACGGACAGATGGGGGTCTGGGGGCAGGTGGGGGTTGAGGGGGGATAGGTGTGGGTCTGGGGGGGACAGAGGGATGGACAGATGGGGGCATGGGGGGGCAGAGAAACAGAATGGGGGTGTGGGGGTGTGAGTGGGAGTCTGGGGGGGGATGAGGAATAGGGGGACAGACAGACAGACAGATAGGGGGTCTATGGGGTTGTGGGGGGATCTGAGGGGGCAGATGGGGCTTTAGGGGGATGGATGGACAGATAGAGAAGGGTCTGGGGGTGGGGGAGGAGAATGGGGGGGGCACGTGGACAGAATGGGGTCTGAGCGGACAGACAGAGCGCCGGGGGGGGGGCAGATGGGGGTCTTGAGGCATGGATAGGGGGAGTCTGGGGTGGATGGATGGATTACATGGGGGTATGGGGGCAGCTGGGGGTCTTGGGGGAGGCAGACAGGCATGGGGGTGTTTGCAGGGATGGAGGGGGGCACAGACAGACAGATGGACACGAGTCTATGGGAACAGAGGGGTTACGAGAGGGCCTCCCCCAAAAAATAGGGGTGCAGCGCGGGGGTCCCTCACCCATGGGTGCCAGCGGGGGGGTCCGGCGGGGGCTCCTGGCCACTCTCAGGGGGCAGCTCCTCCGTGCTGGGGCATGGGGACGTGGGGGGGGGTGTGGGGAGCTGCGCCACGACCCCCCCAGGGGCACAGAGACCCCCCGGTGGGGGGGGAGTCCACCAAAGCCCCCCAGCACCCTCCAGCCCTGGAGGTCCCAGTGGCGGCTGGGCGGAGGTTGGGAAGGATGTGAGAGGGGTCTGGGGGCTGCGGGGGGGCAGCTGTTGCCCCCCCTGGGGCAAATTTGAGGAGGGAGAGGGGAGGATAAGGGGGCAGTTGTGGGGCTGCTGCCCCCCTCCCTGGAGGTATGGGGGGGTTGAGGGGGATGAATTTGGGGGGCTGGGGGGCTTCTGGTGCCCCCCTCCCTGCAGGTGACGGAGGGGTTCAGGGCAGCTGTGGGGGGGGGAATCCAGGGGGGTGGGGGGGTTCTGGTGCCCCCCTCCCTGCAGGTGATGGGGGGACATTTGGGGGCTTTGGGGAGGTGAATTTGGGGAGGTGGGGGACTTCTGAGGGTGATGTGGGGCAGTTGGGTGTGAGAGGCTGAAAGGCTCCGGGTCTCCCCCCAAAGGTGCCAAATCTTTGGGGTGCTCAGGGCTGGGGGGGGCCGAGTCCCCTTCTCTTGCGAGTCTGGGGGGGTCCTGGTGCCCCCCAGCCGGGGTCGAATCCAGGGGGCCAGAAAGCGTCAGACCTGAGGGGGGGGAAGAAAACACGGGGTGTGTGTGGGGGGTGTCCATCAACATCAGCCCCCAAAATCTGCGATATCCCCCCATATATCAACCAGTCCCCCCCCCCCAAAAAAAAAAGGGGTTGGGGTCCCACACTCACCTCGCTCAGCCACACCGTCCTCATCACTGTCCCTTCTTGTGGACGCTGTGACCTGCAGGGGGGACAGCGGGGTGGGCACGCCGCTATGGGGGGGAGGGGGGGAGTTTTGGGGTGCCCCCAACCCCCTCCCCACCCCACGTACCTCCTGGGTGCCCCCCATGGTGGGGGCTGCCGCGATGTCCCCCTCAGTGATCTGCAGGTGTGGTTTGTAGAGCCCGCAGAAGAGAGGGTTGGTGTGGAAGTGGGGCTCCTCTTCCTCCACGTCCTCCTCTTCCTCACCATCCTCCTCCTCATCTTCATCCTCCTCCTCCTCCTCCTCCTCCTCCTCCTCTTGCTCGCTCCATTTGGGGGCCCCATCTCTGGGACTGACCTTGGGGGAGGTGGTCTCATCTGTGGGTGTGGGTTTGGGGGAGGTGGGACCACCCATGGGTGTGGGTTTGGGGGAGGTGGTCTCATCCATAGGAACTCGTCCCCATGAGGTGGTCTCATCCATAGGTATGAATTTGGGAAAGGTGGTCCCATCCATAGATGGGGGTTTGGGGGTGGTGATTTCATCCATAGGAACTCGTCCCCATGAGGTGGTCTCATTCGTAAGTATGGATTTGGGTAAGGTGGTCTCATCCATAGGCGTGGGTTTGGAGGAGGTGGTCCCATCCATAGGCGTGGATTTGGGAAGGGTGGTCTCATCTATAGGAACTCGTCCCCATGAGGTGGTCTCATCCATAGGCATGGATTTGGGAAGGGTGGTCCCATCCATAGGCGTGGGTTTGGACGTGGTGGTCTCATCCATAGGAACTCGTCCCCATGAGGTGGTCTCATTCGTAAGTATGGATTTGGGGGAGGTGGTCCCATCCATAGGCGTGGGTTTGGGGGAGGTGGTCTCATCCATAGGTATGGATTTGGGGGAGGTGGTCTCATCCATTGGCCTGGATTTGGGGGTGGTGGTCTCATCCATAGGAACTTGTCCCCATGAGGTGGTCTCATCCATAGGTATGGATTTGGGAAAGGTGGTCCCATCCATAGGCGTGGGTTTGGGAAGGGTGGTCCCATCCATAGGAACTCGTCCCCACATGGTGGTCCCACTCATGTGTGTGGGATCAGATGAGGTGGCCCCAAAGGTGGGTGTGGATTTGGGTGAGAGGATCCCATAGGTGGGCACGTGCTGGTGGGGTGGGATGCTCCCACCCACGGGGGACATAGGGGAGGTGGTCTCAGACATGGAGTTCCAGCTCTGGGGTTCCATCGAGGTGCTCCCATCCATGGGCACGGATTGGGGCGAGGTGATCCCATAAGCACCCTCCTTTGAGGTTCTCCCACAGGTGGAGATGATGGGTTCTGCTGCGGTGATCCCATGGGTGCTCACGTCCTTTGGGGTGGTTCTCCCATATATGGATTGGGGTGAGATCCCATGGGTGTCCACGTTCTCCATCGAGGTTCTCCCAGGGGTGGGGATGGATTGGGGTGAGATCCCATAAGCACCCACATCCTCCTCTGAGGTTCTCCCATAGGTGGGGATGGGTTCTGTTGAGGTGATCCCATGGGTGCTCAGATCCTTTGGGGAGATGTTCCCATATGCGGGGATGGGTTGGGGTGAGATCCCACAAACATCCGTGTCCTCCAGCAAGGTTCTCCCACAGGTGGAGATGGATTCAGTTGAGGTGGTCCCACAGGTGCTCACATCCTTTGGGGTGGTTCTCCCATACGTGGGGATGGATTGAGGTGTGACCCCATAGACATCCGTGGTGTCCACTGAGGTTCCCCCAAATGTGGGGATGGACTCTGATAAGGCGATCCCACAGGCGGCTGCATCCTTTGGGGAGGGGTTCCCATACGTGGGGATGGATTGGGGTGGGGTCCCATAGGTGCCCACGGCCTCCATTGAGGTTCTCCCATAGGTGGGGATGGATTCATAGGTGATCCCATACATGGACACATCTTCTGTGGAGGTTCTCCCATAGGTGGGGATGGGTTCTGTTGAGGCGGTCCCATGGGTGGTCGCATCCTTTGGGGAGGGGTTCCCATACCCAGGGATGGATCGGGGTGAGATCCCATAGGCATCTGTGTCTTCCATTGAGGTTGTCCCACAGGTGGGGATGGGTTCTGTTGAGGTGGTCCCATGGGTGGTCGCATCCTTTGGGGAGGTTCTCCCATAGGTGGGGACGGATTGGGGTGAGATCCCATAGGTGTCCACATCCTGCAGCGAGGTTCTCCCATACGTGGGGATGGATTGGGGTGAGGTGGTCCCATGTGAGGCGGTCCCATGGGCGGTCGCATCCTTTGGGGAGGGGTTCCCATACCCAGGGATGGATTGGGGTGGGGTCCCATAGGTGCCTGTGTCCTCCACTGAGGTTCTCCCATAGGTGGGGATGGATTCATAGGTGGTCCCATACACGCACACGTCCTCTGAGGAGGTTCTCCCATAGGTGGGGATGGGTTCTGTTGAGGTGGTCCCATGTGAGCCGGTCCCATGGGCGGTCGCATCCTTTGGGGGGAGGTTCCCATACCCAGGGATGGATTGGGGTGAGATCCCATAGGTGCCCACGTCCTCCATTGAGGTTCCCCCATACGTGGGGATGCGCTCAGCTGAGGAGATCCCACAGGTGGCCGCATCCTTTGCAGAGGTTCTCCCACACGTAGGGATGGATTCGGCTGCGCTGACCCCACACGAGCCGACCCCATAGGAGCTCGCATCCTTTGCAGAGGTTCTCCCATACGTGGGGATGGACTGGGGTGTGCCGACCCCACACGAGCCGACCCCATGGGCAGTTTGGGAGCTCGTCCCAAGCGCAGCGATGGATCCGGTTGGGTCGGTGCCACGGGCGGCCGCAAACTTAGGCGAGGTTCTCCCATCCGTGGCGACGGATCGGGCCGAGACCCCGCAGGACCCCACACCCTGCAACGAGACCCCGGACCCCCCGCTCCCCTCAACATCCCCGCATCGGGACCCATCGTGCCGCCTGTCCCCACCGCGCGTCCCCTCGATGGCGCCCTGCAGGTCCCACACACACATCTGGGCCTGCACCAGGCTGGCCCAGAAGACATCTGCGGGCGGCGGGTTGGGGGCTCCGGGGGTCCCCGCAGGCGATGCCGCGTCGGAGAAGACGATGGCGTCCTGTGTGGCGGGGATGGGGGGGCGGCCCCCGGGCTGCTCCATGGTGGCACCGCTACGGCAGCCCCTCCGGCGGCGCCATGGCCGTGGGTCGGGCCTGGAGGGTGGGAGAGGAAGGTGGTAAGGGATGGATGGATGCTATGGGGCCGGCGCCCTATAGGGTGTGGGGAGCCCCATCGCGTGCCCCACGCCGTCACCGCGTCACCGCTCGCTGGCTTCCGGCCCCGCTCCTGGGGCAGGAAAGGGGGAGGGGAGGGAGGAAACCCAGCACCCCCCCCGCCCCATATGGCTCCCCACGCTGCGCCCCACACCCTGCCCCACATCTGCCCTACGAGCACGGCCCCATAGCAGCCGCCCAAAGCCACTGTGAACCACGGGGTGGGGGGCACGCGTGTGTCACCCCCCCTCCCCATACACACACAGCGTCCCCACGGCCAGCCCTACACCCACGGGGGGGGGGAGAGGGGGGGTGCCCAAAATGTGGGGCGGGGAAGCACTGCGCCCCACAAGTGGGAGCTTCCGGGGTGCGTGCGTGTGCGTGCGGGTGGGGGGGGGCTTGGGGGTGTAAATCCCACGGGCGGAGCGCACACGTGTGGGGCCTTCCTGCGTGGGGTGGGGGGCACGGCGGGTGGGTGACCCCCCCCCAAAGCCATGGGGAAAGGGGGGCGCATAGGGGAGCAGCCATGGGGCGAGGGCGCCGCGGGGTGGGGGACTCCAAATAGCGGGCGGGGGGTCCCATGTTGGGGGGGTTCGGAGCTCCCACCCCCCTCCCCGCGCTCCCCCACCCCGCTTCCCCCTCCCCGTACCGGCACCGCCGGCGCGAGCCGAGGGGCGTGGCCAAGACAGGCCCCTCCCCTTCCTCTCCCCGCCCATCGTGGGGGGCGTGGCTTCAGCTGGACTCACCCACCCGGCCAATCAGGCGAGGCCACGCCCCTTCTCTCCTTATTCCCCGCCCTACCAGCGTTCTTATTGGCCTCTATCAACCGGAAGAGGAAAGTCCATCGACCGGAAGAGGAAATTCTATCAACCGGAAGACGAAATTGCGAGAGGTTGCCGCTTTCGCAACGAGCGGCGTAGCGGGGCGGGGAGCCTCCCGGTTACCGGGGGGGGGGGGGTCACGGAGCGGCCCCTCCTGGAGCAGCGTTGCGACCGTGTTCGCCGCGGGGGGGTTGGGCCGGATGGCCTTGAAGGGCCCCCAACCGGAGCCCGGCCCATAACCGCACACACGCAGACACTGCGGGCAGCGCCTTTATTTCTATGGGGAGGGCCGCCCCCCATCCCCCACCCACGGCCGCCCCCCGTCACCGGCGCCGCAGGTAGAAGGACGTGATGGAGCCCGGGGCGGCGCGCGGCGCCAGGCCCAGCTCCTGGTCGGACTGCGGGGCGGTGCTCAGGAAATGGCCCGGGAACGCGGCGGCCTCGAAGCTGTGCGTGCTGCCCCCGAACGTCTTGTAGAACGTGTAGGGAACGGCCGCGTCCTCCGAGGCGAACAGATCCAACAGCTTCACCTCCTGCGGGATCGAAAGGTGTGGGCACCTCCTCTATGGGCCGCCCCATAGAGCCCCACATCCGGGGGTCACCGCCCCACAGAACCCAACTTCCAGGGGACACGACCCCATAGAACTCAACATCTGGAGTCACTGCCCCATAGAACACAACCTCCAGGGATCACCGCCCCATAGAACCCAACTTCTAGGGGACACTGCCCCATAGAACTCAACATCTGGGGTCACTGCCCCGTAGGGCCCCACATCCATGGGTCATCACCCCATAGAACCCCACATCCAGGGGTCACCACTCCATAAAACCCAACTTCCAGGGGACACTGCCCCATAGAATTCAACATCTGGGGTCACTGCCCCATAAAGCCCCACATCCAGGGATCACTACCCCATAGAATCCAGTCTCCAGGGATCACCACTCCATAAAGCCCCACATCCAGGGGTCACCACCCTATAAAACCCAACCTCCAGGGATCACTGCCCCATAGAGCCCCACATCCAGGGGTCACTGCCCCATAGAACCCAACTTCCAGGGGTCACTGCCCCATAGAGCTCCACATCTGGGGTTGCTGCCCCACAGAGCCCCACATCCAGGGGTCACCACCCCATAGAACCCCACTTCCAGGGGACACTGCCCCATAGAACACAGCTTCCAGGGATCACTGCCCCATAGAGCTCCACATCTAGGGGTCACCACCCCATAAAACCCAACTACCAGGGGTCACCACCCCATAAAACCCAACTACCAGGGGTCACCACCCCATAGAACCCAGCCTCCAGGGATCACCACCCCATAGAGCTCCACATCCAGGGGTCAGTGCCCCATAAAACCCAACTTCCAGGGGACACTGCCCCATAGAACTCAACATCTGGGGTCACCACCCCCTAGAGCCCCACATCCAGGGGTCACCACCCCATAGAACCCCACATCCAACAGACACGGCCCCATAGAAACCAGACACCAGGGATCACCACCCCATAAAACCCCACATCCAGGGGTCACCACCCCATAAAACCCAACTTCCAGGGGACACTGCCCCATAGAACTCAACATCTGGGGTCACTGCCCCTTAGAGCCCCACATCCAGGGGTCACCACCCCACAGAACCCCGCCTTCATGTGACACCATCTTGGTGTGACGCCAACCCAAGGGACTCCAACCTCCAGGTGCCACCATCTTGGGGTGCCACCACCCAGAGTTGCCCCCACTTGCGTGTCTCCACCACCCCAAGACCTCGGGATGCTTTGGGTTGCCAACATCTCCAGGTGCCACCACAACGGGGTGCCCACCACGGGATGTCCCATCTCGGGGTTTCCCATCATGACTTGTTCCGCTATGGGATGTTCCATTGTGGGATTTCCTATTATGGGATGTCCAGCCATGATGTGTCTCGTCTTGGGGTGTCCCACCATGGTGTGTCCCAACTTTGGGATGTCCAGCCATGGTGTGTCCCAGCTTGGGATGTCTCACCACAGGATGTGTCAACCTTGGGGTTTCCCATCATGGGATGTCCTGCTATGGGATGTTCCATTGTGGGATTTCCTGTCATGGGATGTCCAGCCACACCGTGTCCCACCACAGGATGTCCCACCATGGGATATCCCAACTTGGGGTGTCCCATCACTGGATGTCCCATCTTGGGATGTCCAGCCATGCCGTGTCCCACCATGAGATGTCCCAACTTGGGGTGTCCCATCACTGGATGTCCAGCCATGGAGTGTCCCACCATGGGATGTTCACCCTGGAGCGTCCCACCACAGGATGTCCCACCATGGGATGTCCCAACTTGGAGTGTCCCACCATGGGGTGTCCCACCATGGGATATCCCAACTTGGGGTGTCCCATCATTGGGTGTCCCATCTTGGGATGTCCAGCCACGCCGTGTCCCACCATAGGATGTCCCAACTTGGGGTGTCCCACCATAGGATTTCCCAACTTGGGGTGTCCCATCATTGGATTGGGATCCCATCATGGGATGTCCAGGCATGGGATGTCCCAGTTTGGGGTGTCCCGCCACAGGATGTCCCACCACAGGACATGGGACATGTCCCATCATGGGACGTGGGATGTCCAGCCATGGTTTGTCTCCCATGGGACGTCCACCATGGTTGTTCCATCGTGGGATGTACAGCCACGGCATCTCCCATCACACGATGTCCCATCTTGGGATGTCCCAGCTTGGGGTGTCCAGCCATGGAGTGTCCCACCATGGGATGTCCATGCTGGGGTGTCCCACCTCAGGATGTCCCACCATGGGATGTCCAGCCATGCTGTATCCTCCCTGGGATGTCCCACCACGGGATGTCCCACCACGGGATGTCCCACCACGGGATGTCCATCATGGGATGTCCCAACTTGGCGTGTCCCATCGTTAGATGTCCCATCATTAAATGTCCCATCGCAGGATGTCCAACCACGTTGTGCCCTCCACGGAATATCCCACCTTGGGATGTCCCACCTTGGGAATCCCACCTCGGCTCATCCCACCGTGGGACGTCCCACCACGCAACCCGCTTAGGGTTGCCCACCCCCCACATCCCCACCACCCCGGGTTGCCCCCACCTGGAGCTCCAGCTCCCCCCTCACCGACACCCCCCCACGCTCACCTCCAGCTGCAGTCGGGGCTCGGGGCCGGTGCCACAGGACAACGCCTTGGTGCCCCCACGAATCCCCACCAGAGGGACCCCGCTGGCGCACCTGGGGCCGGTTGGGCACCACGCTGATGGGCTCTGCGGGGAGACGGGGTGGGTGGGGGGCACCGATGGGTGCGGGTGGCACCCCCACCTCCCAGCACTCACCTTCCTGGTCGGCGTTGGCACCCTGCAGGTTGGCGGCCACCAAACGCCCGTCCCTCAGGTAGAGACCTTTGTGCTCCGTGTCCCTCACCACGTAGTGGTACGGCTGAGCGCCCACCGGGACCAGCGGCGAGGTGGAGAATTCCTCGACTGTGGTACGTGGGGATAAGGGATGCGGGGGGGGTGACGTGGGTGATGTGGGGCCGTGGAGGGATGGGGGGACGTGCGGGCAGCGCTGGGAAGGGGACACGGGGGTTGGAGATGGGGGGATGGGACATCGCAGCTGGGTGGGGATTTGGGGACGTGGGGAAGGAGGGCATGGGGGGGACGCGTGGGCATCACAAGCATGGAGGGAGGGGACGCAGCAACGTGGGGACCTTGGGGACATGGGGACGTGGAGAGGGGACAAAGGCATGATGGGCGTCTTGGGGGCATGGGGACGCGCGGACATTGCAAGGACGTAGGGAGGGGACATGGGGACACGGGGACACGGGGACATGGGAATGGGGCTCTGGGGGGACAATGGGGATGGGGGACATGAGGACATGGGGATGGGGTTCTTGGGGGACCGTGGGGACAGGGGATATGGGGAAATGGGGATGGAGCTCTGAGGGGACCAAGGGGACGCAGGACATGGGGACAGGGGATATGGGGACGTTGGGATGGAGCTCTAAGGGGACTGTGGGGACAGGGGACAAGGGGATGGGGTTCTTGGGGGCCATGAGGACATGGGGGTGGGGCTCTGAGGGGAGCAGGGGGACTTGGGTTTCTTGGGGGACCATGGGGACAGGCGGCATGGGAACATGGGGACAAGGGGATGTAGCTCTCAGGGGACCTCGGGGACACGAAGACAGGGCCCCCCGTGCTCCCCATCCCTACCTCTCCCCAGGAAGTCATCAAACAAGGCCACCATGTCGGGGTCAACAACGGACTCCATCGGGTCACCGTCCCCATTGGCCGCCTCCATTGCCACCACCAGCGGCCGCCGCCCGGTGCCGATGCCATTCCTGGTGCCACCCCCGCAGGACGTCCCCCACGCCCCTGGTGGGGTGACACGGAGCTGCGGGCGGCCGCCACGGCTGCGTGACTCAGTCCTGAGACACGAGAGGTGACAGGGACGGCCCCGTCCCCGCGGCTCACCTGCCTGCCTCTCTGGGCACGAAGGACCCCATGGCTGCCAGCACCGACCGTCAGTAGGTTCCAGAGTGAACGCCCCAAAAAACGTGGCCCTGGGCTCCGTCCCCGCTTGTCCCCAACGGGAGCACAGCCGGGTGGCTTCCGAGTCCTGCCCTGCGCGTGGCGTCCCCTGGGCTGTCACCGCGGTGCTTTTATAGGGCACGGGGACAGGGCCCGCCCCGGGGTGGATGGAGAGAAGCGTCTGGGCGGGCGCAGGAGGTGACAGGATGTGGGGTGGTGGCGAAATTCATGTCCCCACCTGCCCGTGGGCCGTGCCCCATAGCGTGGCTCCGTGCTTTGTCCCCGCGGTGTCCCATAGGCGGTCCCCAGGATGCGCCTTTGTCCCCACCATCCCACATCCCGCGCATCCCAGCCCCATCGTCCCTTGCCCCCATAATCTGGTCCCGTGCCCCCTGTCCCCACAACGCTGCGTGTCACATCCCCACATCCCCTGTCCCCATGCTCCTGTGCCCTGTCCCCACGTCCCTACGTGGCCCATCCCACTGTTCCACGCTCCCCCCCCCCGACCCCATGCCCATCCCCACAATCCCATATCCCATCCTCAGTGTCCCACGTTGCCCCATTTGTGCCCCACCCCCCAATGTCCCACAGCCCCCCATCCCCACGCATGTCCCCAAATCCCGTGGCTTCTGTCCCCACGATCTCTTGTGCCCCATCTCATGTTCCGCCTCCAATGTCCCATACCCCCACCCCCGTGACCCCACACCCCTCCCCACAATCCCATGTACTCCGTCCCCATGCTCGTTGTGGACCCGTCGCCATCCGCCCCTGCCCCCATCCCCCTGTCGTTCCCCCATCCTCATTTATGTCCCCCATGCACCCACAATCCCACATATTCTCTCCCCGTGCTCTTTGTGCCCCATCCCATCTTCCCATGCCCCCCATCCCCCCAAGCCCATGTGCTCTGTCCCCCATGGTCTTTTTGTGCCCCATCCCCATGTCCCCATGCCTGTCTCCATGACCCCCACCCCCTCTGTCCCCCATCCCCCTGTCTGTCCCCCACGCCCACCATCCCCACAATCCCACATTCTGTCCCCAAGCTCTTTGGGGGCCCATCCCCATCTTCCCCTGCCTGTCCCCTATGCCCCCCATCCCCTCTGTCCCCATCCCCACAATCCCATGCACTCTGTCCCCATGCTCTTTTGTGCCCCATCCCCCCCTTCCCTGCCATGCCCTCTATCCCCATGCTCCCTATTCCCATCCCCCCAATCCCACATGCTCTGTCCCATGCTCTTTTGTGCCCCATCCCCCACACCCCAAGCCCCCCATGGCCCCTCTGTCCTCCACACCCATCCCCACACCCCATGCCGCTCTGTCCCCATGCTCTTTTCTGCCCATCCCCATCATCCCATGCCCCCCATCCCCATGTCCCTGCCCCCCAAGCCCTCCATCCCCACATATTCTGTCCCCATGCCTTTTGTGCCCCATCCCCCATCTTCCCATGCCTGTCCCCTATGCCCCCCCATCCCCACAACCCCATGCATTCTGGTCCCCATGCTCTTTTCTGCCCTCCATCCCCATGTCCCCCAAGCACCCCATTCCCTCTGCCCCCACACCCATCCCCAGGACCCCATGCGCTCTGGTCCCAGCTCTCTTTCTGCCCCATCCCCACTCTTCCCATGCCCCCCATGTCCCCATGCCGTCCCCATGCCCCCCAGCCCCCATTCCCTCTGTCAACCCATCCCCATGATCTGTCCCCCACAGCCGCCCCATCCACGTCGCAAAAGCAATCCCACATATCTGTCGCCACGCTCTTTTTGTGGTCCCATCCCCATCTCCCCTGAACTGTCCCCTATGCCCCCATCCGCCTCTGTCCCCATGCACTTTTGTGCCCCATCCCAACCTTCATGGCCCCCCCCACCCCATTGTGTCCCCACACCCCATCCCCACACTCCCATGCACTCTGTCACCCCATGCTCTTTTGTGCCCCAAACCCACCTTACCAGGCTCCCCCCAACCCATGCTCCCTATCCCATCCCCCCAACCCCACCGCTCCGTCCCCACGCTCTTTTGTGCCCCATCCACAAGTCCCCAAGCACCCAATCCCAGGTCCCACACCCATCCCAGACGACAACATCGCGCTCTGTCCCAATGCTCCCTTATGCCCCATCACCCCCCATCCCCAACGCACTCCCACAGCCAACACCCCATCACCCCACACCCCACCCCCTCACATCCCAACCCCAATCCCGATGGGTGTGCCGACGGGCTTCATGGAAGGGGCGTTCCCATATTTTGGGGCAGCCACCGACACCAAGTGAACTCCCGGCAACGACGCCGGTTCCAAACCACGCGGACAAAGAGCTTTTATCCACGGGGCAGACGGGCTCAGCGACAGCTGGAAGTAGAAATCCAGGACGTGGGAGGCGTCGGGGCACAGGGACACCCCTAGGGGGTGGTGGGCGCGGGCAGCGTTGCAGAGGGAACCAGCCGGGGTTGGCTGGGCAGACCGGAAAGAGCCACAAAGAAGCTATTGTAGGTTTCGGAAGAGGTGAACGGGGAAGAGGCTGCGCCGATGCGGGGGCAGCTCAGTGAATGAAGCTCCATGCTGGCAGCGGGGGGGGACTCTCCCTTGGGTCGCCTCCCCAAGTGACCCCGGCCCCGGGATCCCTTTGTGTCCCATCGCCAGGTCCCCATCCAGGTTGTCCATCGCCACGGTGACCCCATTTCCTATACATGTCCCCATCCCCAGGGTGTCCCCATCCCCAGGCATCCCTTGTGTCCCTTCACACAGTGTCCATCCCATCCACGGTGACCCCGACCGGGATCAAATTGGTGTCCCAGGAACCAGCCAGTGTCCCATCCCGTCCGATCCCCATGGTGACCACAAGCCCGGGTCCTTGGTAGGTGCCCATCTCCACAGTGGCCCAATCGGGGCGAGGTTGCGCCGCATCGCCACAGGTGCAGCCAATCCCCGGGATTCCGCGTACTGGTCCCACCCACAGGGGACCCCATTCCATAATGGTCCCACCTCTCTATGGCGTGACCACGGCAACCAGGTATCCCTTTGTGGCAAATCTTCACAGGGTCCCCATCCCCACGCTGTCCCCATCCCCATGGTGTCCCTATACCCAGGATCCCTATAAGTGTCCCATTCCACAGGTCCCATCCCATCACCACGGTGTCCACGGCCCCAGGATCCCTTTGGGTCCCATCTCTCCAACAGTGTCCCCATCCCACGGTTGTCACCATCCCACATGTGACCCCGGCACCAGGATACCTTTGTGTTCCCATTACCACAAGTGTCCCCATCCCACAGTCCCCATGGTGACACCCAATGGCCCCAGCCCCGGGATCCCTTTGTGTACCACCCTCAACAATGACCCCATCCCAGGTAATGTTCATCGCCCTCCTATGGTGTCCCCACCCACGGATCCCCTTTGTGTCCCATCTTCACAGTGTACCCATTCCCAAACAATTGTCCTCGCCGGGATCCCTTTGGTGGTCCAACCCCCACAATGACCCCATTCACATAATGTCCCCAGACTTATGGTTCCCATCCCAGGGATCCCTTTGTGCCCATCTTCACAGTGTCCCCATCCCCCCATGTCCCCATCCCCGGGATCCCGTTGGTCTCATCCCCACAGTTGGCCCCACCCCAGGTGTCCCCATACCACAGTGTCCCCATCCCAGGATCCCTTTGTGTCCCATCCC
>JARXNR010000381.1:0-99931 GCA_036346035.1 Crossoptilon crossoptilon | reverse complement strand
CTGCAAGCATCAAATGTGACAGTCTGAGGCGTTTCTCTCCTCATTACATTCACCCACATCTTAACAGGGTATCCTCCTGCTCCCCTCTGCAGGTCATCCTTTCCCCAGGCAATCGGTTGACTAAGACATTCTTTAAAGGTGATCACTGTCAGAATCAAAACTACTAATTGGTCCCTCTCCTGCACCATTATTGACTCCTAAACATCTATACCATTACTATAGTGAAGAATAAGATATACTCTAGTAGAAGTACAAATATATATATATATATATATCCTAAACACCTCCCTACCTATACTGGTTATGAAAGGGAAAAAAAAAATAGATTAGTTTATTTACAATTTCTTTCTAATTTTTATCTTTAGAGGATCCTCCATAGCAACAGTTTCCCACGCTTTAGGGTTAGTGGAGGGTTTTACTCAAGTGTAGTGAGTCCAACCTTTCTCGGCCGTCCTGACAGCTGTTTCTGTTGTCAGAAGTACTTGGAACAGTCCTTTCCAGTCGGGTTGCAACTTTGCCTCCTTCCAGATCTGGATGAGGACCCAGCCTCCGGGTTGGAATGGATGAATCGGAGATTCCAGAGGTGGTGTCTGTGCTAACGATCCTTGGATACTGAGAGACGATAGTGAGGAAGACAATCCAAGTATACAGTTCTTAAGGAACATATCTTTAGTTTCAAACTGCAGTACCTCATTTTTCCTTCAGCTTTATTTTTAAAGGGGTTATTTTCAACTCCCCTGTTCCCTTCCTTTGCCCAGACCATGGGATCTATATCTTTCTCATCTGTCTCAGTTAACACATTCATTGATACTGTAATTCCCTCCTGACAGGTTGTTATTTGTATTCCCAGTTTCATCATAAGATCTCTCCCCAATAAATTAGTACCTGCATCAGGTACATACAATAATTGTCCTGTTATTGTCTTGCTCCCTAATCTCAATTCAGTGTTTTCAAAAAGTGGTACTGTCATCCCTTTTCTCTCTCTACCCCACTTGTACCCTGTTCCTGGTACTAGGATTATACAGTTACTTTCTGGTGTCTGTACTCGCCCCGTATGTTTTATTAAATTCTATAGAATACTAAAGGGCACAACAATGTGTCCACCTGGGTATACACCCACCTGTCAGCTTGCTCTCTTCCCTTCTAAATCATTAATTAGGTTCCTATCCTCTCTAGAATACCTTATAGGTTCTGATTAAGGTTCAGATATTTAAGTTTACCGCCTGGAATGAAAGCCAGTTCACCAATTTCTTTACCTTCAGCTGCCTGTTCTGCCACCTGATCCATCATCATATTCCCAGTTTCCTGTACAGTGTCACTATTCTGATGTCCTCCACAACGTATAACAGCCATGCTGTTCTTTGGTAGATTTACATCGTGCTGAATTTGTTTTCCTTGTGTGTAAGCAACCCTCGCTCTTTCCAGATGGTACCATGAGTGGGTACCACCCCAAAAGCATATTTAGCATCTGTCCATATGTTTAAGGTTCTTGTCAAGGCAGTTACTTCAGCCTTCTGAGCGGAAGTCCCCACAGGTAATGGTTTTGCTTCAGTTACCTTGTCAGTAGCAGTTACTGCATGTCCTGCCTTACAGTTTCCTTGTCTCACAAAACTGCTTCTGTCGATGAATCCAGGAATCCTCAGCGTTGTCCAGGGGTTCCTCCTGTAGGTCTGACCAACTGGCATAGACAGCCTCCCTGCAGTGCACACTGCTGGCTTGGAGGTAGCTCTGCGTTGGTGTTCTGGGCGTTCAGCAAATTGCTTCCTTCTCTTTGATCAGTTGTGCTTTCTGTTGAGAAACTTGATAGCCATTTAAATCAAGAAATTCAGCAAACTCACAGTCCATTGTACACAGTCCTCCTTGGTTACTGTGGCATCCACGTACTGCAGTAAAGTTCCACCACGGGATAGAGGAACCCAAATCTCAGGCTCACAGGCTAACCAGTTCTCAAAAATCATTGGGTTGTTCTCACTACCCTGGGTAACACTGTCCAGGTGAACTGAATTATTTTTTTTTTAAATTATTTTTAAATTATTATTATTTTTTTGTTTGTTTGTTTTCCCCATATTGGAGTTTTCTTATTCAAAGGCAAATAATTTTAGACTTTCTTTGGCAAAACCAGGCAGAAAAAGGTGTACTTCAAATCCAGAACGGCAAACCCCGCCTACTTATTCCTCAACTTGGTTAATAAAGTACATGGATTTACCACCATGGGTTGCATATCTTCAACATTTCTATTAATTGCCCTCAAATATTTTACCAAACTATAGCTCTTGCCAATCCAAAAAGTTATTTATTATTTCTTTTATCCTCCCTCCTACGATCTCGTATCCTAAAAGGGCATTGCTTTACCCTGGCTGGGCTGACTCCTGTCGATAACTTAACTTTTATGGAGTTGCCCTTTTTTTTTTTTCTTTTTCTTTTTTTCTTTTTTTTTTTTTTGCTCTGCCAGGCATTCCTGATGCCTGCAACCCTGTATATACCTGATTTAGGATTTACGTAACTTCTGGGGGTACAACATTGCTTTTCCCAGTTTGTGTTAAAGACAGAGTTAAAATTTTCAGTCAATTGGCCTTGCTTGACAATTACCTCCAATTTTTTTACTGAATTTAATCTCTACATTCAACTGTTCTAATACATCATGCCCAAATAATGGTTTTGGAGAACCTGGCATGTACAAGAATTTATGTATACCTACTTGTTCTCCTAGCCTGTATTTAACTGGTCCCCCAAAAAGGAAACTTCTCTTGCCAGTAGCTCCTACAGCTATTACAAAAATCACCTACGGGTAATAATTCTTGATGTAGCACACAGGAAGAGGCACCCGTATCAGAAAATAAACTCTTTACCCTGCTTCCCCAGCTGCTTTCAGTCCAGTGGGGGTGGAACTCTCCCTGAGCCCTTCCAGGCTCCCCCTTATCTCTTCTTCTAGGTAAGGACATCCCTGTTACACCTTGCTCAACTTCGCCTTCCTCAGCCTGTGTTTTTCCCAAGCCCTTTTCACTTTCCAGACTTTCATCATTACTGAAGAAATACAATGTTAGTAATTTCTGTTTCACCCCCTTCTCTCCCCAGGATTCCGGTGCTTACACTGGGATGTCGGGTTTCCCGAGATCTCTGCAGATGACGGCTATTCTCACTCTCACTGTCCCGTCCCATCCCCACTCACAAGTCACACACCCTGCACAGCTACAGCAGGAAGCTCTCGCCCCCAGCTCTCTCTCTCACTCAGAGTTCTTCTTACAAACCGCGGTGGGGGGGGGGGTAGTGCGGGGGATGTGTTCTCGTGCCGACCCAAACTCTAATATCTCAAACTCACTGTTTTCCTCAACCTTCTTGCCAATGTTTTTTTTGTTCGTTTGTTTTTACAGTTCCGCTATTTGTACCCCCAATTACATTTCCACGTACCATTAACAAATGCACTTCCATACAGCATCGAGACAGTTTCTCCTACTGCCTTCAAAATCCAGAGATCAAACAATACAGTTCCTCAACTCCTACAAACACCCAGCACTTGGTCTTATGAGTAGGGTACTCAATTGTAAAACTGGTCCCATTACCTTTTCTTTTTCTAATTCAGTATTTCCCCCGGGTTACGTTACGTTACGTTACGTTACGTTACGTTACGTTACGTTACGTTACGTTACGTTACGTTACGTTACGTTACGTTACGTTACGTTACGTTACGTTACGTTACGTTACGTTACGTTACGTTACGTTACGTTACGTTACTTTACGTTACGTTACGTTACGTTACGTTACGTTACGTTACGTTACGTTACGTTACGTTACGTTACGTTACGTTACGTTACGTTACGTTACGTTACGTTACGTTACGTTACGTTACGTTACGTTACGTTACGTTACGTTACGTTACGTTACGTTACGTTACGTTACGTTACGTTACGTTACGTTACGTTACGTTACGTTACGTTACGTTACGTTACGTTACGTTACGTTACGTTGTTACGTTACGTTACGTTACGTTACGTTACGTTACGTTACGTTACGTTACGTTACGTTACGTTACGTTACGTTACGTTACGTTACGTTACGTTACGTTACGTTACGTTACGTTACGTTACGTTACGTTACGTTTTACGTTACGTTTTACGTTACGTTACGTTACGTTACGTTACGTTACGTTACGTTACGTTACGTTACGTTACGTTACGTTACGTTACGTTACGTTACGTTACGTTACGTTACGTTACGTTACGTTACGTTACGTTACGTTACGTTACGTTACGTTGTTACGTTACGTTACGTTACGTTACGTTACGTTGTTACGTTACGTTACGTTACGTTACGTTACGTTACGTTGTTACGTTACGTTACGTTACGTTACGTTACGTTACGTTACGTTACGTTACGTTACGTTACGTTACGTTACGTTGTTACGTTACGTTACGTTACGTTACGTTACGTTACGTTACGTTACGTTACGTTACGTTACGTTACGTTACGTTACGTTACGTTACGTTACGTTACGTTACGTTACGTTACGTTACGTTACGTTACGTTACGTTACGTTACGTTACGTTACGTTACGTCGTTACGTTACGTTACGTTACGTTACGTTACGTTACGTTACGTTACGTTACGTTACGTTACGTTACGTTACGTTACGTTACGTTACGTTACGTTACGTTACGTTACGTTACGTTACGTTACGTTACGTTACGTTACGTTACGTTACGTTACGTTACGTTACGTTACGTTACGTTACGTTACGTTACGTTACGTTACGTTACGTTACGTTACGTTACGTTACGTTACGTTACGTTACGTTACGTTACGTTACGTTACGTTACGTTACGTTACGTTACGTTACGTTACGTTACGTTACGTTACGTTACGTTACGTTACGTTACGTTACGTTACGTTACGTTACGTTACGTTACGTTACGTTACGTTACGTTACGTTTTACGTTTTACGTTACGTTTTACGTTACGTTTTACGTTACGTTTTACGTTACGTTTTACGTTACGTTTTACGTTACGTTTTACGTTACGTTTTACGTTACGTTTTACGTTACGTTTTACGTTACGTTACGTTACGTTACGTTACGTTACGTTACGTTACGTTACGTTACGTTACGTTACGTTACGTTACGTTACGTTACGTTACGTTACGTTACGTTACGTTACGTTACGTTACGTTACGTTACGTTACGTTACGTTACGTTACGTTACGTTACGTTACGTTACGTTACGTTACGTTACGTTACGTTACGTTACGTTACGTTACGTTACGTTTCGTTACGTTACGTTACGTTACGTTACGTTACGTTACGTTACGTTACGTTACGTTACGTTACGTTACGTTACGTTACGTTACGTTACGTTACGTTACGTTACGTTACGTTACGTTACGTTACGTTACGTTACGTTACGTTACGTTACGTTACGTTACGTTACGTTACGTTACGTTACGTTACGTTACGTTACGTTACGTTACGTTACGTTACGTTACGTTACGTTACGTTACGTTACGTTACGTTACGTTACGTTACGTTACGTTACGTTACGTTACGTTACGTTACGTTACGTTACGTTACGTTACGTTACGTTACGTTACGTTACGTTACGTTACGTTACGTTTCGTTTCGTTACGTTTCGTTTACGTTACGTTACGTTACGTTACGTTACGTTACGTTACGTTACGTTACGTTACGTTACGTTACGTTACGTTACGTTACTGTACGTTACGTTACGTTACGTTACGTTACGTTACGTTACGTTACGTTACGTTACGTTACGTTACGTTACGTTACGTTACGTTACGTTACGTTACGTTACGTTACGTTACGTTACGTTACGTTACGTTACGTTACGTTACGTTACGTTACGTTACGTTACGTTACGTTACGTTACGTTACGTTACGTTACGTTACGTTACGTTACGTTACGTTACGTTACGTTACGTTACGTTACGTTACGTTACGTTACGTTACGTTACGTTACGTTACGTCGTTACGTTACGTTACGTTACGTTACGTTACGTCGTTACGTTACGTTACGTTACGTTACGTTACGTTACGTTACGTTACGTCGTTACGTTACGTTACGTTACGTTACGTTACGTTACGTTACGTTACGTTACGTTACGTTACGTCGTTACGTTACGTTACGTTACGTTGTTACGTTACGTCGTTACGTCGTTACGTTACGTTACGTTACGTTGTTACGTTACGTCGTTACGTCGTTACGTTACGTTACGTTACGTTGTTACGTTACGTCGTTACGTCGTTACGTTACGTTACGTTACGTCGTTACGTTACGTCGTTACGTTGTTACGTTACGTTACGTTACGTCGTTACGTTACGTCGTTACGTTACGTTACGTTACGTTACGTTACGTCGTTACGTTACGTTACGTTACGTTACGTTACGTTACGTTACGTTACGTTACGTTACGTTACGTTACGTTACGTTACGTCGTTACGTTACGTTACGTTACGTTACGTTACGTTACGTTACGTCGTTACGTTACGTTACGTTACGTCGTTACGTTACGTTACGTTACGTTACGTTACGTTACGTTACGTTACGTTACGTTACGTTACGTTACGTTACGTTACGTTACGTTACGTTACGTTACGTTACGTTACGTTACGTTACGTTACGTTACGTTACGTTACGTTACGTTACGTTACGTTACGTTACGTTTTACGTTACGTTTTACGTTACGTTTTACGTTACGTTTTACGTTACGTTTTACGTTACGTTTTACGTTACGTTACGTTACGTTACGTTACGTTACGTTACGTTACGTTACGTTACGTTACGTTACGTTACGTTACGTTACGTTACGTTACGTTACGTTACGTTACGTTACGTTACGTTACGTTACGTTACGTTACGTTACGTTACGTTACGTTACCCAGGGGAAATATTGACCTACGTAACGTAACACAACTCATTCTCTCATTGCCCCCGGCCTTGTCTTTCTGTGACCCTCGGACAAAAGATTTCGCAATCCTTGCCCAGGACTTGTCCATCTCACTTCTCACAGAATCACAGAATTGCCAGGGTTGGAAGGGACCTCAAGGATCATCAATCTCCAACCCCCCTGCCACATGCAGGGCCACCAATCATCCCACCTAATGCTAGACCAGGCTGCCCAGGGCCCCATCCAATCTGGCCTTGAACACCTCCAGGGATGGGGCATCCACAACCTCTCTAGGCAGCCTGTTCCAGTACCTCACCACTCTCTCTGTAAAGAATTTCCCCGTGATGTCCAACCGAAATCTCCCTTCCCTCAACTTAAAACCATTTCCCCTTGTCCTGCTGTCACTCACCCTTTCAAAGAGTTGATTCCCCTCCTGTTTGTAGGCTCCCTTTAGGTACTGAAAGGCTGCAATGAGGTCACCCCGCAGCCTTCTTTTCTCCAGGCTGAACAAGCCCAGCTCCCTCAGCCTGTCCTCATAGGGGAGGTGCTCCAATCCCCTGATCATCTTGGTGGCTCTCCTCTGGACCCTCTCCAACAGCTCCCTGTCTTTCTTGTACTGGGGGCTCCAGACCTGGACACAGTACTCCAGATGGGGCCTCACAAGAGCAGAGTAGAGGGGAACAATCACCTCCCTGTCCCTGCTGGCCACCCCTGTTTTGATGGAGCCCAGGATACCATTCGCCTTCCGAGCCGCAAGGGCACACTGCTGGCTCATGTTAAGTTTTTCATCTATCTATCATCTTCCAGACAAAAGATCTCTCAACCCCTGACCAGGACTTGCCTGAACTTGATCGTCTGTGTCCTTCAGACAAAGGATTTCACCACCCTTGCCCTGGACTTGCCTGAACTTGTTTGTCTGTGTCCTCAGCAAGCTTGGAGACAATGATGATGCAAAATAATCATCTCTTACACCGCCCCGTGGCTCAAAGGTTGCTTTAAAATGGGACACTGGTGATCCATGATGGTGAGAAAGAGATAGCAAGCATAGGGGTAAAGAAGGGAGGGGGGCAGGGAATCGAATGCTTCATATAATCATTACAGAAGATTCATCAGGGCTGTTTGCAAATGTCACCCTGATCTGCTTGACTTCCCCATCCGCAGAGGAAGTTACAAATTGCATAGAGGATACAACACGCTGGATAAGTTCAGTGAAACATGGTATCATACAAGGAACGAACATGAGAGTCGCAACAGCACATAATAGATAAAATAAGATACGTTTTACCCATGGGCCACCTGGGAGCCAGGAAAAGAGGTCAAGGTCTGGGCTTTTCCAAGTTTGAACAGGAACATGCGCTATTTTCCGTATGCCTTGGGCCATTTGCTTAACAACTTTACCATTACCATCAATCTTTAGACAACAAGTAGAGTCATTTAATTTGCCACAGACCCCCCTTCTTCGGCTAGCAGGTAGTCCAGAACAATGCGATGCTGGAGTATTGCCGCCCGCATCTGTGAAGCTTGATCTGCAAGAAGATCAAGGGCACATGCTGTTTCATTAGTAATTATTACGAGGATGGCTTGCAATCTGATAATACGATTTAGGTTATAGATGGGCCCTCGAGCACCACTAACCCGCTCATTGGGGTTCCAGGTAGCTGGCCAATAGTGTTTGATCATACGCTGGGGAGGCCAGTCATCTTTGCCCCAAGTTTGGCCGCTACCGCGTGTTAGGGAGGTGTCGATAGACCTCTTGTGTCGATTGAGATCATCATATACTCTGACACCTAATTCATTGCCATCCTTTCCTGGAAGTAAAAAGAACATCGGGTGGATTACTCCAGCATAACACACCCCAGTCCAGTTTGCAGGTTTATATGCGTAATGACCACAAATCCAATATTGTACCATTCCCCCCATTCCCAGAGTCCGTGAGGGGATAACTGATTGTTATAGAGGTTACAGCCCACACAATACAACAAGTTAACCAAGATAACATTTCACCAGGGTACTGCATAATCTCCAAAATACCAACAATTAAAATCCACTGTGTTCGGAGTTCCACAGAGTTCTTCTGCAAAACAAAAACAAGACATCGACTTGCCCTCTTGGGCTTTGTTAATATGGTCAAAATGAAGGAATAATCCAGAGCTGAAATTTGTGCTCCTCTGTCTACAAGAAACGTCACTGGAACTAAGTTAGGTTCAACAATGCATGTAATTAATAGATCGCTGCCTTTAGTTGTGAGCCTCCTAATAAACATCCACTCTTCACCCCCCCGCTCACTTGAGAGGGGTGAAGGAATTAGTTTCCCAACGGCTCTGGTAGCCCTTCAGGCGTTGTGGGAGGGGCACTAGGACCTGGGGTTTTACTCTCCTCAAGTCTAGTTGGCCATCCAGCAACCAGCATCTCGAGCTTATCTGTCGTCAATCCATCCATCAAATTTCACGGAATACCCTTTTTCCAGCCCAGGGTCCACAATCCATTACGTTTATGATCAATGCTCTGCCTACCTGTTCTTATCGGGGACGAAACCTTTTCGGTTCCATTACGTTTTGGGCTAGGTGGCCTGGGGGCAAGACTGGCTGCTGCAAGCCTTACTCCCCTAGGCTCAAATTTACTGGAGGAAGAAACCACCGGCCCATATTTTCACCCATAATTAACTAACTCTTGGGCAACCTCCCCCCACGTCCATACTTTGCATCCTGACTGCCGACGGTTGGGGGTTACTGTTCCTTCCAACGCTGCCCGGGTTCTTTCTCCCTGAGGCATTACCTGTATTTTTCCTTGCAGTTGTATACCTATCGCTTTTAACGACTCTGGAAGCCCCCTAATTAGAGGGGTCATCCTTTCAGGATCCACGGGCATCATCATGGGTGATTCATGATGTGGCCGCAGCTTTCTACCGTACATCATTTGGAGACAAGCAGCCTTTTGAACACTTTCTACTAACTGATCAACTGTTCCAATAATAGCAAGAGGATCTCCCCTTTCTAAAGGCTTGAGACCACCTGCCCAATAGGCAGCCCTCTGTGTCAAGGACATGGGAGCACGATTGTTGCCAGTAGTCAGAAATACTCCTGGTCCCCAATAGCCCTCCGCTTCCTTTTCTGTTAGCAGAATCTGGTCTCCACCAGTGAGGCTAACCCTCCATACATATTCTGTTTCAGATTCCTTTGGAGAGCGGCTAAAAGCTTTTTTCAATTTTGCTAGTTCAGTGGCTGAGAAGGGAATTTCCTTAACATTCATTTGAGGATCTTAGTTGTCCTGTTCTTTCTGTTAATAATTCTGATGTCACTGGTGGGTGGGTGTGGAAGATTGGTTATTTGACTATCACAATTATTTCTGCTGATACCAGATTCGTTCCTTGTTAAAGGAATGTGTCTGTTATTGTTGTGAAGGATGTTTGATTAGTGCACCACCATATCAGACTTACTCTTGGTTGGAATATAGTTTATCGGTTTTTAATTGGCAATATGTTCACCTGCTCTTCCTGACCATGTTTGTTTGTTTGTTTTTCAAAGAAAGGGTGGATTTTTCGTTGATCTCTTTGTGAGAGTATCAAATCAGGTTGCAGTAAATATGTATAAGCAACTAGGCTACAGTGTATACCGGACTGTGTTAGAGTACTACTCTGCTAGCAATGGAGAGCCAGATGAAGATGCTTATGGTAAGTGCTTGTTCTGCCTCAAGTTGAATGGAAAGGTTCTGATGCGCTGAGCATCCCAAGAATTGTTTGTATGTTTTTTTCCTGTTTTGCTTTGTTTTTTTAGTATGAAAAAATTTAGTTGGTTGTTATTGGATAGAAGTTTATTTACTCCTGTTGGTACGTATTTTTCCTGCTGAGGATTACATAGTTTTAAGTACCTAATCTTGCAGTTTGCACATTTTATAGTGTCTGTGGCAAATAAAATACAAGACAATTAACAAGTGCAAAGACACTTTATTCCATAAGTAACATAGTTACTTACTTAATTCTTTTTTTCTAATGGCTGCAAGTTGTACCAGAAGAGGTTTAGGTTAGACTTAAGGAAGAACTTCTTCTCTCAGAGAGTGGTCAGGCACTGGAATGGCCTGCCAAGGGAGGTGGTGGAGTCGCCATCTCTGGCAGTGTTCAAGAGGCATCTGGACGAGGAGCTGCGAGATCTGGTTTAGTGCTTGTGGTAGCAGTGGTAGTGTGAAGACGGTTGGACTAGATGATCTTATAGGTCGTTTCCAACCTTGTGATTCTATGATTCTAAGTATGCTCCTGCAAAGTGTCTGGGCCTATCCCTGATGTTATTAGGGAAAATAATAGCCCTGCTCTTTTTTGTTTCCGTTTCCCCCTTGGTAGCAGGGACTTGAAATGTTATTTCCCCAGATGTCCTGACTAAAATGTGACAAAAGTTAATGGTCAATAGTGACAGAGATTTTTTTTTTCAATTAAAAGGGTAAGGGACATGACCATTTCAAATATATTGTTGGTACCCTGTTAACAAAACTGAAGCAACTGCTGGTTTTTATTTCTAGACACTTTTTTTTCAATTACGTATATTCCACAAAAGCGTTTGTGGGCATGGTGTTTATTTTTTTCATTTGAGATAGAATCATAGAATATCCTCAGCTGAAAGAGACCAGTGAAGAATACTGTGAAATACAAGGACCACGGACAGACATCTACAATTGCTGCAGATACTTTGTCATGTTTTTGTTCTTTTAGTCTAACGTTTGAATTTTGTGCAGTGCTACATTCCAGTTGTTAACATAGATGCTGATCTTACTGTAATAGCTAATTCACTTAGTATAGCTTTGTGCAATGACTCTTGTTATAATTAAATTTTTGTTTTCCCTTACCACAGATATGAGAAAAGCTCTTTCCAGGGATACAGAGAAGAAATCAATTATACCTCTGCCCCACCCTGTGAGACCAGAAGACATTGAGTAACTGTAAGCTGTGATTCTCAGAAAACATACTAAGAGTTTCAAGTTCTTTCTGTGCCAGCCCATCAAGGACTTACGGATGAGAAATCTTAGGCTTGATCTTCTCTTTATATGAAACACTGAAAACAATATTGAGAAACCTATGTACACTGCCTCTATTGATAAAATAGCTACATACTTTTGCATTCACTCTCATGATTTTCCTTTCAAATATTGGAAATGTAGACTATTAAATGAGGTAACCCCTGATGTGGTGTGCATTTTTTTTTTTTTCCCCAAACCCCAACTGTCTGAAGTCAGTAATAATGAAGCTCCTAAAACGTTCTTATTCATGACAAACAAAAATCACAGAGTGTTTTGGGTTGAAAGGAACCCTTGCGATCATCTAGTTCCAACCCTCTGCTATAGTCAGGGACACCTCCCTCTGGCCCACATTGCTCAAGCGCCATCCAGCCTGGGCTGGAATGCTTCCAGGAAGGGGGGAATCCACAGCTTTGCTGGGCAGCCTGTTCCAGTGTCTCAGCACCTTCGCGGTAAAGAATTTCTTGCTGATATCTAGTCCAAATCTTCCCTCTTTCAGTTTAAAACCATTTCCCCTCATCCTGTCACTACCTGCTCTTATAAGAAGTCCCTCTCCAGCTTCCCTGTAGGCTACTATGACGTCTCTTTGGAGCCTTCTTCAGGCTGCACAGCCCCAGCTCTCTCAGCCTGTCCTCATAGGAGAGATTTCATCCCTTGAATCATTTTTGCGGCCCTCCACTGGACACACTGCAACAGGTCCATGTCTCTGCTGTACTGAGGGTTCCACATCTGGATGAATTACTCCAGATGAAGCCTCACCAGTGCAGAGCAGAAGGGTGGGATCACCTCTCTCGCCCTGTTAGCTGCACTTCTTTTGATGCAGCCCAGGATATGCTTGGCTTTCTGGGTCATGAGGGCACAGTGCTGGCTTATATCCAGCTTTCCATCCACAAGTATCCCCCGCTCCTTTTTGGCAGGGCTGCACTTAATCCTTAAATACTGTGGCTTGTGCTAATAGTGGAGGATGCCTTGACCCACGTGCAAGATCTTGTATGTGGATTTGTTGAACATCATCAGGCTCAAGGCTGTCTGGGTCCCTCTGCATGGCGTCCCATTCCTCATGCATGCTGATCGCACCCCACAGCTCGGTGTCATCATCAAACTTGCTGAGTGTGCACTCGACCCCACTGACAATGTCGTTTATGAAGATATTAAAGAGTATTGATCCCAGCACCCCATGAAGATACCTCTCACCGGTGACCTCCATCTAGACATGAAGACATTGACCACCACTCTCTGGATTAGATCCTGCAGTCTGGTCATCATCCATCAAACAGTCTATCCTTCAAATCCATCTCTTTTCAATTTGGAGAGAAGGATGTTGTAGGCTACTGTGCCAAAGGCCTTACTGAAGTCCAGATAGATGACATCAGTGGCTCTTCCCTTGTCCATTGATGCAGTGACACCATCAGAGAAGACCATAGGTAGGTCAAGCAGGATTTGCCTTTGGTGAAGCCATGCGGTTCTCCCATATCACCTCCTTGTCTTCTGTGTGCCTTAGCGTCGCTTCCAGGAGGATCTGCTTCATGGTCTTTCCTGGCACAGAGGTAAGACTGACAGGTTGGTAATTTCTGGGGTCATCCTTTTTACCATTCTTAAAAATGGTTTTGTGTTTTGTATTTTGCCTTTTTTCCAGTCACCAGGGTCTTCACCTGATTGCCACAATTTTTCAAATATCACAGGGAGTGGCTTGGTGACTCCATTGACTAATTCCCTCGGGACTCTGGGATGCATCTCATTGGGACCCATAGAATTTTGGATGTTCAGGTAGGACTAAGCATGCAAAATTTGTGTGTTGTCGGGCACTGTAAGCTATACAGCTGGACACTCCATACTAAAAAGATCTATATACAGAAAGTTGTCTTCTTTTTTAATCGGGGTTTTGTGTTTTGTATATAGATACAATAAAGTGTTTGTGTACGCTCACACATTGCCTTGCTGCTATTCTCTTACATTTGTTGTGAGGCACTTGAACCCTTGACTGCTCAGGTAACATGTCTGCTTGTGTTGTCAAAGTTTCCTTAGTAATTCTGGCCATTAACGAAGCAGTAGATCACGGAGATGCCAGCCGTACCCTGAGTGCCTTGCACTCACCAGATGTTGGGCTGTATGGAGTCACTGTAGAATTTGTAGAGACATACCAGCAACAATTAGCAGAAGTCAAGAGAAAAAAAATGGCAACAGGTGGACCTCAAATAGCTAACTGTTAGTGCAATAAATTCAAGATTATTGCATGTAGAATTGAAACCATAGGGGAAAAAAAATCTCTGGGGATAATTCTTCTGCTCTACGGATGTCTTCTTGTTAGAATCTTGTGTTATAGGAAATTGCGGCTGCCTTGTAAACTCAAGTGTTTATTTAAAAAATAATAATAATTTAAAAAGGCAGGGGAAAATAAAAAGTTAACCGTAAAATATTCTCTACTTCTAGAATGTGTTGTGCTTAGGTAGTTCTCATATTAGTTCATTGGTGTCTCAAGTATTCCTTCTCTTGCTTGGAGGAAGGAACCTCTGTGTATGTATTTCTTTGCTGTAATATTTGTATATGGGTGTCAACATTTCAAGGGCTGGTTCGACCTGGTTCTGTGACCAGCAGGGTGACCCACAGATCCACACTCTGGGGAAGAGAAAAGGGGAAAGGGTAGGGAGATGGGCCTAGAAACATCTCCCCGATCTGAGGAGAAACAAACTGATTTACTAAATAGGATATCAGAATGCAAGATAATACAGTATAATACCATATGATTAGAATTGGAGCTAATAAAACAAATAAAATGACTGTCCAAAAACCAAAGGCTCTAGTATAAGTAAGCAATATGACACCTGCAACAAAGACAAGCCAGACAAATGAAGAGGGGGGGGTCTTGTGATCTGCAAACAGTTCTTATCCTTTCCTCTGAGCAGAAATGGTAACAGAACAGCAAATAGTCCTCTGGGAGATGTTGTTCTCTTCTTGGACAGATACGCAGAACTGGAGCATTAACTCTTTAACTCCCAGTGCACTACATGAGATTATGATATGGAATACCAATAAAAAAAATCATAAAACCAAGACAGTGGAAAAGAGAGACACACCTGCTTTCAACACACTGCTGTTTCTGCTTTTGGAAGGCAATGGCAGTGAATGGGTGAAATGCTGGGTGAGAAGAGGCTATCATTATTATAATAACTGTCACACCAAAGAGGGAGGATGGGATGAACCGGCTGAATTTGTGCAAAATGACACACAGCTGTCATGAGAGGAGATACAGGTAGAGTATGTACTCGTTTTCTCTAAAGTTGAAGTTGCCACCATTTAATTCCTAATACAACTTAAGACTATAGTAACGTTAACAAACTTTGTAACTTCACTATGCATTGCTTATCTTTGCATGTCAAAATTTCTGTGTTACTGCAGAAAATTTATTCTGATGGTAAAGGGGTGCAGGACTGTGGTGTTGCTGTTTAGTAAAAGGCAACTTGTAAGCTTCTCTTGAGCACAATACAGAAGGCACTGCATAACATCCCATTTCTTGCATCTGTTATCTCTTTCTGGGTCGTCTTCCTACCATAACACTAATCCAGAGCACTACATCTGGAGTCGTGACAGTATACAAGTGAGAGTAATTGTGGCTGGCCAGTGAGAACCTGATTGTGAAGCTGCAGGCTTACTGTCAAGGCCATCTTGTTTGTCAGGAATTCAACTCCACAATGAGTTTTTTGAAGAAACAAGTTCCAGCCATCACTTGCATCCAAGTATGAAATCCCTTGATTCTGTTTGAAACCTATCAGTTGCTCTCTATAGGCACACTTATTGACTAGTTATGTTTAACACAAAGAGTTGCCACACACAATTATCTTCTCATTTTACAGATTATCTAAAGGCATTTCCTTCTTCCAAAGAGTCTCTGTATATAATTTACTTCTCGTTGTGATATATGAACAATAAATTCTCCTTAAGCAGAACTGCAGAGAGGAAAAACAAGTTTGAGGAATCTTCACCTATCATTTCATCATCTGATTCAGTGTTTTGGAAATAAGACAATATGAAGTATGTCATATGTCTTTATGTTAGTAATTTATCATCACATTGAATTATCAGTGCAATTCCTTGCAAACTGAGAAGAGGCAACATGACTTTCAGCATGACTGAGTAAGAGTCTCTTGCTCTTCTCATTTGTCCAGGGATTTGAAGAATTGAGGACGTGAAACATATGGTGTGATGATTTGGGATAAAGTTGGTCACATTTACAGGAGAGCAATGAAAAAAATCTTTCTCCAGAGTTGTAACTGAAATGTTTGCAAGTGAAATTTATGCTTTGTACTCCACAAGCACTTCATTTGACCTCTGTATCTGTGTTTGTTCCTGCCAAGGTAGCACATGCTCCTCCTATAACAAACAAAACAGACAAAAAATCCCCACAACCACTACCTTCAGCTTGTGAAAGTAGTGCTCTTCCTTTAAGTGTAGTCCAATTCCTTGTCTAATTCTCTGTTCTGAGAATCAGTAGTAGAGAATCCACTCTGAAGGTTAATAATTTTACATCTTCTTTCTAGCAGCAGAATCTGTCACGTGACCCTCACATCTAAGAGTTTCTGTGCATTTGATTGTTTAGTTACACATCTGTTCTCTAGCTGTGTTTCTGAAGGCCCACACTCTTCATGGGGACAATTTCAGGTCTCCCACAGTGACAACTATGGAATAAATAGATAATGCTTGACCACATATCTCTTGTAAGATGAGCATGTCTCCGTTACGTTTTATGGAGCTGAAGGGAAGTTGGAAGTGGAGCAGCAGAAAGAAGCTTAAAATCATAATTACATCTCTTTAATTTGAAAAGTAAAGTAAGTGCTTGTTTTCTGTTTTCGGTCCCAGTGACATGGCTATGAACAAAGGAAGGCTTTTCAAATACATTTGGATTAATTACGAGCGCACAAGGATCAAGTAGTGAAAATAGCAAAGGCCCCATGTTGATTTTTTTTTTTTTTTGGTAAACATTTTGGGTAGCAATATCTGTGGAAAAGTCTTCTATCTGAACCTGTTTTGGAATTCTTTTGTATAGATTCAGTGACCAGGATGTATCAAGACAGAAGGCATTACAGAGATCACCTGCAGTATTTCAGAGACCATGTGAGAGGCTGTTAAATGAATGCAGTATCTGATGACATTTTACTTTTCTCAAAATGAGTTTGGTTTTTTTTTTTTGTTGTTGTTGTGGCAGTTCTTCGATCTAGATAAATGACGTTTTAATCTGTTCAAACAGTGCACAAGAAGACTACAAAAACCCTCAATGAGTATTGCCAAAAGAATAAAAATAATATGCCTTGAGTTTCTATTTGTGAGAGATACTGCCAGCGTGATATGTAATATCAAGACAGCTATGAAGATCAGTTGAAATGAAGTTGGTAAAGTGATGCAAAGTAGGTACGTAGTTGCTCAGACAGACAGAAAACTTGATTCCTGACAGTACTTTTGCTACTGAGAAATAAAACCACAGATTCTGCGGTAAATTCAGTAATGTGGACTACCCCAGGTTGACACTTAGTTGTTCTTCAGTGTCAACATCTGCCATGATTTATTCTGCACGAGTAATTGCAGATTTTGTCAGAAGCTGTTCAGACATGTTGCTGTTACCTTTATCAAGGACCGGCTGCTGCTTGACATGCTGTCTATGTGTTGATAATGTGCATATTTCTTTTATGCTTCCCGTCCTTTTGAAGTTTTGTCACTTATTTTTAGTTAATGCTCAAACTGCATGTATGGGTATGGTTCAGAAATCTGCCCACTTGCTCAGTCAGAGTAACCGAGATTTTCAGGAAGAGCTTGAGCTAATGAAACTGTGAGGAAGTTGCAACCTTGATCCCATCTAATAAGCAACTTAAAATGACCTCAATTTCACAGACATCAGAATTGAGCTGCTAGTGAAAAACAAAATTGTGCTGCAGGTAGGAAATGTACTGTTGGGAGACCAACAGAATGAATTGAGGCCAATGGCAGTTAGATAATAAATTTTTCTTCAATTCCCTGCTCCTCCCTCCCCATTCTCCCTTTCATCTTCTAATGTTGTGTCTTTCCTTTGTCATGAAAAGAAAGAAAGAATGGATCTCCAGGGACTGTGCTGTGGGTCCACATCAATCCCGTAGGAGAAGTTCATTCTGCAGTCTCTTACAGGTCTTCCTCCCATTAAGTTCATACCCTGTTCCTACCGTGTATCCTTAGAAGAATGATTGCAGAAGAAGAGTTCTCCTACTTAAGGATTCTGCCTATCTGTAGGCACATGTGGTTGGTTTGGCTGGAGCTTAGGAGCTTGGTGTTTATGACTTCAGTTCTTTGTGATACACAGCTGTGCCACTTGCTGCCTAGACCAAATACACATACTGTTAGAGGAGATTACTCTATGCATTTTTTTTTTTTCTTAATGCTTTTAAAGTATGAGGATGGTATGTGTTCAAATCTGTTTTTTTTCTTTGTTCTTCTCCCCCCCCCCCGGTCCCCCCCTTGGAGCAGTAGTTCTGGTAGACGTAGATGCTTTCTGCTCTGCCACTATGTTTCCCATAGCAGTGTTCTAGGAATAGCTTCTGTCGTTGATTGCTTACTTGTTTATTTTAAATTCTGAAAGAAACATACCATTATTTTTCTTCTTCCTATGTCAAACTCCCTTTGTTTCCTTAGTAGATTTGAGTTGTACTCTTGAATGGAATGCACAGCTGGAACAGTTGCCAAAGAGGTGTCTGTGGGCAAGCAGTGCTGGATTTCCCAGACAGAGGTCATAAAGTTTAGTGAAAGCTGACAAATTGCTCGTTACAAGACCAATCCGTGGATATTTACAAGAACCCAGATTGAATCTCAGAGTGGTGGGGGAAGCGTTCTGCTACGGGGGTTTTGCGTTGTGAAAGGAGAATGAGTAGAAGCCAGGAACTGCAAAAATAGCAAGGCAAATTTTTGCAGGGTGGAGAAAGAGAGCCCAGCACAGGACTGAACGCATGTGCTCACTCTTGGAAATATGGCCCTCGTATCTCCATGGGGAAGTACAAAACATACGGAAGAACAACGGGTTGGTAATGGACCTTATATGGAAATGTATCATAGCAACAGCATCGGGGAGATTGCAGGCCTGAGACGCTCAACCAATGAGTGCCAGGAGAGCATTGCCTGCGTTGGGTTTGGAGTATAGAACGGAATGAATTTCGCTGACTGGTGCGCAGTTTCTCCCTTGCTAATAGGGGACGTGAGCCTGTTATTGCAATGACGAATAAACTTTGCTGCTATTGCTAAGATCCTGGCCTAACGTGAAATTTTGGCTTTGAGTGTTTCTCACAAACGTGGTGCCAAAACCAAATTTGGTTAATCATTCCAAGCCATGGCGTGGCTGCACACATCTGCCCGACTGATACCAGGTTTTTCATTACCTCGGACGCTGGCTGAAAAAAATAGAATAATAAAAATCTTGACGACATCAATTTGCTGGTTATTCATTTATTGACAAGTACTCATAAGCACTGAGCGCAGGTCTGGTGGGTTTGTCCAAGATTTCCTTCGTTTTCTTTGTCGACTTCCCTTCCCCCCCCCCTTCTGTGTTTTTCCTCTGCCGTCAAAAGAGAGAACGGACTGGCGATGGCTTGGTGCAGACCCACAGCAGTCCTAGCGGTGAAGTGATTTCCGCGGTCTCTGGTGGCACCGCGTGGCCGATCGGCAAAAACGCGTCGAAGTTGTTTCCACGATCTCTCGTGCCCCCTCGTGGCCAATTGGGGGAACTGCATCGAGGTTGTTTCAGCCGTCTCTGGTGCCCCCACGCGGTCAATCGGTAGAATTGCGGCAGCGTTGCTATGTTGCCGCAGGCAACAGGGCGCATGCGCGCAGGCACCCGGAAGTGGTGTGCGCAGGGTCCTGCTCCTCTGCGCAGGCACCCCGCCGATCTGCGTTATGCTTGGTCCTCCAGGAAGTAGTGCGCATGCGCCCTAAACCTTTTCAGTAAAGCTCCATTTCTTCGAAGCCCTGAGATGCAGGTGAGCGGTCAATACTTGGACCGCCGGCTCCGCGATACTTTTCTCTCTTCCGATCCAGAATGCTCCTCGTCTGTTTTCTCGGGCGGTTTTATGCCCCGGTCTGCTTCGAGAACGTACTATTTAGGCGGACCGTGCACCCGCCGCTTGCGCAACGAGGCGTCGAAAAAACCGAAGGCGTAGGTGCGTGCCCGAAAATGAGCGCCCGGCGTAATCCGCGCGCGAGCAGCGCATGCGCAGTGCCGTGCCAAGGCGGCCGCACGCGCAGTTCGGTGACATGCTTGCCGCATGCGCACTGCAAAGGATGGCGCGTGCGTATTGCGGTGCCGAGGCTGGCGCACGCGCAGAGCGGTGCGAACGATCGCGCGCGCCCAATGCGTTCTTGCGGCTGGCGCATGCGCAGATCAGGGCCACGCTGGGCACATGCGCATTGCGGGGCACAGGCAGGCGCATGCGCCGTGGAGGGCAGAATTCGGCGCATGCCCCGTGCGGAGCAGAATCCAGTGCATGCGTAGTGCTATTTTTTTTTTTTTTTTTTTTAACCACTGGCGCGTGCGTCGCGCTTTCTCGTGAATCGCGCGTCCGTACTCCGTGCTGTTGTCTCGAGAACCGCGCCTGCGTAGTGCGGTGCAGAGACTGCCGCGTGCGCAGTGCCTAGATTGGCACGTGCGCGTTGCTCTCGCGAGACTTGCTTTTCCAGGAACGCTGCGGTGCAGGGCTGGGGCTGGAAGGGGACGTCTGCTCCTCCACCGCGGCGGCAAGCACGTTGGGTGCCACGAGGCGCTGAGGGGCAGCCGTGAGCCGACCCGGTGCGTTCCCGGGTGGGCTCGGGCATAAATCGGCGGAAATAGACGAGGGGCATCCTGGATTAGAAGGGGAGAATATCGCTGAGCCGGCGGTCCGAGAATCGGCCGCTTGCCCGTCCCCGTCGTGGTCTGTCGAAACAATTGCTATCTTTGAGTTGACGGGCGCCTGTTCGCTATTATCTGGAGGACTGATCGCCATAGAGCGGCGGATTAGCTGCGCAGAGCGGTTAAAACGCCACTTCCGCCGCTTTCTACGCGCATGCGTCGTACCGCTTGCCGGCCTAAGCAGCAGGCAGCGGCAGTTCCGCGCATTGGCCACGAGGTGGCAGCAGAGACCGCGGAAAGAACAACTCCGGCGGCGTTGCCGGGGACCCGCGGCGCCGTCCGTGGCGATCCGTTCTGCGTTGTGATGACGGGGGAAGAGCGCGAAGTTAGAAGCGGGGGGAAAAGACGAAGAAAACAAAGGGAAACTACTCCGGACCCCGGAAAGCTGTGCTAAGTGCTTATGAATATCTGTTAAAAAAGAAAACAAACTTGTTTTTGCCGGCATCCATTGCATCGTTTTTAACTATTCACATACCAAAATGTAACTGCCCGGCAAATTTAATGATAACGAAGTAAAGCACTTTGGCAGAAAGCACAGGGCTATGTATTAACGTTTGCTCAGCCTCTGTCTTGTTCACATTTTAATGTATTTTTTTCCAAGGCCTTTCTTCAACTCCAGGTTTCATTTTTGGCTTTTTATTCTTTTTAATGCCATAAAATGGGTAGTTTTAGGCCCTAGCAGGCCTACACAGGCAGAGACAAAGTTGCAGTTTTGAGATTCTTGGGGACCATTGCATCATTTCCACAAAGATTAACAAAGCCTGCAGTTCTCCACCTAAGTTTACAGATGGAAAACATTAATTCAGCTGCATAGAAAGAATCGATGTGTCACAGCTGCCGTCGGCAAGACGGCCAGAGAGTTGTGCAGGTCCACCCGGCTCAGCTGCGCCTTTTTATCTGCCCTCCTCTGGTCCTCCTGCAGCTGGACAGATAGCCAACAAGGGCACGGGGTACGCAGACCCCCCCCGGCCAGCTGCAGCAGTCGCTCCTGCCAGCACTGCCTTTCCTCCCGACCATTCCCAGTTTGCAGGCTGGACCCCTGTGTGGCAGAGGAGGAGAGAGCTGCGGGCAGAAGGAAAACAGGGTGCTGGGATTCCTCCAGCCCGCTGCCCGATGTCTTCTCTGGCATTTTGGGGGCGGGCGGAGGACTGTGGGAGCACCTTCGAGGCTCTGGGCAGGAGGGAAGGAAGCAAAGATGCAGCTTCAGGCAGCGGACTCTGAGCTGGAGCAGTGCGGCCAGGCATGGCTGCACAGCTCGCAGTCTGGACACACGGAAGAAGTTCATCCAGCTGAGGGCTGCAGGGCTGTCCTTACCAAGCACTCCCCCATGCTGCAGTTCTGCATGGGCACCAATTGCTCACGCTCTTCCCACTGCAGGAGCTCAGAAGCGACAACGACCCCGACCCCAAACCAGGCAAGGTTTCCATTTCTTGCCCTCCACAGGGGCAACTGATATTGTTACCGGTGTCTCCTGTAATTGATCAGATTTGACTTGGAGATTCTCCCCTTTGGCTTGAACCTCAGCTCGGAAACTCTCTCTCTCCAAAACAGTATTATATAGGGCACGGTAAGCACAAGCCAAACCCCAAATAAGTTGTACCTCCTTAGATTTACCTAAGCCGCACTGCCCCTGTCTCAAATACTGGCTAAGTTTCTGGGGATCGCACAGGCGCTTAAGAGTGAAATCCCATGACATTGCAGGTCCCCATGCTTCTAAGATTTTTCCTAAACCTCTCCATATTCCCTGCCAGTCAGCATTCTCTGGTTTTGGAGGAGACTCCTCCTGCTTACTATTCCTGTATAGGAATACATTCAGGGAGAGTGATATGAACAGGACTGTTACGCCCACAAGCATGAGAATTAACTCAACATTGGAAAAACGTCTGATAAACCGAGAGGAAAGCCTGGAAACTGGTTTAAACATCGTGTGGTTTGTAAAATTAGCTATTCCATTTGGGATGTAGTTGCTTGTAAAATTAGCCATTCCATCCGGGATGCAAGTGTCAAAATTCATATCATACCATATTGCATATAGGTACCAATATAGGTACCATACAGGCGTCTCCGTCAGTGCCCTTATGTGGTTATATATGAACACAATTCCACAACCAGTAATTATGACACTGATGATTGGCCAGTAGGTCACGAGTAACACCAAAGCTTTTAATCCCTTACTCAGCGCTCCCACGAAAAAGAGTGGGTTCATCGCTGGTTTCTGCTCAAAAAGGGTTAATGAATTGAAACTAACGGGGGGGGGGGGGGGGGAAGGCACTACCCAGCCTAAGCAGTGCTCAAAGTTTACAAATATCCCAGAATACTGGCAGTACGCCTGGTCTTTCAAGGTCAAGTTTTCCAGCACAAAAACCTGAACTACTGATAATGCTTCCTAACGAAGCTCACTAAGAGCAGAGAGCGAGATTCGTTCTAAGAGCTAAAAAGCAGCTATGCCCGCATTCTCCACCAAAATCTGTCACGGAGTTAACTAGATCAGTTTATGCCCGTGACAGGGGGCAGTAGGCCCCTGCCCTCCCCACCCCCCGCCTGGCCCCACAAAATGGGACGGAAGGAAGGGGGGAAAAAAAAACAGCGGCAACAATCTATGGAGGTAAACTTATTTTACTAACTATGATATCGGAATGCAAAATAACACAATATAATACAATCTAATTGAAATTGAGACTAATAAATCAAATAAGATATGAGAGAGAGAGAGTTCCCAAGACCGAGTCAAACCTGAAAAGCTTGGAACAGCTAGGAAAGCACCCTCCAGCACCCACTGCCAGGCAGTAAGTGACCGTCCCACCCGGAAGGGTCAGATCCCATGACTTCCGTAACGTATAGGGATAGGTACGTAGAATTAGAGCATTAACACTTTAATTCCAGTACATGATGTTTTGATGTGGAATACTGAAAATCAGAAAAAACCATAAAACCATGACACACTGATTTAAAAAAGAAAACAACAAGTGCAGTATTATGTACGGATAACAAACTCCTACCTGCTTGAAAAACAGTAGCAGCTCCTCATCCCGGAGTGTCACCATCACCCCATGTTGGGCTGGCACTGCTCATCTGCCCCGCAGTGCTGCTCAAACTCCTGGCACAGCCCGCCACCTCCTTGTGTCACCTCCACGTGCCACCTCCTCTCGCCTCTGTAGTTCTGACCCCACGCGTCAACCCCATGTCCCTCCATGTCCCCCCATGTCCCTGTGTCCCCATACGCCCTCTCATGTCCCCTCAAGTCCCCCCACGCCCCCTGCCCCGCTTTGCTCCATGCCGATGTTGTCGGCTTGAGGACAGGGACGGGGATGCCTGTGGGAGTGGAGTCCAGGGAGATGTCGCTGGCCACGCGCAGTGGGGTGATGGTGTCCTCGGGGCATGGCTGTGACAGTGGGGTGAGGGTAGCACCCCACAAGTGGGGATCATTGCCCCCAGAATGGGAGCAAGTTGTACGGGGAGTGCGTTCTGGAGATGCTTTGTCTGTTCTCCAAATCTGCAGTGACTTCAGCAATCCCACGTCGTGCCGCAGCAGAAATGGGTACTGCGGTACGTCAGTGATCTCTGACTTGAGGAGCGCAGGGGCTGCACGAAGTACGCACGCTGCAGCCTCCCTACTTCTTTGGGGTTTGGGATTGATGTTTGAGCCCAAGGGCTACACGGTGCCTTACAGGCAGGTGCCAGGTTCACCCACTGAGGACACCAAATCGTCAAATATTTTCACGATGGTCTTTAATTGCTGCGTGAGTAGGTAATGCACATTTCTCACTGGGGAGCCATAAGCTGACCCTGACAGTTTGGCAAACAGCACTTGCTCCACTCACACCGTAATCTCAGCCTTTTCGCTGCACATGCAGCTTCTCAGCATCTTGCTGCATCACTATTAAAATCTGTGCTCTCCTATCTATTAGAAATTTTACCAGTTGCCTTTGAGGACATCTGACTGGAATCAAAATATGTGGGCCATCCTTGCTCATTCAGAGACAAACTTCCCCTTGCCAGACAGGCAGACCCAATTCACCCTTTTTTTTTTTTTTTATTCATGACGTTATGGGAACTTTGAGATCACAGCCTGAAGCAGTGATGGAGCATCTGGTGAGGGGTGGTGTAGCCCTGCAAGCACAGGTGGAAGCAATGCAGCTGTGGGACCAGGTGGGGCTGAGCCTGGCTCCACCCGTCCCTCACCTCATTTAAGGGCTGGCAGCCCCCAAGGCAGCGTCTTTCCCTGGAGACTGCCTCGTGTGGGTTGTTGGGTGAGTGCTCTTTCTTGGAAAGAGGTGACTGATTTTTGTTCTATATTGTAGGGCTTTGATCTTCCCCTTTCTGAGGGGATCCGAAGCTGGACTTGTGGGAATGGAATGTTGTTTCTGCTTTTGATGTTAAGAAGTAGCTGACTTCAGCGGTCCTGTCTGGGTGGTGAGGTGACTCCTTGGGACAGCCGATAAGAAACCGAGACCCTTACATGAAGGATGGGCTCTGAGAAAGCCAAGGGGCAGGTAGGCGCGGGTACTGACCCCTGGAGACCTGGTAACTTCGTGCACGGACCAAGGTAAGGGAGTTTGATTCTTGTTGATTCTTGCCTTGGGGGTCGGTGGAGACTCGGGTGAGTCTCGGCAGGGAGCTGTTGCTGTACGGTACCCTGTGCACTTGACGAAGTGCCAGCAGTACACCCCTGTTAATCCAGGAATCGGAGCGAGGTGCTCCAGAGGGATTGGCCCTAGATCTGAGAATCGGAGTGTGGTAACCTGTGAGCTGGGGAGTTCACAGCAGCATTCCGGAGGGATGGAGAATAGGAGCTCCATAGAACAGGGGAAAAGGGTCCCCAAATTTGTGCCTAGAGATTGCCCCTTGGGAAGGAAGCTTCAGAATTGGAAATAATCCCCAGACCGGGGACAAGAACAGGGAAAGGATGTTTAAATACTGTATACAGACATAGCCTCGAGAGCCACTACAGGGAAAATCGTGATTTTGACCAAAATAGGGGTCTGACAAAGATTGGGCCTGTCAGACTGAGTAAGGAAAGGACAAGATAAGGATTAACTCTTGTTTAGGAATGTAGATAAGCAGGATGTGTGGTCAGATAAGAAAAGGACATCTGGCAACTCTGTTGACACAAGGAATGGGTCAGGATGGGATTACTGCTGTCAGAGACAATGTGTCTTCTCCCATGCAAAGGAAACCCCCACTGCTCATGGCAGGACTGTATGTTGATAAGTCAGGAATGTAATGAATATGCATGTGAATTCCACTGCGTTCGGCCTATATCTGTACCAAGCTTCTTCCTTACAGTGTGCAAGTTTGGAGGAGCTATCCCCCTTGCACCCAGCTTGGCGCCAAATGCTGAATAAAACATATCTGCTTTATAATCTAACTCTGGGTTATAGAGTTTGATTCCGCAAGTCAGTTTGGCACCCCAGATGGGACAATCTCTGCTTGGCTGCAGGACCGGCTGAGAGGGGGGACGCCTTTGGCGCGCCCCGAGATTGCTCGGAAGGACTCCCCTACCTCATCCGATCACTGCGGGAGTAGACAAGGACCATCTATCAGCGGACCAGGTATGTTTAGGAAAGGAGGGGAACACCGTAAGTCGTAAGGAGACGTCCTACGCAGCGTGGATAGCCTTTGTGCTGCCCCTGGGTTAGTGAGCTCACAGGTTTGGTAGGTTGCCGGCTGGGGTGGGTAGGCTCTGGCGAGCAGCTCCTTGGGGGAGCGCCCACAAACGGACCTTGTAAGTCGTACGCGGGGTAAGGGGACAGGATATAGTGGGTATCCTGTCAAATGGTTTTCTGGTTGTAATAACAGGAGCTATAGCTTGTATACTTGTTGTTAACATCTGCTGTAAATGTTCGGTACTGTGTATCTGAATCAATACCATCAAAATATTTGATTAAGCCGGCGTTGTGTGAATGAGGTGTGAATGAGACGTAGCTAAGCTACGGAGCGAGAGCGGAGTCCCCGATCCGCGGTTCCGTGCTCCCGCGAGGGAAACGGCCGGAGACGGACGAAGCGAAAGTTGTCTTTTTCTGTTGTTTGTCTGTCCATACGGGTTTTCTGTTTATGGATTGTGATGATGATGGGAATTTATACTTTATAAATTGGGAAGAGGGGCCTGAGGAAAGGTGTGCATTCACCCTGAAAACGAGTGTTGCCCCATTTATATTATATGTTGTCTAGTGTGTGAAAAAAAAAAAAAAAAAAAAAAAAAAAATCAGGGTTGGTGGCATCATTTGTGTCTGGAGTGCCACCGTGAGTGGTGGACTGAGCATCACGGACTAGCGTGGGGAAATTTTAGAGTACTGAGAGTTACTTGTGGAAACCTTAGGGCAATAACAAACCAGTGAGGCAATATTATGGGAGGGTCACAGGGAAAGGAAATACCTAAAAGAACACCCCTCGGATGTATTCTGGCACATTGGCGAGATATTGCAGGGGGACCTGGGGGCACTCTAAGCAAGAAAACTCTGATAAAATATTGTAATCAATGGTGGTTAGTGTATAAATTGGATGATGGGGAAAAGTGGCCCCTAAACGGGACACTGAACTACAGTACCATTCTGCAACTGATGCTGTTTTTAAGACGGGAAGGTAAATGGGATGAGGCAGCATACGCTGATATGTTCTTTACCCTCAGGAATCATCCTGAATGGCAAAGAGATTGTGGGATGGGAGCGCCACAAGATCCTTTAGTGTTAGCATTAGAAAAGGATCGGCGGGCAGCAGGAGGCAGAGGGATAAAACGCTGTTGCTCTGCATGCAGTATAGGACAACAGTGTACTAGACTAACTGAAGTTAAGACTTCTGCTGATTTATTGGACCACTATCAGGCACCAGGGGCAGGGAGTCCTACCACAGGACGAAGGGAGCACTCCGAGAGGGAGGACTCTTCCCCTGAAACTCTCCCAGACTCCCCTATAGCCTCTAGAACTAGGAGGAGGCAACAAAGTATTCTTTTAGCCCCCCTGAGGGAGGCAGTCGGACCGGATGGGACACGTATCTTAATAAAGGTCCCGTTCTCTTCTTTTGATCTGGAAAACTGGAAAAAGGTGGCTAAGGATTATCGAAGTGACCCGGTGGGAGTAACACGGCATTTTCAGTATTTGATTAGGCAGCACAATCCCGACTGGAGCGATATCCAGTTGCTACTAGACTCCATGACGGAGACAGAAAAGGATCTAATTTTAAAAACAGCCCAGAATCTGGCTGAGGATAGTTTACAGGGCAGAAATGCGGATATAAAAGATCATTTCCCTCTCCAAGACCCTCATTGGGACCCAGATAGAGGAGCAGAACGAGATCTTTTAGAAGCCTACCGAGGATGGGTGGTAAAAGGGATGGAAAGGGCTATTCCTAAAACAATCAATTGGTCTGCCCTATATGCTATAAGGCAGGGTCCAAAAGAAACCCCCTCAGAATTTTTGGACAAATTAAGGGATACTATGAGGAAACACACTCCCTTGGATCCAGGGTCAGAAGTAGGTATTCAACAACTAGTATCATTGTTTATAGGACAATCGACAGGGGACATAAGGCGAAAGTTGCAGAAATTAAGGGGGCTTGATGCACGGAACTTAGAAAGTCTGTTGGAGGAAGCATGGAGGGTGTTTAGTAATCGAGAGGAAGAAGAAAAGAGGAAGGAGAAAAGAATGATAATGGCAGCGTTACAGGAGGTGGGACCTAGAGCAGGAAGGAGGACACTTGAAAGGGATCAGTGTGCTATTTGTAAAAAGAAAGGACATTGGAAGAATGAATGCCCATTAAGGAACCAGAAGCGAAAGGGAGCATGGACTAGGATCCAAGCCCCTGTGGAAAGGGATTGACGGGGACCTGGGGAATCTACCCTAGCGGATCCACTGGTTAAAGTTAAGCTAGGGAATAAACAACAGAGTATAGAATTTTTGGTGGATACAGGGGCTGCCTACTCAGTTCTAAATGAATTTCTGACCCCACTAAGTAAACAGTTTATGATGGTAAAAGGAGCCACAGGTCAACCAGAAAAGGCATATTTTCTCAAACCACTGAAGTTTAAATTAGGAAAGCAGATGGGAATACATAGATTTCTGTATATGCCAAATTCACCAAAATCTCTCCTGGGGCGGGACTTACTGGAACAACTGGATGCAGAAATAAGATTTGAAGCAGGGAAAGTGAAATTTAAAATAAAGGATGAGTCCCTCATAGAATTACTTAGCTTGGCTTTAATAACCACTCCAGTGAGCACAGAAATCCCAGAAGAAGTAAGGGATCAGGTCTATCCAGGGGTATGGGAAATTGAAACCCCGGGACGAGCTAAGAATGCATCCCCCGTGATAATAAAAGTCAAATCAGGAAGTCAGCCCCCAAGAATTAAACAGTACCCCTTGAGGACAGAAGATAGGGAAGGAATACAGCCAATAATTGACCGATTTATAAGGTATGGCTTGTTAGTGGAATGTGAATCAAAATATAACACGCCAATATTGCCAGTAAGAAAGCCTGATGGAAGCTATCGAGTGGTACAGGATCTGAGGGCAATTAACAAAATAGTAGAGGACTTGTATCCTTTAGTAGCTAATCCGTATACCTTGCTCACCAAACTGTCCACTGAATTAATATGGTTTACCGTCTTGGACTTGAAGGATGCCTTCTTCTGCTTGCCACTAGCCGCAGAGAGCCAGTTGTTGTTTGCCTTTGAATGGGAAAACCTTAGTACAGGACGAAAATCACAACTTACCTGGACTGTGCTCCCACAAGGGTTTAAAAATAGTCCCACGATATTTGGGAATCAATTAGCCAAGGACTTGGAGCAGTGGGAGCGTCCATCTGATGAAGGAGTATTATTGCAATATGTGGATGATCTCTTAATAGCTACAAAGACGAAGGAAGCATGTTTGAAGTGGACAATTAGTTTGCTAAATTTCCTTGGGCTTAACGGGTATCGAGTCTCTCCACAGAAGGCACAAGTGGCTCAACAGCAAGTGATGTACCTGGGGTATGAGATTGCTGCAGGGACACGGATGTTGGGAACTGCCCGGAAAGAAGCTATTTGCCAAACCCCCGAGCCACGCACATCTAAGGAGCTTCGAACATTCCTCGGAATGACGGGATGGTGTCGCCTATGGATACTCAACTATGGATTATTGGTAAAACCGCTCTACGCGTTGTTAAAATCTTGTCCAAAGGACCTGACTTGGGACGGGGAGGCTAGAGGAGCATTTCGACAGTTAAAACAGGAACTGATTAAAGCTCCGGCCTTGGGACTCCCAGACGTCACTAAGCCTTTTTTGCTGTTCTCTCATGAAAAACAAGGAATAGCTCTGGGGGTTCTGGCTCAGAGCCTTGGGCCATACCGGAGGGCGGTAGCCTACTTCTCTAAACAACTTGATGAAGTAAGCAAAGGGTGGCCTGGATGTTTAAGGGCTGTGGCTGCTCTAGTGGTTAACATCCAAGAAGCACGGAAGCTCACAATGGGGCAAAAGATAACTGTGCTAGTATCACACACAGTATCCACAGTGTTAGAAGTAAAAGGGGGGCATTGGCTCTCCCCTCAAAGATTTCTAAAGTACCAAGCTATTATAGTGGAACAAGATGATGTGGAAATAAGGGTAACTAACATCATTAACCCGGCCTCATTTCTTAATGGAGTCACGGGAGAACCCGTATCTCATGATTGTTTAGAGACTATTGAAGCTGTATATTCTAGTCGCATGGACCTAAAGGAAGAGCCATTGGAGGACGCGGAGGACACCTGGTATACAGATGGAAGCAGTTTTGTTCGACAAGGAATCCGTAAGGCTGGGTATGCGGTAACAACTGTTGATGACATAATAGAAGCCAAAGCTCTGCCATCAAACACCTCGGCACAGAAAGCTGAAATAATAGCCCTCACGAGAGCTTTAGAATTAGCAAAAGGGAAGAAGATAAATATATGGACTGATTCGAAATATGCCTTTAGCGTTGTCCATGCGCATGGGGCAATATGGAAGGAAAGAGGACTGTTATCAGCACAAGGGAAAGGGATTAAACATGCTGAGGAAATACTTAGACTTTTGGAGGCAGTGCAGCAACCAGAAAAGGTTGCAGTCATGCACTGTCGCTCTCATCAGAAAGGTAACAATGTTGAAGAAATGGGAAATGCGCTGGCCGACCGAGAGGCAAAGCGAGCAGCGGAGGGCGAAGTGATGGTTGGTTCCTTGATTCCAGACGGTAAAATACAGATGGATGGTAAGCCAAGGTATTCAAAAGAGGATTGGAATTTGATAGAGGATTTGAAGGGGCAGGTAAAGGAGGGAGGATGGGCCATCACCCCACAAGGGAGGCTAGTAATTCCAACAGCTGTATTATGGGCCGTAATAATGGCCGAACATAGGAAAACCCACTGGGGAACAGAAGCGTTATATAAACATCTTGTTCAGCGAATAGTTGCCCGAAATCTGTATTCTACTATTAGACAAGTAACTCAGCAATGTGAAGTTTGTCTACAAAATAATCCCAGAACAGGACATAGGGTCCAGTTAGGGCAAATAGGAAAAGGGAATTTCCCAGGGCAACAGTGGCAAGTGGACTTCTCAGAACTCCCAAGAAAAGGGGGGTATAGATACATGTTGGTTCTATCAGATACCTTTTCAGGTTGGCCTGAGGCATATCCTTGTAGGACTAATAAAGCTAGGGAAGTAACCAGAGCCTTGTTACACGAAATAATTCCAAGGTTTGGGGTACCAGTGGTAATCTCTTCAGATCGAGGCCCTCACTTTGTGGCCAGAATAGTACAACAAGTGAGCATGTTATTAGGGATTGATTGGCAATTACATACACCTTATCGACCTCAGTCGAGCGGACAAGTAGAGAAAATGAATCATTTGTTAAAATTACAGATAGTTAAGCTTGGCCAGGAGGCAGGAATACCCTGGCCTCAAGCGCTGCCTTTGGCTTTATTAAGGATTCGATCAAAACCCCGAACCAAGGAAGGACTAAGTCCATTCGAGATCCTTTATGGGAGACCTTACCCTGTACAAAAGGGAACTTCTTCACAAATCGGGGAGGAACTTTTGAGCAGATACATAATTAAGTTGCAAAAGCAATTAAAGGATATTGAGAAGGTGGTGTTTAATAGCAGGGCACGAGGCCTGGATGGTCCAGTACATAATGTATTGCCTGGAGACTATGTGTATGTTAAATCCCTCTCAGATTCTCCTCTGGAACCAAGGTGGGAAGGACCTTATCAAGTACTCCTAACCACGCACACGGCAGTCAAGGTGGAAGGACTGATACCGTGGATACACTACACCCGCCTAAAGAAGACGGTCAGACCACAGTGGACTGCGAGGGAGAAAGGACCCCTCCGACTAACAATTAAGAAAAATGTATAAACTGTGTGTTGTAATTAACCTTATAAGATTTGCTTTAGCCTGGGAAGGTAATAGCTACTTAAGTGTTACTCGGGCAGTGGCCCAGAATTTTAACCTAACAAATTGTTGGATATGTACGGCCCTCCCCAGAGCAGGGGGGGTGCCAGTTTATGGGGTAGTAGCGCTTAATTGGACAATTCCAAATTGGGTGGAACATGGGGAATGTAAGTATGGAATAGAGGATAAATTACAGAAGGGCCCCAAGTTTGATCTGTTGATTATTAATTCCTCCAAATCTATCTTTGTGGATAGGGAAAATGATAGCGAAATTAGTGTGAAAGTTGGGTGGCGAAATTTAACAGGTATAGGATGTAGTTGGGAATATGGGAATTCGGGAACAGTATCAGGACTCAATGAAACTACAAGGTGGAAGCAGGGCATAGGGTGCGATCCTAGAACAAGTAAAAATTCATCTTGGCCTATAGATAAGAATGTACTTGGGATTGTGGGAATGGGAACATCTTTTATCCAACAAGAGGGTATGTCTAATCCATGCAGATTACCTTATGGATACTGGTGGTTATGTGGGGATGGGCAGGCACGAAAAGCACTGCCTCCAAATTGGATTGGAACATGCACTGCAGGATACTTGGTACCTCAGACCACGGTGCATAAGGAAATACCACGGGGACTCTTGAGAACACCCTGGAGACGGGTGAGAAGAGTAATAAATCCTTTGGTGGAAAAACCTACTGGTTTCCACAGCTTTGTGAGATGGTTCATCCCATCTCTTGGAGTAAGTGAGCTGGAGAAAGCAATTGTTAATATTTCGGCCACTCTAGAGATAATAGAGAACGCAACCGCTGATGCAATCAAAGCATTACAGGTTGAGATTTCAGTGCTTAGTAAGGTTGTATTACAAAATAGAATGGCATTGGATCTCCTAACAGCCAAAGAGGGAGGGGTTTGTATGATAATTAATCAGAGTTGTTGTGCTTATGTAGATAAGACTCAAAGGATAGAAACTGATCTACATGCAATATGGGAGCACACTAAATTACTTCATCAGGTAACGATGGATGACACCTCACTAGGATTCACGGAATTGTGGGAAAAACTTACCAGCTGGTTACCTAACTTTACGTGGTTAAAGCAACTCTTTGTGGTTTGTATTATTATAGCCATCTTGCTCATTTTTATGTGTGTTGCGATGAGATGTGCATTATGGATATGTAAAACTTCTGGGGATAGTTATGAGGAATGGAAAAAGCACAAGCTAAGGCAGAAAGTGGAAAGCGGGAGTTATTTCAAAACTTCCCTTTTACCGAATGGAGCAATTTAGCAAAAGAATTTGCTAGGTTCAAGAAAAAGGGGGGAATTGAGTAAGGAAAGGACAAGATAAGGATTAACTCTTGTTTAGGAATGTAGATAAGCAGGATGTGTGGTCAGATAAGAAAAGGACATCTGGCAACTCTGTTGACACAAGGAATGGGTCAGGATGGGATTACTGCTGTCAGAGACAATGTGTCTTCTCCCATGCAAAGGAAACCCCCACTGCTCATGGCAGGACTGTATGTTGATAAGTCAGGAATGTAATGAATATGCATGTGAATTCCACTGCGTTCGGCCTATATCTGTACCAAGCTTCTTCCTTACAGTGTGCAAGTTTGGAGGAGCTATCCCCCTTGCACCCAGCTTGGCGCCAAATGCTGAATAAAACATATCTGCTTTATAATCTAACTCTGGGTTATAGAGTTTGATTCCGCAAGTCAAGACTTTGTATTTATACGTAAATAGTAAGATTCCTTTTTCTGAAACAGAATTGGCTTATGTTGCTGAATGGGTGCAAGGAGTAAAAAAAAAAAATAAAAAAAAATCTTCCTCACAAGGAGGAGTTGGATTTCAAAAGAAAAAGGAAAGAGAAGCAGAAAGATCGTAAATGGGATCCCTTAGAGAACTTCCCCCCCCCCCCCCCCAATTTCTAAAGCAATGCAAGCGGCAGAGTGTAAGAGACGATTATTTTGCATCATCATTGTCTCCAAGCTTGCTGAGGACACAGACGAACAAGTTCGGGCAAGACCTGGTCAGGGGTTGAGAGATCTTTTGTCTGGAGAAGTGAGATGGACAAGTCCTGGGCAAGGATTGTGAAATCTTTTGTCCGAGGGTCACAGATGGACAAGGCCGGGGGCAAGGAGAGAGAGAGAAGCTGCAGCTTAACAGCTGTGAAGTGGTCTTTTGTGTGGGCTTATCGCAAGGAAGGTGGCCATCTCAGGAAGTACTCGCAGGACTCCTGCTCAAGCGCCCAGGGATGTCACGTAGGCAGGAGAAGAAGCAGGATAAAAGAGGATGGGTTTCTGCCGTCAGATTCCTCACCAGGGAATTCCTGCGTGCTGACGGACTCTCCTGGGCCTGCTACCTGAGTCCTGCTGCTTCCTCCTGGACTGGCTCTGCGACTTCTTCCTGCTACCTGTTGCTGCCCCAGGCCTTCCACGCTGCTGCTCTCCCCCCCTGCTGCTTCTGCTGAGTAAGGAAAGGACAAGACAAGGATTAACTCTTGTTTAGGAATGTAGATAAGCAGGATGTGTGGTCAGATAAGAAAAAGGGCATCTGGAAACTCTGTTGACACAAGGAATGGGTCAGGATGGGATTACTTCTGTCAGAGACAATGGGTCTTCTCCCATGCAAAGGAGACCCCCCGCTGCTCATGGCGGGAGGGGGGGGGGGGAGGGACCATATGTTGATAAGTCAGGAATGTAATGAATATGCATGTGAATTCCACTGACTGTGTATTCGTTCGGCCTATATCTGTACCAGGCTTCTTCCTTACGGTGTGCAAGTTTGGAGGAGCTATCCCCCTTGCACCCAGCTTGGCGCCAAATGCTGAATAAAACATACCTGCTTCATAACCTAACTCTGGGTTATAGAGTTTGATTCCGCGAGTCAATTTTGCTCCCCAGATGGGACCATCTCTGCTTGGCTGCAGGACCGGCTGAGAGGGGGGACGCCTTTGGCGCGCCCCGAGATTGCTCGGAAGGACTCCCCTGCCTCATCCGATCACTGCGGGAGTAGACAAGGACCATCTATCGGCGGACCAGGTACGTTTAGGAAAGGAGGGGAACCCCGTAAGTCGTAAGGAGACGTCCTACGCAGCGTGGATAGCCTTTGTGCCGCCCCTGGGTTAGTGAGCTCACAGGTTTGGTAGGTTGCCGGCTGGGGTGGGTAGGCTCTGGCGAGCAGCTCCTTGGGGGAGCGCCCACAAACGGACCTTGTAAGTCGTACGCGGGGTAAGGGGACAGGATATAGTGGGTATCCTGTCAAATGGTTATCTGGTTGTAATAACAGGAGCTATAGCTTGTATACTTGTTGTTACCATCTGCTGTAAATGTTCGGTACTGTGTATCTGAATCAATACCATCAAAATACTTGATTAAGCCGGCATTGTGTGAATGTGGTGTGAGTGAGACGTAGCTGAGCTACGGAGCGAGAGCGGAGTCCCTGATCCGCGGTTCCGTGCTCCCGCGAGGGAAACGGCCGGAGACGGACGAAGCGAAAGCTGTCTTTTTCTGTTGTTTGTCCGTCCATACGGGTTTTCTGTTTATGGATTGGGATGGTGATGGGAATTTATACTTGATAAATTGGGAAGAGGGGCCTGAGGAAAGGTTTTCAGGGTGGAACGCACACGAGTGTTGCCCCATTTATATTATATGCTGTCTAGTGTGTGAAGAAATATATCAGGGTTGGTGGCGTCATTTGTGTCCGGAGTGCCACCGTGAGTGGTGGACCGAGCATCACAGACTGGCGTGGGGAAATTTTAGAGTACTGAGAGTTACTTGTGGAAACCTTAGGGCAATAACAAACCAGTGAGACAACATGATGGGAGGGTCACAGGGAAAGGAAATACCTAAAAGAACACCCCTCGGATGTATTCTGGCACATTGGCGAGATATTGCAGGGGGACCTGGGGGCACTCTAAGTAAGAAAACTCTGATAAAATATAGTAATCAATGATGGTTAGTGTATAAATTGGATGGTGGGGAAAAGTGTCCCCTAAATGGGACGTTGAACTACAATACCATTCTGCAACCGATGCTATTTTTAAAACAGGAAGGTAAATGGGATGAGGCAGCATACGCTGATATGTTCTTTACCCTCAGGAATCATCCTGAATGGCAAAGAGAATGTGGGATGGGGGCACCACAAGATCCTCTAGTGTATGAATGGGGAATGAATATCAACTCATTTATGTAATATTGTGTTCTGTTTGCAAGGAGATGTGTGAGGGAGGTGGGTCAATCAGTGCTGTTTCTGTGGTGAGGTGTTTATAACCAAATGACACAGATTGTTAAGGGGAAGTTACATGGTATTAAGGGTATTTATGGAAACTGAAGAACTGTATGGTTAGATTTGTGCATTTTGAAGGGAATGAGACAAACTGTTTTGGTGGTATAAGAAAGTGTAATTGTTAATGGTATAGAATTGAGTGTAACTGCAAGTGTAAATGAGGGTACTAATAGTGGAACAAAGGAAAAAGGGTTAAAGAGAAAGTGAGTTAATCCTTGCTGGCGTGAGAGCAACCCCCGCACCGTTCCCCCGCGAGCAGTACTTGGTGTGAGAGAGAGCCGGGGACGGAGCCTGCTGTTACTTGTGAAGGGGGGAGTGAGAATAGACTCTGTAGAGGTCTAGGAAACCCGAAATCCCAGTGTTAGCACTGGAAGCCTCTGGAGAGGAGGAGGTAAAACTGAAATATGATGTTAGTAGCTTATGTAATGATGAGTTTGGAAAGTGAAAAGTTTGGGAAGGACACAGGCTGAGGAAGGCAAGGATGAGCAGGGTGTGACAGGGATGTAGAGGTGAGCGATATGAAGGACAAACAAACAAAAACTGTTTGAGAAACAGAGATAGTAAGGAAATTGGGAATAACAGCAGCTGTTACTGTCGCAGCACTAGAGTAGGGCGTAGGACCCAGGGATCCACTCAGAGAGAGGGGAAGGGGGGGGCTGAAAGAGCCCAGGGAGGGCTCCGCCCCACTGCAATGAAAGTAATGTGTAAATTACTGAGAAAGAGGGAACCGCCTCTGGTTGCAAAAATGAAGGATGGGGATTTGGGAAGTTTACCCTAGCAGATTCACTGGTTAAATTACAGCTAGGGAAGCAGAATAAAGAGGTAAAGAGATTAAATTCAGTAGAGAAAATTGGAGCTGAGTGTCAAGCAAGACCAATTAATGGAAAATCTTAAGCCTGGCTTTAACACAAACTGGGAAAAGCAATGTTGTACCCATAGAAGTTAGGTAAATCCTAAATCAGGTATGCACAGGATTGCAGGCATCAGGAATGCCTGGCAGAGCCAAAAATGCAGCCCAATAAAAGTTAAGTTAAAGACGGGAGCCAGCCCAGCCAGGGTAAAGCAGTGCCCTTTGAGGATACAAGACTGTAGGAGGATAAAAGAAATAAAAACTTTATGAATTTTGGATTATTAATTGGATAGAAATCCAAATAGAACACCCCGATCTTGCAAATGAAAAATTGGATGGCAAGAGCTATAGTTTGGTACAAGATTTGAGGGCAATTAATAGAAATGTAGAATACATACAACCCATGGTGTATATCTTTATTAACCAAGTTAAGGAATAAGTAGGTGGGGTTTACCGTTCTGGATTTGAAGTACACCTTTTTCTGCCTGGTTTTGCCAAAGAAAGTCTAAAATTATTTGGAGGAAAACTCCAATAAGGGAGGAGAAAAAAAAAAAAAAGAAAAAGAAAAAAACAATTCAGCTAACCTAGACAGTGTTACACAGGGTTGTGAGAACAGCCCAGTGATTTTTGAGAACTGGTCAACTCGTGAGCCTGAGATTTGGGTTCCTCCATCTCACAGTGGAACTTTACTGCAGTACGTGGATACTGCAGTAACAAAGGAGGACTGTGTACAGTGGACTGTGAGTTTGCTGAATTTCTTGATTTAAATGGCTATCAAGTTTCTCAACAGAAAGCACAACTGATCAAAGAGAAGGAAGCAGTTTGCTGAACGCCCAGAACACCAACGCAGAGCTACCTCCAAGCCAGCAGTGTGCACTGCATGGAGAATGCCAGTTGGTCAGACCTACAGAAGGAACCGTTGGACAACGCTGAGGATTCCTGGATTCACTGACGGAAACAGCTTTGTGAGACAAGGAAACAGTAAGGCAAGATATGCAGTAACTGCTACTGACAAGGTAACTGAAGCAAAACCATTACCTGTGGGGACTCCTGCTCAGAAGGCTGAAATAACTGCCTTGACAAGAACCTTAAATATGCTTTTGGGGTGGTACCCACTCATGGTACCATCTGGAAAGAGCGAGGTTTTCTTACACACATGGAAAACAAATTCAGCCTGATATAAATCTACCAAAGAGCAGCATGGCTGTTATACATTGTAAAGGACATCAGAAGAGTGACACTGTACAGGAAACTGGGAATATGATGGTGGATCAGGTGGCAGAACAGGCAGCTGAAGGAAAAGAAATTGGTGAACTGGCTTTAATTCCAGACGGTAAACTTAAAATATTTGAACCTTAATCAGAACCTATAAGGTATTCTAGAGAGGATAGGAATTTATTGATTTAAAAGGGAAGAGAGCAAGCTGACACATGGGTGTATACCCAGGTGGACACATTGTTGTGCCCTTTATTATTTTATAGAAATTGGTTCTAAGGGAACATAATAAAACATACGGGGGTACAGACATCAGAAAGTAACTGTACAATCCTAGTACCAGGAACAAGGTACAAGTGGGGCTCGTTGGGAAAGGGAATCTTTTAGGACAACAATTGTAAATTGATTTTTTTCAGAACTGCCAGGAAAAAGGAGGGTTTCGGTATATGCTAGTTCTAATAAATACCCTTTTCAGGGTGGCCAGAAGCATTCCCTTGCAGGACCAATAAAGCCAAAGTAATAACCAAGGTATTGCTGCAGGAGATTATAATAGCTTCAGGAAATAGAGAAACTGGTTCAAGGAACTAGAGCCCAAGGCCTTGACGGCTTGATCCCTCAAATACAATGGGAACTGAAGTCAGCTGGACCCTTAAAATTGTGAATCCAAAGACAGTAATGTGGGCTCTTATAATTGTTAGAAATGTTAATTTGGTTACTTATATCAGTAATTGTTTGGTATGTGGGCTCTGTATATGGGTGTATATACGTATATTTTGTCATACACGTTGCCAGAAGATCCTGCACGAGATCAAACCAGAGAACAAGGCATGGCATGCCCGAGGAAGCGCCTGAAGAAGACAGTCCTACCACAGTGGACTGCGAGGAGAAAGGACCCCTCCGACTAACAGTTAAGAAAAGTGTATAAACTATGCGTTGTAATTAACCTTATAAGATTTGCTTTAGCCTGGGAAGGTAATAGCTACTCGGGCAGTGGCCCAAAATTTTAACCTAACAAATTGTTGGATATGTACGGCCCTCCCCAGAGCAGGGGGGGTGCCAGTCTATGGGGTAGTAGCGCTTAATTGGACAATTCCAAATTGGGTGGAACATGGGGAATGTAAGTATGGAATAGAGGATAAATTACAAAAGGGCCCCAAGTTTGATCTGTTGATTAATTCCTCTAAATCTATCTTTGTGGATAAGGAAAATGATAGTGAAATTAGTGTGAAAGTCGGGTGGCGAAATTTAACAGGTATAGGATGTAGTTGGGAATATGGGAATTCGGGAACAGTATCAGGACTCAACGAAACTATAAGGTGGAAGCAGGGCATAGGGTGCGATCGTAGAACAAGTAAAAATTCATCTTGGCCTATAGATAAGAATATACTTGGGATTGTGGGAATGGGAACATCTTTTACCCAACAAGAGAGTATGTCTAATCCATGCAGATTACCTTATGGATACTGGTGGTTATGTGGGGATGGGCAGGCACAAAAAGCACTGCCTCCAAATTGGAATGAAACATGCACTACAGGATAGATACTTGGTACCTCAGACCACAGTGCATGAGGAAATATCACAGGGACTCTTGAGAGCACCCTGGAGACGGGTGAGAAGAGTACTAAATCCTTTGGTGGAAAAACTTACTGTTTCCACAGCTTTGTGTGATGGCTCATCGCATCTCTTGGAGTAAGTGAGCTGGAGAAAGCAATTGTTAATATTTCGGCCACTCTAGAGATAATAGAGAACGCAACCGCTGATGCAATCAAAGCATTACAAGTTGAGATTTCAGTGCTTAGTAAGGTTGTATTCTCCTAACAGCCAAAGGGGGAGGGGTTTGTGTGCTAATTAATCAGAGTTGTTGTGCTTATAGCATTCACAGAATTGTGGGAAAAACTTACCAGCTGGTTACCTAACTTTACGTGGCTAAGCAACTCTTTGTGGCTTGTATTATTGTAATCATCTTGCTCATTTTTATGTGTGTTGAGATGAGATGTGCATTATGGATATGTAAAACTTCTGGGAATAGTTATGAGGAATGGAAAAAGCACGAGCTAAGGCAGAAAGTGGAAAGTGGGAGTTATTTCAAAACTTCCCTTTTACCGAATGGAGCAATTTAGCAAAAGAATTTGCTAGGTTCAAGAAAAAGGGGGGAATTGAGTAAGGAAAGGACAAGATAAGGATTAACTCTTGTTTAGGAATGTAGATAAGCAGGATGTGTGGTCAGATAAGAAAAAGGGCATCTGGAAACTCTGTTGACACAAGGAATGGGTCAGGATGGGATTACTTCTGTCAGAGACAATGGGTCTTCTCCCATGCAAAGGAGACCCCCCCACTGCTCATGGCGGGACCATATGTTGATAAGTCAGGAATGTAATGAATATGCATGTGAATTCCACTGACTGTGTATTCGTTCGGCCTATATCTGTACCAGGCTTCTTCCTTACGGTGTGCAACTTTGGAGGAGCTATCCCCCTTGCACCCAGCTTGGTGCCAAATGCTGAATAAAACATACCTGCTTCATAACCTAACTCTGGGTTATAGAGTTTGATTCCGCGAGTCACTGCCTCGGACCTTCGGAACGTCGTGCAGCGGGACCGCTGCTGGATCCCGGTGGTGACTATCCCCGCTTCACGGCATTCTTGCTTTTTCCTAGCTTTTCTATCGCCCTCCTTTCCTTCCCCGTCTCCCTAATTAGGGCTTATAATAAACTGGTTGGACTAACATATGAACCGTTGTTTCTTAATCTCACACCGGGTATACAGATATTAAAAGAACCTCATCTCCCTCCTATAAATTGGAGCGAGACATTTTACTTTGGCGTAGTCGGGCAGGATACCCGCTGTGAGAGTGTTGTCCTTCCAGATGTAGTTTGAAACTTTTCTGTGCGCACCTCCTGGAGTTGCAAGGAGCGGTATTTTTGAAAATTCCGACGTGGGTCCTTCTCCAGGAAGACCGCTCCGTATTCTGAATCTTTGCTTTTTATGTGTGTACCTCTCAGGGACGTGTTTTGTCTATTTGCATTTTGTTTAATACGTGTGCGCCTCCTCGGGAAGACCTCTCTGCAGTTACTTTGAAGTACGAAATTTGAACCTGTTTTTGTGTTTGCGCCTTTTGGGGAAGTGAGGAAGTGATACTTTGTGACTTGAACGTGTGTGCCTCTCCAAGAGGTTCTTATTTGCTTTACTGAAACCTCTAAGTGTTGCTTTAGCAAGGAGTGAAACTGTAACTTAGGTGTGGTGTTTACCTAATAGGTGTTGGTTTAGCTGCTTGTCTTTGTGTGTGCCTCCTGGAGTTGCATGAAGCGATATTGTTGAAAACTTAAACGTGAGTCCTTCTCCAGGAAGACTGCTCCATATTCTGAAACTTTACTTTTTATGTGTATACGTCTCGAGGACGTATGAATTAATTTTGATTACGTGTGCGCCTCCTCGGGAAGACCTTTCTGCATTTCGTGATTTAAGTATCTTGTAACTTAAGTGTGAAATTTGAACTCAGGGAAACGGCCGGAGACGGACGAAGCGAAAGCTGTCTTTTTCTGTTGTTTGTCCGTCCATACGGGTTTTCTGTTTATGGATTGTGATGGTGATGGGAATTTATACTTTATAAATTGGGAAGAGGGGCCTGAGGAAAGGTGTGCGTTCCACCCTGAAAACGAGTGTTGCCCCATTTATATTATATGCTGTCTAGTGTGTGAAGAAATATATCAGGGTTGGTGGCGTCATTTGTGTCCGGAGTGCCACCGTGAGTGGTGGACCGAGCATCACAGACTGGCGTGGGGAAATTTTAGAGTACTGAGAATTACTTGTGGAAACCTTAGGGCAATAACAAACCAGTGAGACAACATGATGGGAGGGTCACAGGGAAAGGAAATACCTAAAAGAACACCCCTCGGATGTATTCTGGCACATTGGCGAGATATTGCAGGGGGACCTGGGGGCACTCTAAGTAAGAAAACTCTGATAAAATATAGTAATCAATGATGGTTAGTGTATAAATTGGATGGTGGGGAAAAGTGGCCCCTAAATGGGACGTTGAACTACAATACCATTCTGCAACCGATGCTATTTTTAAAACAGGAAGGTAAATGGGATGAGGCAGCATACGCTGATATGTTCTTTACCCTCAGGAATCATCCTGAATGGCAAAGAGAATGTGGGATGGGGGCACCACAAGATCCTCTAGTGTATGAATGGGGAATGAATATCAACTCATTTATGTAATATTGTGTTCTGTTTGCAAGGAGATGTGTGAGGGAGGTGGGTCAATCAGTGCTGTTTCTGTGGTGAGGTGTTTATAACCAAATGACACAGATTGTTAAGGGGAAGTTACATGGTGTTAAGGGTATTTATGGAAACTGAAGAACTGTATGGTTAGATTTGTGCATTTTGAAGGGAATGAGACAAACTGTTTTGATGGTATAAGAAAGTGTAATTGTTAATGGTATAGAATTGAGTGTAACTGCAAGTGTAAATGAGGGTACTAATAGTGGAACAAAGGAAAAAGGGTTAAAGAGAAAGTGAGTTAATCCTTGCTGGCGTGAGAGCAACCCCCGCACCGTTCCCCCGCGAGCAGTACTTGGTGTGAGAGAGAGAGCCGGGGACGGAGCCTGCTGTTACTTGTGAAGGGGGAGTGAGAATAGACTCTGTAGAGGTCTAGGAAACCCGAAATCCCAGTGTTAGCACTGGAAGCCTCTGGAGAGGAGGAGGTAAAACTGAAATATGATGTTAGTAGTTTATGTAATGATGAGTTTGGAAAGTGAAAAGTTTGGGAAGGACACAGGCTGAGGAAGGCAAGGATGAGCAGGGTGTGACAGGGATGTAGAGGTGAGCGATATGAAGGACAAACAAACAAAAACTGTTTGAGAAACAGAGATAGTAAGGAAATTGGGAATAACAGCAGCTGTTACTGTCGCAGCACTAGAGTAGGGCGTAGGACCCAGGGATCCACTGAGAGAGAGGGGAAGGGGGGGCTGGAAGAGCCCAGGGAGGGCTCCGCCCCACTGCAATGAAAGTAATGTGTAAATTACTGAGAAAGAGGGAACCGCCTCTGGTTGCAAAAATGAAGGATGGGGATTTGGGAAGTTTACCCTAGCAGATTCACTGGTTAAATTACAGCTAGGGAAGCAGAATAATATAAAGAGGTAAAGAAAGAGATTAAATTCAGTAGAGAAAATTGGAGCTGAGTGTCAAGCAAGACCAATTAATGGAAAATCTTAAGCCTGGCTTTAACACAAACTGGGAAAAGCAATGTTGTACCCATAGAAGTTAGGTAAATCCTAAATCAGGTATGCACAGGATTGCAGGCATCAGGAATGCCTGGCAGAGCCAAAAATGCAGCCCAATAAAAGTTAAGTTAAAGACGGGAGCCAGCCCAGCCAGGGTAAAGCAGTGCCCTTTGAGGATACAAGACTGTAGGAGGATAAAAGAAATAAAAACTTTATGAATTTTGGATTATTAATTGGATAGAAATCCAAATAGAACACCCCGATCTTGCAAATGAAAAATTGGATGGCAAGAGCTATAGTTTGGTACAAGATTTGAGGGCAATTAATAGAAATGTAGAATACATACAACCCATGGTGTATATCTTTATTAACCAAGTTAAGGAATAAGTAGGTGGGGTTTACCGTTCTGGATTTGAAGTACACCTTTTTCTGCCTGGTTTTGCCAAAGAAAGTCTAAAATTATTTGGAGGAAAACTCCAATAAGGGAAGAGGAAAAAAAAAAAGAAAAAAAAAAAGAAAAAAAAAATTCACCTAACCTAGACAGTGTTACACAGGGTTGTGAGAACAGCCCAGTGATTTTTGAGAACTGGTCAACTCGTGAGCCTGAGATTTGGGTTCCTCCATCTCACAGTGGAACTTTACTGCAGTACGTGGATACTGCAGTAACAAAGGAGGACTGTGTACAGTGGACTGTGAGTTTGCTGAATTTCTTGATTTAAATGGCTATCAAGTTTCTCAACAGAAAGCAGAACTGATCAAAGAGAAGGAAGCAGTTTGCTGAGCACCCAGAACACCAACGCAGAGCTACCTCCAAGCCAGCAGTGTGCACTGCATGGAGAATGCCAGTTGGTCAGACCTACAGAAGGAACCGTTGGACAACGCTGAGGATTCCTGGATTCACTGACGGAAACAGCTTTGTGAGACAAGGAAACAGTAAGGCAAGATATGCAGTAACTGCTACTGACAAGGTAACTGAAGCAAAACCATTACCTGTGGGGACTCCTGCTCAGAAGGCTGAAATAACTGCCTTGACAAGAACCTTAAATATGCTTTTGGGGTGGTACCCACTCATGGTACCATCTGGAAAGAGCGAGGTTTTCTTACACACATGGAAAACAAATTCAGCCTGATATAAATCTACCAAAGAGCAGCATGGCTGTTATACATTGTAAAGGACATCAGAAGAGTGACACTGTACAGGAAACTGGGAATATGATGGTGGATCAGGTGGCAGAACAGGCAGCTGAAGGAAAAGAAATTGGTGAACTGGCTTTAATTCCAGACGGTAAACTTAAAATATTTGAACCTTAATCAGAACCTATAAGGTATTATAGAGAGGATAGGAATTTATTGATTTAAAAGGGAAGAGAGCAAGCTGACACATGGGTGTATACCCAGGTGGACACATTGTTGTGCCCTTTATTATTTTATAGAGATTGGTTCTAAGGGAACATAATAAAACATACGGGGGTACAGACATCAGAAAGTAACTGTACAATCCTAGTACCAGGAACAAGGTACAAGTGGGGCTCGTTGGGAAAGGGAATCTTTTAGGACAACAATTGTAAATTGATTTTTTTCAGAACTGCCAGGAAAAAGGAGGGTTTCGGTATATGCTAGTTCTAATAAATACCCTTTTCAGGGTGGCCAGAAGCATTCCCTTGCAGGACCAATAAAGCCAAAGTAATAACCAAGGTATTGCTGCAGGAGATTATAATAGCTTCAGGAAATAGAGAAACTGGTTCAAGGAACTAGAGCCCAAGGCCTTGACGGCTTGATCCCTCAAATACAATGGGAACTGAAGTCAGCTGGACCCTTAAAATTGTGAATCCAAAGACAGTAATGTGGGCTCTTATAATTGTTAGAAATGTTAATTTGGTTACTTATATCAGTAATTGTTTGGTATGTGGGCTCTGTATATGGGTGTATATACGTATATTTTGTCATACACGTTGCCAGAAGATCCTGCACGAGATCAAACCAGAGAACAAGGCATGGCATGCCCGAGGAAGCGCCTGAAGAAGACAGTCCGACCACAGTGGGCTGCGAGGAGAAAGGACCCCTCCGACTAACAATTAAGAAAAGTGTATAAACTATGCGTTGTAATTAACCTTATAAGATTTGCTTTAGCCTGGGAAGGTAATAGCTACTCGGGCAGCGGCCCAAAATTTTAACCTAACAAATTGTTGGATATGTACGGCCCTCCCCAGAGCAGGGGGGGTGCCAGTCTATGGGGTAGTAGCGCTTAATTGGACAATTCCAAATTGGGTGGAACATGGGGAATGTAAGTATGGAATAGAGGATAAATTACAAAAGGGCCCCAAGTTTGATCTGTTGATTCATTCCTCTAAATCTATCTTTGTGGATAAGGAAAATGATAGTGAAATTAGTGTGAAAGTCGGGTGGCGAAATTTAACAGGTATAGGATGTAGTTGGGAATATGGGAATTCGGGAACAGTATCAGGACTCAACGAAACTATAAGGTGGAAGCAGGGCATAGGGTGCGATCGTAGAACAAGTAAAAATTCATCTTGGCCTATAGATAAGAATATACTTGGGATTGTGGGAATGGGAACATCTTTTACCCAACAAGAGAGTATGTCTAATCCATGCAGATTACCTTATGGATACTGGTGGTTATGTGGGGATGGGCAGGCACAAAAAGCACTGCCTCCAAATTGGAATGAAACATGCACTACAGGATAGATACTTGGTACCTCAGACCACAGTGCATGAGGAAATATCACAGGGACTCTTGAGAGCACCCTGGAGACGGGTGAGAAGAGTACTAAATCCTTTGGTGGAAAAACTTACTGTTTCCACAGCTTTGTGTGATGGCTCATCGCATCTCTTGGAGTAAGTGAGCTGGAGAAAGCAATTGTTAATATTTCGGCCACTCTAGAGATAATAGAGAGAGAACGCAACCGCTGCTGCAATCAAAGCATTACAAGTTGAGATTTCAGTGCTTAGTAAGGTTGTATTCTCCTAACAGCCAAAGGGGGAGGGGTTTGTGTGCTAATTAATCAGAGTTGTTGTGCTTATAGCATTCACAGAATTGTGGGAAAAACTTACCAGCTGGTTACCTAACTTTACGTGGCTAAGCAACTCTTTGTGGCTTGTATTATTGTAATCATCTTGCTCATTTTTATGTGTGTTGAGATGAGATGTGCATTATGGATATGTAAAAAACTTCTGGGAATAGTTATGAGGAATGGAAAAAGCACGAGCTAAGGCAGAAAGTGGAAAGTGGGAGTTATTTCAAAACTTCCCTTTTACCGAATGGAGCAATTTAGCAAAAGAATTTGCTAGGTTCAAGAAAAAGGGGGGAATTGAGTAAGGAAAGGACAAGATAAGGATTAACTCTTGTTTAGGAATGTAGATAAGCAGGATGTGTGGTCAGATAAGAAAAAGGGCATCTGGAAACTCTGTTGACACAAGGAATGGGTCAGGATGGGATTACTTCTGTCAGAGACAATGGGTCTTCTCCCATGCAAAGGAGACCCCCCCACTGCTCATGGCGGGACCATATGTTGATAAGTCAGGAATGTAATGAATATGCATGTGAATTCCACTGATTGTGTATTCGTTCGGCCTATATCTGTACCAGGCTTCTTCCTTACGGTGTGCAACTTTGGAGGAGCTATCCCCCTTGCACCCAGCTTGGTGCCAAATGCTGAATAAAACATACCTGCTTCATAACCTAACTCTGGGTTATAGAGTTTGATTCCGCGAGTCACTGCCTCGGACCTTCGGAACGTCGTGCAGCGGGACCGCTGCTGGATCCCGGTGGTGACTATCCCCGCTTCACGGCATTCTTGCTTTTTCCTAGCTTTTCTATCGCCCTCCTTTCCTTCCCCGTCTCCCTAATTAGGGCTTATAATAAACTGGTTGGACTAACATATGAACCGTTGTTTCTTAATCTCACACCGGGTATACAGATATTAAAAGAACCTCATCTCCCTCCTATAAATTGGAGCGAGACATTTTACTTTGGCGTAGTCGGGCAGGATACCCGCTGTGAGAGTGTTGTCCTTCCAGATGTAGTTTGAAACTTTTCTGTGCGCACCTCCTGGAGTTGCAAGGAGCGGTATTTTTGAAAATTCCGACGTGGGTCCTTCTCCAGGAAGACCGCTCCGTATTCTGAATCTTTGCTTTTTATGTGTGTACCTCTCAGGGACGTGTTTTGTCTATTTGCATTTTGTTTAATACGTGTGCGCCTCCTCGGGAAGACCTCTCTGCAGTTACTTTGAAGTACGAAATTTGAGCCTGTTTTTGTGTTTGCGCCTTTTGGGGAAGTGAGGAAGTGATACTTTGTGACTTAAACGTGTGTGCCTCTCCAAGAGGTTCTTATTTGCTTTACTGAAACCTCTAAGTGTTGCTTTAGCAAGGAGTGAAACTGTAACTTAGGTGTGGTGTTTACCTAATAGGTGTTGGTTTAGCTGCTTGTCTTTGTGTGTGCCTCCTGGAGTTGCATGAAGCGATATTGTTGAAAACTTAAACGTGAGTCCTTCTCCAGGAAGACTGCTCCATATTCTGAAACTTTACTTTTTATGTGTATACGTCTCGAGGACGTATGAATTAATTTTGATTACGTGTGCGCCTCCTCGGGAAGACCTTTCTGCATTTCGTGATTTAAGTATCTTGTAACTTAAGTGTGAAATTTGAACTCTTTTGTGTGCTTCCCTCAGAGAAAGGGAAGAGTGATTGGAGCATTTGCGTTTCTTTAGTAGGTGTTGTGTGCCTCCCTGGGGGGGAGGTAAGAAGTTACCTGAGCTTTTGAATACGTATACCTCCTCCTCCCTTTGTGTAGATCTTTCAGCGTATTGAAAAATGAGTGACAGCATTGCCACCATGAAAAGTGAAGATGTATTATTTGATCTTTTAGAAAAACATGGTGCTCGACCCTCTTTATCAGGTGTGGAGTGGGCACGACAGAACTGGTATAACTTGCAGAGTGTTTCGGACCGTGTCCGTGTTTTACAAAATGAGGCTCGTACCCGAGCCGGAAAAGGAAAGTCGTTTATTTGTGCCGTATTCGGGGCTGCTTTAAAAGCTGCCGTGGAGTTCCGAGAGGAAAAGCATTCGGCGTTGTTACTATACAAGCACTACAGGAATCAGTTAAAGTAACACAAGAACTGGTAAAAACTTTGCAGAATCAAATAGTGAACCTTGAGGAACAATTAGAAAGAGAGAAACATAATTCGGCTTTGTTGCAAATGGCTTTTAAGGAACTGCTGACGTCTAAGCGTGCCGACAATACTGTCACCCATAGTCTGCCTCACGAAAAAACTTTTCCTCGGGAGGAACTACAAAGAATGAAGGAAAGGCTAGATAAATTAGAAATGCCAATAGCCCCATTGTGCCCTTTGATTAAAAACCGAATGTACATTCAATAACGGTGAGGATCTAGATCCTCAAATGAATGTTAAGGAAATTCCCTTCTCAGCCACTGAACTAGCAAAATTGAAAAAAGCTTTTAGCCGCTCTCCAAAGGAATCTGAAACAGAATATGTATGGAGGGTTAGCCTCACTGGTGGAGACCAGATTCTGCTAACAGAAAAGGAAGCGGAGGGCTATTGGGGACCAGGAGTATTTCTGACTACTGGCAACAATCGTGCTCCCATGTCCTTGACACAGAGGGCTGCCTATTGGGCAGGTGGTCTCAAGCCTTTAGAAAGGGGAGATCCTCTTGCTATTATTGGAACAGTTGATCAGTTAGTAGAAAGTGTTCAAAAGGCTGCTTGTCTCCAAATGATGTACGGTAGAAAGCTGCGGCCACATCATGAATCACCCATGATGATGCCCGTGGATCCTGAAAGGATGACCCCTCTAATTAGGGGGCTTCCAGAGTCGTTAAAAGCGATAGGTATACAACTGCAAGGAAAAATACAGGTAATGCCTCAGGGAGAAAGAACCCGGGCAGCGTTGGAAGGAACAGTAACCCCCAACCGTCGGCAGTCAGGATGCAAAGTATGGACGTGGGGGGAGGTTGCCCAAGAGTTAGTTAATTATGGGAGAAAATATGGGCCGGTGGTTTCTTCCTCCAGTAAATTTGAGCCTAGGGGAGTAAGGCTTGCAGCAGCCAGTCTTGCCCCCAGGCCACCTAGCCCAAAACGTAATGGAACTGAAAAGGTTTCGTCCCCGATAAGAACAGGTAGACGGAGCATTGATCATAAACGTAATGGATTGTGGACCCTGGGCTGGAAAAAGGGTATTCCATGAAATTTGATGGATGGATTGACGACAGATAAGCTCGAGATGCTGGTTGCTGGATGGCCAACTAGACTTGAGGAAAGTAAAACCCCAGGTCCTAGTGCCCCTCCCACAACGCCTGAAGGGCTACCAGAGCCGTTGGGAAACTAATTCCTTCACCCCTCTCAAGTGAGCGGGGGGGTGAAGAGTGGATGTTTATTAGGAGGCTCACAACTAAAGGCAGCGATCTATTAATTACATGCATTGTTGAACCTAAGTTAGTTCCAGTGACGTTTCTTGTAGACACAGGAGCACAAATTTCAGCTCTGGATTATTCCTTCATTTTGACCATATTAACAAAGCCCAAGAGGGCAAGTCGATGTCTTGTTTTTGTTTTGCAGAAGAACTCTGTGGAACTCCGAACACAGTGGATTTTAATTGTTGGTATTTTGGAGATTATGCAGTACCCTGGTGAAATGTTATCTTGGTTAACTTGTTGTATTGTGTGGGCTGTAACCTCTATAACAATCAGTTATCCCCTCACGGACTCTGGGAATGGGGGGAATGGTACAATATTGGATTTGTGGTCATTACGCATATAAACCTGCAAACTGGACTGGGGTGTGTTATGCTGGAGTAATCCACCCGATGTTCTTTTTACTTCCAGGAAAGGATGGCAATGAATTAGGTGTCAGAGTATATGATGATCTCAATCGACACAAGAGGTCTATCGACACCTCCCTAACACGCGGTAGCGGCCAAACTTGGGGCAAAGATGACTGGCCTCCCCAGCGTATGATCAAACACTATTGGCCAGCTACCTGGAACCCCAGTGAGTGGGTTAGTGGTGCTCGAGGGCCCGTCTATAACCTAAATCGTATTACCAGATTGCAAGCCATCCTCGTAATAATTACTAATGAAACAGCATGTGCCCTTGATCTTCTTGCAGATCAAGCTTCACAGATGCGGGCGGCAATACTCCAGCATCGCATTGTTCTGGACTACCTGCTAGCCGAAGAAGGGGGGGTCTGTGGCAAATTAAATGACTCTACTTGTTGTCTAAAGATTGATGGTAATGGTAAAGTTGTTAAGCAAATGGCCCAAGGCATACGGAAAATAGCGCATGTTCCTGTTCAAACTTGGAAAAGCCCAGACCTTGACCTCTTTTCCTGGCTCCCAGGTGGCCCATGGGTAAAACGTATCTTATTTTATCTATTATGTGCTGTTGCGACTCTCATGTTCGTTCCTTGTATGATACCATGTTTCACTGAACTTATCCAGCGTGTTGTATCCTCTATGCAATTTGTAACTTCCTCTGCGGATGGGGAAGTCAAGCAGATCAGGGTGACATTTGCAAACAGCCCTGATGAATCTTCTGTAATGATTATATGAAGCATTCGATTCCCTGCCCCCCTCCCTTCTTTACCCCTATGCTTGCTATCTCTTTCTCACCATCATGGATCACCAGTGTCCCATTTTAAAGCAACCTTTGAGCCACGGGGCGGTGTAAGAGATGATTATTTTGCATCATCATTGTCTCCAAGCTTGCTGAGGACACAGACAAACAAGTTCAGGCAAGTCCAGGGCAAGGGTGGTGAAATCCTTTGTCTGAAGGACACAGACGATCAAGTTCAGGCAAGTCCTGGTCAGGGGTTGAGAGATCTTTTGTCTGGAAGATGATAGATAGATGAAAAACTTAACATGAGCCAGCAGTGTGCCCTTGCGGCTCGGAAGGCGAATGGTATCCTGGGCTCCATCAAAACAGGGGTGGCCAGCAGGGACAGGGAGGTGATTGTTCCCCTCTACTCTGCTCTTGTGAGGCCCCATCTGGAGTACTGCGTCCAGGTCTGGAGCCCCCAGTACAAGAAAGACAGGGAGCTGTTGGAGAGGGTCCAGAGGAGAGCCACCAAGATGATCAGGGGATTGGAGCACCTCCCCTATGAGGACAGGCTGAGGGAGCTGGGCTTGTTCAGCCTGGAGAAAAGAAGGCTGCGGGGTGACCTCATTGCAGCCTTTCAGTACCTAAAGGGAGCCTACAAACAGGAGGGGAATCAACTCTTTGAAAGGGTGAGTGACAGCAGGACAAGGGGAAATGGTTTTAAGTTGAGGGAAGGGAGATTTCGGTTGGACATCACGGGGAAATTCTTTACAGAGAGAGTGGTGAGGTACTGGAACAGGCTGCCTAGAGAGGTTGTGGATGCCCCATCCCTGGAGGTGTTCAAGGCCAGATTGGATGGGGCCCTGGGCAGCCTGGTCTAGCATTAGGTGGGATGATTGGTGGCCCTGCATGTGGCAGGGGGGTTGGAGATTGATGATCCTTGAGGTCCCTTCCAACCCTGGCAATTCTGTAATTCTGTGAGAAGTGAGATGGACAAGTCCTGGGCAAGGATTGCGAAATCTTTTGTCCGAGGGTCACAGAAAGACAAGGCCGGGGGCAATGAGAGAGTGAGTTGTGTTACGTTACGTAGGTCAATATTTCCCCTGGGTAACGCAACGCAACGCAACGTAACCCGGGGGAAATACTGAATTAAAAAAAGAAAAGGTAATGGGACCAGTTTTACAATTGAGTACCCTACTCATAAGACCAAGTGCTGGGTGTTTGTAGGAGTTGAAGAACTGTATTGCTTGATGTCTGGATTTTGAAGGCAGTAGGAGAAACTGTCTCGATGCTGTATGGAAGTGCATTTGTTAATGGTACATGGAAGTGTAATTGGGGGTGCAAATAGCGGAACTGTAAAAACAAACGAACAAAAAAAAAAACAGTGAGTTTGAGATATTAGAGTTTGGGTCGGCACGAGAACACATCCCCCGCACTACCCCCCCCCCCACCGCGGTTTGTAAGAACAACTCTGAGTGAGAGAGAGAGCTGGGGGCGAGAGCTTCCTGCTGTAGCTGTGCAGGGTGTGTGACTTGTGAGTGGGGATGGGACGGGACAGTGAGAGTGAGAATAGCCGTCATCTGCAGAGATCTCGGGAAACCCGACATCCCACCGGAATCCTGGGGAGAGAAGGGGGTGAAACAGAAATTACTAACATTGTATTTCAGTAATGATGAAAGTCTGGAAAGTGAAAAGGGCTTGGGAAAAACACAGGCTGAGGAAGGCGAAGTTGAGCAAGGTGTAACAGGGATGTCCTTACCTAGAAGAAGAGGTAAGGGGGAGCCTGGAAGGGCTCAGGGAGAGTTCCACCCCCACTGGACCGAAAGCAGCTGGGGAAGCAGGGTAAAGAGTTTATTTTCTGATATGGGTGCCTCTTACTGTGTGCTACATCAAGAATTATTACCCATAGATGATTTTTGTAATAGTTGTAGGAGCTCTGGCAAGAGAAGTTTACTTTTTGGGGGACCAATTAAATACAGGCTAGGAGAACAAGTAGGAATACATAAATTCTTGTACATGCCAGGTTCTCCAAAACCATTATTTGGGCATGACGTATTAGAACAGTTGAATGTAGAGATTAAATTCAGTAAAAAAATTGGAGGTAATTGTCAAGCAAGACCAATTGACTGAAAATTTTAAGTCTGTCTTTAACACAAACTGGGAAAAGCAATGTTGTACCCCCAGAAGTTACGTAAATCCTAAATCAGGTATATACAGGGTTGCAGGCATCAGGAATGCCTGGCAGAGCAAAAAAAAAGAAAAAAAGAAAAAGAAAAAAAAAAAAGGGCAACTCCATAAAAGTTAAGTTATCGACAGGAGTCAGCCCAGCCAGGGTAAAGCAATGCCCTTTTAGGATACGAGATCGTAGGAGGGGGGATAAAAGAAATAATAAATAACTTTTTGGATTGGCAAGAGCTGTAGTTTGGTAAAATATTTGAGGGCAATTAATAGAAATGTTGAAGATATGCAACCCATGGTGGTAAATCCATGTACTTTATTAACCAAGTTGAGGAATAAGTAGGCGGGGTTTGCCGTTCTGGATTTGAAGTACACCTTTTTCTGCCTGGTTTTGCTGAAGAAAGTCTAAAATTATTTGCCTTTGAATAAGAAAACTCCAATATGGGGAAAACAAACAAACAAATAATAATAATTTTAAAATAATTTAAAAAAAAAAAATTCAGTTCACCTGGACAGTGTTACCCAGGGTAGTGAGAACAACCCAATGATTTTTGAGAACTGGTTAGCCTGTGAGCCTGAGATTTGGGTTCCTCTATCCCGTGGTGGAACTTTACTGCAGTACGTGGATGCCACAGTAACCAAGGAGGACTGTGTACAATGGACTGTGAGTTTGCTGAATTTCTTGATTTAAATGGCTATCAAGTTTCTCAACAGAAAGCACAACTGATCAAAGAGAAGGAAGCAATTTGCTGAACGCCCAGAACACCAACGCAGAGCTACCTCCAAGCCAGCAGTGTGCACTGCATGAGGCTGTCTATGCCAGTCGGTCAGACCTACAGGAGGAACCCCTGGACAACGCTGAGGATTCCTGGATTCATCGACAGAAGCAGTTTTGTGAGACAAGGAAACTGTAAGGCAGGACGTGCAGTAACTGCTACTGACAAGGTAAATGAAGCAAAACCGTTACCTGTGGGGACTTCCGCTCAGAAGGCTGAAGTAACTGCCTTGACAAGAACCTTAAATATATGGACAGATACTAAATATGCTTTTGGGGTGGTACCCACTCATGGTACCATCTGGAAAGAGCGAGGGTTGCTTACACACAAGGAAAACAAATTCAGCACGATGTAAATCTACCAAAGAACAGCATGGCTGTTATACATTGTGGAGGACATCAGAATAGTGACACTGTACAGGAAACTGGGAATATGATGGTGGATCAGGTGGCAGAACAGGCAGCTGAAGGTAAAGAAATTGGTGAACTGGCTTTCATTCCAGGCGGTAAACTTAAATATCTGAACCTTAATCAGAACCTATAAGGTATTCTAAAGAGGATAGGAACCTAATTAATGATTTAGAAGGGAAGAGAGCAAGCTGACAGGTGGGTGTATACCCAGGTGGACACATTGTTGTGCCCTTTAGTATTTTATAGAATTTAATAAAACATACGGGGGGAGTACAGACACCAGAAAGTAACTGTATAATCCTAGTACCAGGAACAGGGTACAAGTGGGGTAGAGAGAGAAAAGGGATGACACTACCACTTTTTGAAAACACTGAATTGAGATTAGGGAGCAAGACAATAACAGGACAATTATTGTATGTACCTGATGCAGGTACTAATTTATTGGGGAGAGATCTTATGATGAAACTGGGAATACAAATAACAACCTGTCAGGAGGGAATTACAGTATCAGTGAATGTGCTAACTGAGACAGATGAGAAAGATATAGATCCCATGGTCTGGGCAAAGGAAGGGAACAGGGGAGTTGAAAATAACCCCTTTAAAAATAAAGCTGAAGGAAAAATGAGGTACTGCAGTTTGAAACTAAAGATATGTTCCTTAAGAACTGTATACTTGGATTGTCTTCCTCACTATCGTCTCTCAGTATCCAAGGATCGTTAGCACAGACACCACCTCTGGAATCTCCGATTCATCCATTCCAACCTGGAGGCTGGGTCCTCATCCAGATCTGGAAGGAGGCAAAGTTGCAACCCGACTGGAAAGGACTGTTCCAAGTACTTCTGACAACAGAAACAGCTGTCAGGACGGCCGAGAAAGGTTGGACTCACTACACTTGAGTAAAACCCTCCACTAACCCTAAAGCGTGGGAAACTGTTGCTATGGAGGATCCTCTAAAGATAAAAATTAGAAAGAAATTGTAAATAAACAAATCTATTTTTTTTTTTCCTTTCATAGCCAGTATAGGTAGGGAGGTTTTTAGGATATATATATATATATATATTTGTACTTCTACTAGAGTATATCTTATTCTTCACTATAGTAGTGGTATAGATGTTTAGGAGTTAATAATGGTGCAGGAGAGGGACCAATTAGTAGTTTTGATTCTGACAGTGATCACCTTTAAAGAATGTCTTCGTCAACCGATTGCCTGGGGAAAGGATGACCTGCAGAGGGGAGCAGGAGGATACCCTGTTAAGATGTGGGTGAATGTAACAAGGAGAGAAACGCCTCAGACTGTCACATTTGATGCTTGCAGTGTGATAGCCTGCGGGGACTTAAGTGCCCAACAACAACTGAGTCATGAAGAGAAATACCTGTGTCCTGAATTAGGCATGAATAAGAGATCCCCTTGTGGGGGATGGAATAATGCATGGTGGACAACTGCCTATCAGGGCTGGACGTATATCCCAGGGATATTTGATATGATGCAATCACACACCCTAAAAGAATGGATTAGTATGTTTAGGGGAATTGTCCAACCGGACTGCCAGGCCTTGCAGTGTAATCCAGTGACAATAACAATTAGCAAGGCCGATAGCCTTGTTAACATCACTTTTGGGATTGGAATAAATGTTCGGGGAAGAGACCCAGTAGCTAGATTCAGAGTAGCTGTATGGGATTCATTGCCTGATCATACTCGAAAGGTTCGGGATAAGAAAAAGAGAGAGAAAAATCCTTCTGAAAGTCCTGCAGCTGTAGTCATTATGGAAATAAAAGATCTCAGACAAACATTTGAAATTGAGACAGGATACAGGGATGTGAATGCCTGGGTAGAATGGATAAAGTATACTGTCCCGAGTCTCAACCGTAGCAATTGCTATGCTTGCGCATCAGGACAGCCTGTAGCTCAGGTAGTACCCCTTCCTCTGGGATGGACCAGGGATTCCCAAGGAATGCAATGTATGATCGCCCTGTACCAGGAGAAAACCGCCTGGGGAAATGAAGCCTGTAAATCACTCTCCCTATTGTTTCCCCCGATATTGGAGATGGATGCCAAAATCCCTCCTGCATTCTCTATGGCCATAGGTAACCATACAGCTTGTCTCTCAAGGCAGGGTGTGAGGGCTACCAGGCCTGTAGGGAATTTCTCACTATGCAGTGAAACCTTGGATGTTACGAAGGATTCAGCAGGAAACTATTCAAGGCTGGGAATCCCCAGAGCGGATCTCTGGTGGTATTGTGGTGGGAAGATCTTACGGTCCATTCTCCCATCTAACTGGGGAGGTACCTGTGCAATTGTTCAACTGGCTATACCGTTCACTTTGGCATTTGAGAAGGATCTATCACACATTTGAAAAAGGAACAAAAGGAGCCTGGGAGCCCCATTTGATGATGATACAATATAGACAGACTCAATTGGGGTGCCCAGAGGTGTCCCTGATGAATTTAAGGCTAGAAATCAATGCTGCAGGATTTGAATCTCTATTCTGGTGGGTGACAATTAACAAAAATGAAGATTGGATAAACTACATCTATTACAATCAGCAGAGATTTATAAACTATACAAAGGAGGCAATAAAGGGAATTGCAGAACAATTGGATGCTACAAGCAGGATGGCCTGTAGCCATATAGAATAGGATCGCCCTAGACATGATACTAGCTGAAAAAGGGCGCGTGTGTGTAATGTTGGGCACTCACTGCTGTACCTTTATCGCAAATAACACAGCCCCAGATAGCATGATAACTAAAGCATTACGGGGCTTACTACTCTTGCTAGTGAATTAGCCAAAAACTCTGGAATAGATAGCTCCCTCACTGGGTGTTTGGGGTTCTGGTTTGGCAAAGGGAAAGGGATGATTGTATCCATGTTTACTTCTTTGACTGTGGTAGCAGGAGTCCTGACGGCCATCGGTTGCTGTATTACCCCCTGCGTGGGGGGGATTGGTGCAGCGATTAATAGAAACTGCGCTGCTGAAGCAAACAGCAGTGGAACCACCACCGCACTCGGATAAAATGATGATATGATATTAGACGAAATGGAAAATGAAGAAAGTGAAGAGGTCTTTAGAATTGTACTTTAAAAAGGGGGGAATTGCAGAAATCAACACTTCAAAAGAAAAAGAGGGGGGAATTGTGGGAATGGAATGTTGTTTCTGCATTTGATATTAAAAAGTAGCAATTGGTTTGAAGAAGTGGAACATAATGCATTTGTATTCTGTAACTTATCCTTGGAAATAGTTGATCTAAGAAGTAAAATACTGTATATGTTAGCGGCATGTTTTAGAAACATTATTACTGAATTATGTGATTAATTCTTTCTTGCAAAACTGTAATAGTTGTCAAATGTTCCAAACAATGCGAGTATAGCGTGCTAAGGATTAGAAAACATATTGTAGAGCTGTTCTCTTAGGATAAGAAACTCTCAGCAAAAGAAAGACAGATTTAGCAAACATCAAAGAAGTCAGGGCCTCTGCACAAGGCTGGACTGTCTCACTCCATGAGAAGGTTGGGGTGTGAAGGCAGGCACCAGGATACTCCCCTGCCTCTCTCCCAAGCTTATCTTTGTAGAAAGGAGGACAAGCAGGTATCCGCAAAATAACGATCAGATGTGGAATAAGTTAATTAACTACAGATTTACGCTTATGCAGCAAAAACTTATGTTTGTCCAGTGTTTCCATGTTTAGTGAAGCGTTGAGAAGACTGTGAACCTGAAGTACTCAGCCAATGAGGAACCAGGGGAGTAAGAGAGAAGCGTCGGGGAATAGGGAATAAAAGAGGTAACTCTGTTTTCTGTGTGCTCTCCTGCTTGCAGGAGGCCCGCCATTGCAATTGCGAATAAAATCTGCTTTATCAGAGATACCGTCCTAGAAAATTATTTGGATATTTCCTACAGACTGGAGCAGCGATGTCTGCTATGCTTGTTCTTATTTTTCTTTTCAATTCTTTTCTTAAGGGAGTGAAGGGCTTATCTCCCTTTCTCCGAACTAGTAATGGAGGGACTGATGTACATTCCTTTCTTTTGCTCTTGTCTCATTTCTGGAACGCTTCAGTCAGTCCCAAGGTAACGCTGGTTGCTGACTGAGCATTGCAACTCTGGAAATGCCTGGAGCTAATGCGCTTTTCCGTAAAGGCATTCTGTGTTCTCCAGGTTTCCTTTGCAACTCTTCTTAAGTTCAGTACCTTCTTGGGAAGTCTCTGTTCCCTCTTTCATGATTCTCATTGCATAATCTCCAACCTGAGACTCCAAACTTGGTTTGTCTGCTACCACGTTGTCCCAATCCATTTCATGACGCGTACCCTCTGCATCCCCCTCCACGTTCCCTCTGTGTCCTCGTCTCCCGCCTGTGTCTTTGTGTCCTCCCTGTGTCCTCTGCCCACGTCCCCTCTGTGTCTCCTCTGCCACGTGTTAATTCCGCCCATGCTGAGTATTGTTTAAGGGCACGTATTTAAATTATGTTCCGTGTCTCTTTGGATCCCGTTCTGTTTTGCAGCTCGATGGGGTTTAAGGGTTCCTGGGCCTCCTCTAGTCAGTGGTTTAAGCACTGTGAAATCTGTGGAGCGGATAATGGAACGCCACGAATCCCTTGTTCATGCGTCGCTTGTATGCAGGTGGGTTTTGTGATGGCTGTGGGACGCTCACTTAGAGATGGAATGGGGGTCACAAGGGGCTCGCCTTGCTCCCTGGGGTTTATTCTTCCAGCCCAATAGGCTACGTGGCTAGTAATAGGGTGAGGTGCATGAATCGGGCTGGGACCTGAGCTTATGAAAACCCCCAGCCCCAGTGGCCGTTTCCTTCATCCTCACTTAGTGTAATACCGTCTCCACTACTTGAGCATACTGAACACGAGTATTCTGTTCCTGTTTTGTCTGGTTCTCCCCTAGACCTCCTTCTCTCCTAGACCTCCCTTACAGATTTGTCAGTAGTAACAGATGTCAGGGCATAGTTCTCAGAGCACGCTGTGACCGACCACCCCAGGGTCCTAGGGTTCTTTCTGTTTTTATGGCAGATCCGGCTTCGTCTTTATAGGAAACAAAGGATTGTCTTCTACTGGACCACTTCATCTGGATCGCCCCAGGTATCTCCATCCCAGTTGTCAGGGGATGCTGTTAGTTTCCTAGTCTGTATGATACCCAACCTCCCCACCCCTCTTCCTTCCATCCCCTGACCCCCATTAAATAGCTAGCTCTGCAGCTATGGGACCCACCAGTGTGACGAAGCAAGGCCTCTGGTGTGCTGAATACTGGGACTGGCACAGAGAGGCTCTGTGGCTGATGTGAATCTTCCTGACTGGACGACTTGGTGAGTTTCCCCAGAGCTGTTGAGCACACAGGCTTCCCCACCTACCCTGATTGCTCACCAGGCCCTCGGTGTCCTTTGTGTCATTGTGCCTCATGGCTTCAGGTATCATATCATAGACTCCTTAGAGTCGGAAGCGACCATTTGTGATGATCTAGTCCAACTCGCCCACAGTGAACAGGGACATCCACAGCTGGATCCGGTTGCCCTGTGTGTCACCTTGGAAGGGACAGGGCATCCACCGCATCTCTGGGCAACCTGGTCCACTGCGCAGAATCACAGAATGTCCCGGGTTGGAAGGGACTTCGAGGATCATGAATCTCCAACCCCCCTGCCACATGCAGGACCATCAACCTCCCCATTTCATGCTAGACCAGGCTGCCCAGGGCCCCATCCAACCTGGCCTTGAACGCCTCCAGGGATGGACGGGGCATCCACAGCCTCTCTGGGCAGCTGTTCCAGCACCTCACCACTCTCCCTGTAAAGAACTTCCCCCTGACGTCCAACCTAAATCTTCCCTCCCTCAACTTAAAACGTTTCCCCTTGTCCCTTGCTGTGAAAGATATTTTCCTTATATCTAACCTAAATTTTCCCTTCTTCTTTCCTTTAGCTCCCGTTTGGGTATCGAGAGGCTGTTACCAGGTCACCTCGGAGCCTTCACTTCTCCGGGCTGAACAGCCCCAGCTCTCTCAGCCTGTCCTCACAGGTGAGGTGTTTGATCCTTTGGTTCTTTTTTTTTTTTTTTTTTTTTTTGAGGCCGTCCTCTGTATGTGCTCCAACGGGTCCATGTCTCTTCTGCACTGAGGACTCTTCATATGGACACAGTACTCCAGGTGAGGCCTCTTCAGCACAGAGCAGAGGGGCAGGATCACCTCTCTTCACCCGCTGACCGCACATCTTCTGGTGCAGCCCGGGATGTGGCTGGTTTTCTGGGCTGGGAGGGCACTTTGCTGGCTCATGTACAGCTTGCCGTGCACCAGGTCTTTTGGGACAGGCCTATGCTCAGCCCTTTCATCCCCCAGCATGTATTGGTAGTGGGGGGTTCTCTTGTCCCAGGTGGAAGACACTGTGCCTGGGTTTGTTGAAGCTGATGAGGTTTGTCTGTGCCCGCTGCTCGAGCCTGTCTAGGTCCCTGTGGTTGGCGTCCCGTCCCTCTGGCGTGTCCCTGCTCCCCACAGCTTGGTGTTGTCAGCAAACTTTCTGAGGGTGCGCTCGATCCCGCTGGTGATGTCACTGACAAAGATATTGAAGAGTCTCAGCCCCAGCACGGACCCCTTTGAGATGCCATTCATCACCGATCGCCATCCAGGCACGGAGCCATTGGCTCCTGGACTCGATCCTGCAGCCGGTTCTTTGTCCGTTGAACAGTCCGCTCATCGAATCCGTGTCCTTCCAATTTGGAAAGAAGGATGTTGCGGGATATTGTGTCCAAGGCCTTACTGAAGTCCAGGTAGATGATACCAGTGGTTCTTCACTTGTCTATCGATGCAGTGACACCATCACAGACAGCCACTAGATTGGTCAAGCAGGATTTACCCTTGGTCCTCTGGGTGCTCCAACAGGTCCGTGTCTTTTCTGCACTAAGGACTCTACATCTGGACACAATCCCTAGATATGGGATTATGTAGAATATAGTCTCAGATAAGGGAGACCACTTTACTTCACAAGTCCTGCAGGAGCTAATGAGAACTTCAGAAATCAAGTGGGAGGTCCATACTCGCTGGCACCCTCCTTCTTCAGGGAAAGTAGAATGAATCGGTCAGATGCTGACAAAGCGCTTGTCAAAATTGATTTTAGAGACCAAATGACCATGGACAAAGCGTTTTCCTGTAGCCCTTCTCAGAATACGAACCGCTCCCAGAAGAGACTTGGGAGTGTCACCCTACAAAGTGCTGTTTGGGTTGCTGTACTTGGGAGGGAGGGAAAGAGGGGTGAGATGCCCACTCTTGAAACCAAGGATAAGTTTCTGAAGAACTATATACTCGGGTTGTCTGCTTCTCTGTTATCCCTCAAGGAACATGGACTGTTGTCTCCAACTCCACCTCTGGAATTTCTAGTGCCCTCATTCCGTGCTGGAGGCTGGGTCCTAACACGCACGTGTAAGGAATCAAAGCTTCAGCCCGAGTGGGATGGACCATTTCAGGTGCTGCTGCAGTGGATGTCGTCTACCTTGACTTCAGCAATGCTTTTGATACGGTCTCCCACGACATCCTGCTCGTGAAGCTGAGGAAGTGTGGGATAGATGAGCGGACAGTGAGGTGGGCTGAGAACTGGCTTACTGGCTGAGCTCAGGGGGCGGTGATCGGCGGTTCGGAGTGCGGGTGGAGAGCTGTGAGTGGCGGTGCTCCCTGGGGGTTGGTGCTGGGTCTGGTTGTGAAAGGTAGATCGTGTTTTTGCAGTAGAAGCTTTTAGTGTTTTCTGTATGTAGTGTTGACCTTTACTGAACTTGTACCCCTCTTGTGAAATAGCTGTCTTCCTTCCACTAAGAAAGCTGTTGAACAGAGTAGAAAGTTAAAGACTGGGGGCGTTCTGACGGGGGTAGGAGTGAGCCAGGTGCAAAACAAGGCAAATTTGCAGGGTGGAGAAAGAGAGCCCAGCACAGGACAGAACACACGTGCTCACTCTTGGAAATATGGCCCTCGTATCTCCACGGAGAAGTACAAAACATCCGAAAGAACAACGGGTTGGTAATGGACCTTATATGGAAATGTATCATAGCAACAGCATCGGGGAGAGTGTAAGCCTGAGACGCTCAACCAATGAGTGCCAGGAGAGCGTTACCTGCGTTGGGTTTGGAGCATACAACGGAATGAATTTCGCTGACTGGTGCGCAGTTTCTCCCTTGCTAATGGGGGACGTGAGCCTGTTATTGCAGTAACGAATAAACTTTGCTGCTACCGCTGAGATCCTGGCCTAACGTGAAATTTTTGACTTTGAGTGTTTCTCACAAACGTGGTGCCAAAACCAAATTTGGTTAATCATTCCAAGCCGTGGCGTGGCTGCACACATCTGCCCGACTGATACCAGGTTTTTCATTACCTCGGACGCTGGCTGAAAAAATAGAATAATAAAAATCTTGACGACATCAATTTGCTGGTTATTCATTTATTGACAAGTACTCATAAGCACTGAGCGCAGGTCTGGTGGGTTTGTCCAAGATTTCCTTCGTTTTCTTTGTCGACTTCCCTTCCCCCCCCCCCCTTCTGTGTTTTTCCTCTGCCGTCAAAAGAGAGAACGGACTGGCGATGGCTTGGTGCAGACCCACAGCGGTCCTAGCGGTGAAGTGATTTCCGCGGTCTCTGGTGCCACCGCGTGGCCGATCGGCAAAAACGCGTCGAAGTTGTTTCCACGATCTCTCGTGCCCCCTCGTGGCCAATCGGGGGAACTGCATCGAGGTTGTTTCAGCGGTCTCTGGTGCCCCCACGCGGTCAATCGGTAGAATTGCGGCAGCGTTGCTATGTTGCCGCAGGCAGCAGGGCGCATGCGCGCAGGCACCCGGAAGTGGTGTGCGCACGGTCCTGCTCCTCTGCGCAGGCACCCCGCCGATCTGCGTTATGCTCGGTCCTCCAGGAAGTAGTGCGCATGCGCCCTAAAGCTTTTCAGTAAAGCTCCATTTCTTCGAAGCCCTGAGATGCAGGTGAGCGGTCAATACTTGGATCGCCGGCTCCGCGATACTTTTCTCTCTTCCGATCCAGAATGCTCCTCGTCTGTTTTCTCGGGCGGTTTTATGCCCCGCTCTGCTTCGAGAACGTACTATTTAGGCGGACCGTGCACCCGCCGCTTGCGCAATGAGGCGTCGAAAAAACCGAAGGCGTAGGTGCGTGCCCGGAAATGAGCGCCCGGCGTAATCCGCGCACGAGCAGCGCATGCGCAGTGCCGTGCCAAGGCGGCCGCACGCGCAGTTCGGTGACATGCTTGCCGCATGCGCACTGCAAAGGATGGCGCGTGCGTATTGCGGTGCCGAGGCTGGCGCACGCGCAGAGCGGTGCGAACGATCGCGCGCGCCCGATGCGTTCTTGCGGCTGGCGCATGCGCAGAGCAGGGCCACGCTGGGCACATGCGCATTGCGGGGCACAGGCAGGCGCATGCGCCGTGGCGGGCAGAATTCGGCGCATGCCCCGTGCGGAGCAGAATCCAGTGCATGCGTAGTGCTATTTTTTTTTTTTTTTTTTTTTTTTTTTTAACCACTGGCGCGTGCGTCGCGCTTTCTCGTGAATCGCGGCTTGCGCAGTGCAGCGTCTAGGCTTGGGCATGCGTAGTGCTCTGCCGCGAGGGGCGCGTGCGTAGCGCCGAGCCGATACCGGCACATGCGCACTGCGGTGCCCGGGCTCGCGCGTGCGTGTTGCTCTGCCGAGGCTCGCTGTTTGCGGGTTGCTGCCGCATCGGTGCTGCTGCACGCCCGTACCGCGACCGCGAATCTCCGAGCTGCTCGCGTTCCACTGCCGCTGAGAGAGCTTTAAAGCGGCTGGGGGACGGCGCAGGGCTGGGGGTGGAAAGGGACTTTGCTGGTTCACCGGGGCGGAGAGGAAGTTGGATGCCACGAGGCGCCGAGGGGCAGCTGTGAGCCCAACCGGTCCGCTTCCGCGTGGGCTCGGGCATAAAAGGGCGGAAATAGACGAGGGGCATCCGGGATTAGAAAGGGAGAATATCGCTGGGCCGGCGGTCCGAGAATCGACTGCTTGCCCGTCCCCGTCGTGGTTTGTCGGAACAATTGCTGTCTTTAATGGACGGGCGCATGGTCGCTATTAGCTGGAGGACTGATCACCATAGAGAGCGGCGCATTAACCGCGCAGAGCGGTTAAAACGCCACTTCCGCATTTGTACGCGCATGCGTTGTGCTGCTTGCGGGACGCGGCGACAGACAGCGGCAGTTCCGCGCATGGGCCACGGGGTGGCAGCAAAGACGGCGCAAAGAACTTTTCTGACGGGATTGACCCGCGTTCTTCTCCCGTGGCGATCCGTTCTCCCCGTGTCTTGTGATGACGGGAGAAGAGCGCGAAGTTAGAAGTGGAGGGGTTGTGGGGGGAAAGACGAAGAAAGAAAGAGAGAAACTACCCCAAACCCAGGCAAGCTCTGCTAAGTGCTTGTAAGTAGCTGTAAAAAAAAAAAAAATAAAATAAACTTTTTTTTTCTTTTTGCCGGCATCTGTTGCATTGTTTCTAAATGTTCACAGACCAAAATGCAACTTCCCGGCAAATTTAATGATAACGAGATTAAAGCCCATTGGCAGAAAGCGCAGGGCCACATTAATGTTCACTCAGCCTCTGTCTTGTTCATACTTCAATGTATTTTTTCCCAAGGCCTTTCTTCAACTCCAGGTTTCATTTTTGGCTTTTTATTCTTTTTTATGCCCTAAAATGGGTAGTGTTAGGCCCTAGCAGGTCTACGCAGGCAGTCACAGCACAAAGTTGCTGTTTTGAGATTAGTGTGGACCATTACAGTGTTTCCACAAAGACTAACGAAAACTGCAGTTCTCCACCTAAGAGTGCAGATGGAAAAAATTAATTCACCTGCATGGAACGAATCGATGCGTCACAGCTGCCATCGGCAAGATGGCCCGAGAGTTGTGCGGGTCTGTCAGGCTCAGCTGCAGCTTTTCATCTTTTCAGCTGCCCTTCTCTGGTCCTCCTGCAGCTGGACAGATAGCCCACAAGGGCACGGGGTGTACGCAGGCCCTCCCCGGCCAGCTGCAGCAGTCGCTCCTTTTTTGAGGATGACTTGTTCACATACCCGGTTTCCAGCTCATTCCCTTTGGAAAGCTTTTCTTGCGCTCCATGTTGCTAGTGCGCAATAGAAGTTAAGTCTCTCTCAAGCCCAAGGAGTCCAATGTGCAAGCTGTTTTTTGTTTGGGTCTGTCTGTTTTCTGTGTGGAAAAAAGTCGGTGTCAGAAAGGCCTCTCTCTGATGCCAATGAATATGTCGTTTCCTAAAGCCTAGTCAGTCTTCTCTGCTGGTTGCAGAGAGTTGAGCTGTTACGTATGGCCAAGACGAAAATGTAATCAGTGAAATAGGTGGAGTTGCTCCTTCTGGTAACTTAATACCTCACCGTGGTATAAGGCGGATGAATGCTGGCTTTGTACCAAAGCACTTAGTAACCCTGAGGTTCAAACCTTAATGCTTTCCAGCAAATTTGTATTTTCAGGTAGTGCTGAGATGCGGTGACTGTTGTTCACATATTTTCACGTGTCACTGATTAGATTGGTTTTCAAAAGGCGCAGCAGAAAACTGTTCTCATTGACCGGAATGATTTCTAATAGGATTCTGTTGTTTTTGCCTCTGGGCCTTGTGTTAAAATAGTAATTTCTGGGGGCTGGCAGGTGCTATCAATATCAGAGATGGGCAAATAAGGCATAGATCGGTGTCGTATAGTAAGTCGGATATGAGCAAGCCGGGGACTTTATTATGGGAAATTGTAAAGCTGTTTTTCTAGGAATGGTGCAGCTGTGTCTCACTTGTGTGGGCAGCTGGTGTCTAGGCATAAAGGAGACTTGTTAAGCGCTCTGCTGACACGTAGGGATGGATGGAAAATTACAAGGGGGAGCTTGAGCATGTATGTACAGAATGTAAGGACCTGCAGTTAAGGATTTGGATTTGCATCTGAGTCCGTGCCTTCAGATGATGCAAGCGCTATGCCTTATCACCCAGTGGAAACGGTCAAAGAGCTGCTTTGGGACAGAGTGTTTATATTGCTCAGAAAGTGTGGCCTTCCAAGGTACTTCAGGTATCCCGAAGAACAGAAGCAAGCAGTAATGATTCCTTTCTCTCTCGATTCCAATACTTGTAGGTAGTGCGCTTGAGAAAGACTTTGGAGGCTTTCCTCAGCCTCTTGCTTTCCTCATACCTTTACAAAAGCGGACTGCCAGAAAACAAGAAGACTTCACGTGCTTTTTGAGTTTGGTTATTTTATGGGGTTTTTTAATTTTTTTTTTTTTTTAGATGTTTTTTAGTCCAATGTAGTAAATTCTCAGTCATACGACTGATAAATTTTCAAGGTCTTTGTGCCGATGGACCGTGCTCCAGTTGAACATCAAGTGGAGCAGGAGGTAGTCCTCATCTATGTGGATGAAAATATGGAATCTTGATGGGATGCTGCTGTATTATGGAGAGGAATCTCCGCATCCCCCAGGCTCAGCCAATACACGGACACAGATTTCTGGATGGTGACCATCGCTTTCTGCCACCGCTCCTGCTGCCTAGTTTCTCTTCATCATCGGTGTCCAGCAGGAGATCACGAAGCTGTGGAGGCACAGTCGTATCCAGGTCATCATCTGAAACTTCTTCCACCAGATTGGAAGGGACCAGTCCTCTTGTGCCATCCGTCAGCTCTCCCAGAAACCAGCCATCTTCATCTACGTCTCCAAAGATGTAAAGGTATTGTCCAGCAGTCAGTGGAAGCTCGTTTTCTGGGTCCTCATTAGGGCCCTCAAAAGGATTGTAGCTGTGACGAGCTATGAATCTTCGAATTGGTGGTGGTGATCGTCTGCGAGAATGCAGGCTGCAGCTTGCCATCAGCCTCCCTCCCGACTTCTCCAGCCATTCCTGTTCTGGATTTCCGTGCGGCTCCAGCTTTTTCCCAGTCTCCTTTTCCAAATGCTGCCCCTGCAGCTGGTTGGCTTCCTCTGCCTTTTCTGCGGCCTCTCTGGATGTGGAAGAGGCCTCCTTGAGCTGCCGGACTGTTTCCCGCAGCTGCTTGGTAAGGAGGCTGAGCGTATGCGTCTTGTCCTTGAGCCGCTCCACCTCCTCCCTCATCTGCTGAGAGCTTCTGTTCCTCAGCAGGCAGTTCTCCTCTCCAAGGAGGCTGCACTGTCTCTGCAAGTCCTTCAGCGCCCTCAGCAGATGGGCACTCTGCTCCCGCAGCTCCCTGTGCTCAGGTGGGCAGGCCTCTTGTTGCTCTGCAGCCTGAACACCCGCTTCTGCTACAGCCCGACGGCAGGCTGGCCTTTGCCGTGTGCGCGGCCCAGCGGCTGCAGCCCTGGCCCCGTTGCAGGAGGCGGGCGGCTGCCCCTCGCTGTGCTCCAGGATGTAATGCAGGAAGCGTCTCCTCTGCTCCTGCAGTTCGCGCTGGAGGCGCAGGACGTGGGCGGCCTGCTCTCCACAGGGCTTCCTGCAGAGCTGCCGCTGGACTTCCTGCTGCAGTCTGTGGGCCTCTCTGCTGCTCTCGCCACTCAGCAGCTCCTTTGCTAGCTGCCGCAGCAGATCCCGTACCTGGCGGTTGGCACTGTTGCACCGCTGCTGCAGCCGCTCCTGCGTCTGGCGGAGCTGGGCCTCCTTCATCTGCAGCAGTTGGCGGATGTCCGCATCCCGCTGCCTCTGGCTCTGCTCCCGCAGGCGCTGCAGCTTTGACGCCTGCTGTCGCTCCCAGTTGGAGCGCAGTCGGTCGGCCAGGAGCCGCCGCTCCCGCTCTGCCGCCTCCTGCAGCTCACGTCTCTCGACGGCCCAGCGGCGCCGCATCTCCTGGGAGCGGAGCCGCTCGCCCTCCAGCTGGGCCCGCAGCGCCTCCAGCTCCCGCCTGTGCTCCTCCCGCTGTGCGGGGCAGGCAGGGGGCTGGGCCGGGCCCCGGCGCAGAGAGGGCTGGCAGCACTTTGCCTGTCTCTGCGGCATGGTCGCAGGGACCTGAAGAGACCCTCAGCCTCCAAAAGCTGTGGCCGAAGGCCGCTGAAAGCTACTCTCCTTCCTGGGGCCTGCAAGGACAGCTGCCCCTGACCCCGTAGCGCCCACTGCCTCTCGTCCCTATCGCAAGGGTGTGCAGACAGTGAATGCCGTGGGGGGGTGCGCCCACAGTCTTCCATGCTGTGTGCCTGCCTGGCACATAATGGCGGGTGGGGCAGTGACCTGCAGTGCTATTGGGCAGTGCAGCCTTCCGGCCTAACTCACAATGAAGGGAGGGTGGGGCTATGGGGCGGGGCGGCCTTCTGGCCCCAGCTCAAAATGGAGGCTGAGGCACGGTGGCTTCAAGCTGCGTTGGGTGGCAGAGACGTCGCGGTGTTGGACAGAACTGCCTTCGCAGCACTGGGCTGTGTGCATGACCTTTTGTGGTGCCGGAATATATGGACTTCTCTGGCACTGGAGAAGAAAAGCAGGATGCCATCCAACTCATTGTGATTTCCATTTCGATTCCAGTAAAGGAACTATCTCACCATACCTACGAGCCAGTTAAAGGAAGCTAGTTGCAGGTGTACTGCGCTTAAGGAGCTGCTGGGGCAGATGGCCGGGCTGTCACGAGAAATCAGCAGCCTGAGGTGCTCCTGGGAATCTCTGAGGGAGACAGATAGGAGGTGGTGTTGTGGGAATCAAATGTTGTTTCTGCATTAGAATCGGATAATATTTTTTATTTCGTGAACTCCGTTGTCATAGTTCTTTTTGGGAGTCCTTCTACTTAACTTGGGGAAGATCTCGGACAGTTTGCATCACTTATCCTCTAGCCAAATCTTCCCAGGAATGCCCGCTCTGTATATAGCTGTATATATGTATATTTTGTCACACACATTGCAAGAATATCCTGCAGGAGATCGAACCAGAGAACAAGTCATGGTATGCCCGAGGAAGCGCCTGAAGAGACATCTGAAGGCCTGGCATCATCCCCCCCGGTGCTCTTTGTTTAAAGAACACTTCGGAGGCAATCACCATATCGCTACGACAGGAAGAGCACTGAGACATCTTGGAAACAACAGGATGGCTGCTGACTGACACCAGATAACGCACGAATCAACAAACGTAAACTGATAAGATTGTGAACCTGGAGCACCCAGCCAATGGGGAAACTGGGCAGGGGATGGATAAAGGGAAAAACAGGGTATAAAGACTGTCATCCTGTGTCCATAGGTGCGCTCCTGCTTGCGGGACGCCCGCCATTGCAATCGCGGATAAAATCTGCTTTTATCAGAGATACCGTCCTGACAAAAATTGTTTGGATGTTTTCAACAATTTGGGGGCTCGTCCGGGATTATTATCGCCTCTTTGGAGGTCTCCCTACTGCCTTGGACTGGATAGGTGCACCCCGCTGATTTCAGCGGTCCTGTCTGGGTGGCGAGGTGACTCCTTGGGACGGCCGATAAGAAACTGAGACTGTTACATAAAGGACGGGCTCTGTGAAAGCCACGGGGCAGGTAGGCACGGGTATTGACCCCTGGAGACCCGGTAACTTTGTGCACGGACCAAGGTGAGGGAGTTTGATTCTTGCCTTGGGGGTCGGTGGAGACTCGAGTGAGTGTGTGTGACTGAGACGCGCTTTCGGTGCGAAGCGAGTGCTGAGTCCCGATTTGCAGTTCTGTTGTCCCACGAGGGGCACGGCCAGAGACGGACGAAGCGGCTGTGTTGGTAAAAGCAAGAGTCTCGGCAGGGAGCTGTTGCTGTACGGTACCCTGGACGCTTGACGAAGTGCCAGCAGTACACCCCTATTAATCCGAGAATCGGAGCGAGGTGCTCCGGAGGGATTGGCCCTAAATCCGAGAATCGGAGTGTGGTAACCTGTGAGCTGGGGAGTTCACAGTAGCATTCCGGAGGGATGGGGAGTAGGAGCCCCGTAGAACAGGGCAGAAGGGTCCCCAAATTCGTGCCTAGAGATAGCCCCTTGGGAAAGAAGCTTCAGAATTGGAAAATAATCCCCAGACCAGGGAAAAGAACAGGGAAAAGATGTTTAAATACTGTATACAGACATAGCCTAGAGAGCCACTACAGGGAAAATCGTGATTTTGACCAGAATAGGGGTCTGACGAAGATTGGGCCTGTCAGACTTTGTATTTATATGTAAACAGTAAGACTCCTTTTTCTGAAACAGAATTGGCTTATGTTGCTGAATGGGTGTACGAAGTAAAAAAAAATGTTCCTCACAAGAAGGAGTTGAAGTTCAAAAGAAAAAGGAAAGAGAAGCAGAAAAATCCTAAATGGGATCCCTTATATTATTTCCCCCCCCTTCAATTTCTAAAGCAGCGGAAGCGGCAGTGACATCTCCAGAGAAGGAGAGTGGCCGTGCTGCTGATCCTGAGCAGGGTTCTGGAGAGAGGATGCACTCTCGATTACTGAGGGAGTTGGAGTAATACGAATGGGACCTGGAGAGTTTTCCTTTCTCCAACACTAACCTTACTAATACTTCACTTTATCCTCTTAGGGCAGGCTCCTTAGGTCAAGGGAAATAGGGTGTGCTAATGCCTGCTGTTTTTACTAGAAGAAAAGTTAGGAGTTTCAAGAAGAATTCCTTAGTTGAGGATCCTATAAGTGTAGTAGAACAATTAGATCAATTTCTAGGGCCTAATTTCTACTCGTGGATGGAAATGATGTTTATCATTGATATGTTGTTTATTGGAGAAGGAGGTGGGTAGCTATGCAAGTGTGGGAAATGAATACAGAGGGAAAGTTGGGCCCTGCAGGGAGGCAGAGAGAGGAAGGATCCTGATGATAAATTGTACTGATTATTGTCACTGTCTTTGTGATTGTTAAATGTTTGTGTCGTGAAAGTGTTGTGTTGTGTTGTGTTATGTTATGTTATGTTATGTCATGTATGAGGCTGTTGTGGAACAAAGGGTGTCTAAAGTGATACCGGGAAGACCCCCTGGGTTGTATTTTGGCTCACTGGAGAAACATTGCTGGTGAGCCAGGGGGAATACTGAATAAGAAATCAGGAACATAAAAGGAGTAATGGGACCCGTTTTATAATTGAGTGCCCTAATCATAAGACCAAGTGCTGGGTGTTTGTTGAAGAACTGTATTGTTTGATTTGTGGATTTGGAAGGCAGTGGGAGAAACTGTCTTGATGATATATGGAAGTGCAATTGTTAATGGTGCAATTGGTAATGGTATATGGAAATGTAATTGAGGGTGTACAAATAGTGGAATTGTGGAAAAGCAAACAAACAAACAAACAAACAAAAAAACAACGGCAAAAAGGTTAAGGAAAACAGTGAGTTTGAGATATTAGAGTTTGGGTCGGCACGAGAACACATCCCCCACACTACCCCCCCCACCGCGGCTTGTAAGAACAACTCGGTGCGAGAGAAAGAGCTGGGGGCCGGAGCCTCCCGCTGTAGCTGCGCAGGGTGTATTAATTGTGAATGGGGATGGGACGGGACATTGAGAGTGAGAACAGCTGTCATCTGCAGAGATCTCGGGAAACCCGATATCCCAGTGTAAGCACTGGAAGCCTGGGGAGGGGAGGGGGTGAGACAGAAATTACTAACGTTGTATTTCAGTAATGATGAAAGTCTGAAAAGTGAAAAGGGTTTGGAAAGCACAGGCTGAGGAAGGCAAAGTTGAGCAAGATGTAACAGGGATGTCCTTACCTAGAAGAAGAGGTAAGGGGGAGCCTGGAAGGGCTCAGGGAGAGTTGCACCCCCACTGGACCGAAGGCAGCTGGGGAAGCAGGGTAAAGACGCTTATTTTCTGATACGGGTGCCTCTTACTCTGTGCTACATCAAGAATTATTACCCATAGATGATTTTTGTAATAGTTGTAGGAGCTCTGGCAAGAGAAGTTTACTTTTTGGGGACCAATTACCTACAGGTTAGGAGAACAAGTAGGATTATATAAATTCTTGTACATGCCAGGTTCTCCAAAACCGTTACTTGGGCATGACGTATTAGAACAGTTGAATGTAGAGATTAAATTCAGTAGAGAAAATGGGAGCTAAGTGTCAAGCAAGACCAATTGATGGAAAATTTTAAGTCTGGCTTTAACACAAACTGGGAAAAGCAATGTTGTACCCCCAGAAGTTAGGTAAATCCTAAATCAGGTGTACACAGGATTGCAGGCATCAGGAATGCCTGACAGAGCCAAAAATGCAGCCCAATAAAAGTTAAGTTAAAGACGGGAGCCAGCCCAGCCAGGGTAAAGCAGTGCCCTTTAAGGATACAAGATTGCAGGAGGATAAAAGAAATAATAAATAACTTTTTGAATTTTGGATTATTAATTGGATAGAAATCCAAATAGAACACCCCGATCTTGCAAATGAAAAATTGGATGGCAAGAGCTATAGTTTGGTACAAGATCTGAGGGCAATTAATAGAAATGTTGAATATATACAACCCGTGGTGTATATCTTTATTAACCAAGTTAAGGAATAAGTAGGCGGGGTTTACCGTTCTGGATTTGAAGTACACCTTTTTCTGCCTGGTTTTGCCAAAGAAAGTCTAAGATTATTTGCCTTTGAATAGGAAAACTCCAATATGGGAAGAAGGAAAAAAAAAAAAAATTTTTTAATATATATAAATAAATAAATAAGAAAAATTCAGCTAACCTGGACAGTGTTACCCAGGGTTGCGAGAACAGCCCAGTGATTTTTGAGAACTGGTCAACTCGTGAGCCTGAGATTTGGGTTCCTCCATCTCACAGTGGAACTTTACTGCAGTACGTGGATACTGCAGTAACAAAGGAGGACTGTGTACAGTGGACTGTGAGTTTGCTGAATGTCTTGATTTAAATGGCTATCAAGTTTCTCAACAGAAAGCACAACTGATCAAAGAGAAGGAAGCAGTTTGCTGAACACCCAGAGCATCAACGCAGAGCTACCTCCAAGCCAGCAGTGTGCACTGCAGGGAGGCTGTCTATGCCAGTTGGTCAGACCTACAGGAGGAACCGCTGGACTACGCTGAGGATTCCTGAATTCACTGACGGAAGCAGCTTTGTGAGACAAGGAAACTGTAAGGCAGGACATGCAGTAACGGCTACTGACAAGGTAATTGAAGCCAAACCGTTACCTGTGGGGACTTCTGCTCAGAAGGCTGAAATAACTGCCTTGACAAGAACCTTAAATATATGGCCAGATGCTAAATATGCTTTTGGGGTGGTACCCACTCATGGTACCATCTGGAAAGAGCGAGGTTTTCTTACACACATGGAAAACAAATTCAGCACGATGTAAATCTACCAAAGAGCAGCATGGCTGTTATATATTGTGGAGGACATCAGAATAGTGACACTGTACAGGAAACTGGGAATATGATGGTGGATCAGGGGGCAAAACAGGCAGCTGAAGGAAAAGAAATTGGTGAACTGGCTTTAATTCCAGACGGTAAGCTTAAAATATCTGAACCTTAATCAGAACCTATAAGGTATTGTAGAGAGGATAGGAATTTAATTAATGATTTAGAAGGGCAGAGAGCAAGCTGACAGGTGGGTGCACACCCAGTTGTGTGACACATTGTTGTGCCCTTTATTATTTTATAGAAATTGGCTCTAAGGGAACATAATAAAACATATGGCGGTACAGACATCAGAAAGTAACTGTACAATCCTAGTACCAGGAACAGGGTACAAGAGGGGCTTGTTGGGAAAGGGAATCTTTTAGGACAACAATTGCAAATTGATTTTTTTCAGAACTGCCAGGAAAAAGGAGGGTTTTGGTATATGCTAGTTCTAACAAATACCCTTTTCAGGGTGGCCAGAAGCATTCCCTTGCAGGACCAATAAAACCAAAGAAATAAAAGGTATTGTTGCAGGAGATTATAGCAAGGTTTGGGTGTCCTGCAACAATACCCTTCAACCAGGGAACTCACTTTATTGCAGAGATTGTCCAACAGGTCAGTAAGCATTGGGAATAAATTGGCAATTGCACATATCACACAGACCACAGGCGAGTGGTCAGGTGGAAAAGGTGAACCATCTAATTAAATCACAGGTTGTAAAACTGGGCCAGGAAGCTGGACTATCCTGGCCAAAGTTGTTGCCTTTGGCTCTCCTTAGGAGCAGAATGAAACCTAGAGCCAAAGAGGGGTTAAGTCTTTCAAAATACTGTACAAAAGGCCTTATATTGTACAAACAGGATCTCTACCCAGGTAGAGAGTGAAATACTGAGCATGTGGTAAGTCTACAAGAACAGCTTCAGGAAATAGAGAAACTGGTTCTAGGAACTAGAGCCCAAGGCCTTGACGGCTTGATACATAATATTTTAACAAGAGATGATATGTATATAGCAGATGTCGTTCACATTCGCCCCTGGAATCAAGGTGGATAAGTCTGTTCCAGGTGCTGCTAACATCCCGCACAGCAGTAAAAAAATTAAAGAACAAGCATTGTGTATACATCATACTAGAGTTAAGAAGGTCCCTCAAATACAATGGGAACTGAAGTCAGCTGGACCCTTAAAATTGTGAATCCAGAGACAGTAAAATGGGCTCTTAGAATTGTTAGAAATGTTCATTTGATTAAGTGCGACATTTGATGTAAATGTTTATATATCTCTTGTGAAAAACATCATTGCAAAGTATACTTATATCAGTAATTGTTTGGTATGTGGGCAAGCTAAGGATTTAAACTTTTCACTTCTTGTTGTCCCTGATGATTTTAAGGCGAGAAATCAAATTGTTGCAGGGTTTGAGTCACTGTCCTGGTGGGTGATGATCAACAAGGATGTAGATTGGATTAACTACATTTGTTATAATCAGTGGAGATTTACAAATTATACAAAAGAGTGCAATAAAGGGAACTGCAGAACAGTTAGATGCCATAAGTAGGATGGCCTGGGAAAATAGGATCTCCTAAGATATGATACAAGCTGGAAAAAGAAAAAAAAAAAAAGAAAAAAAAAAGGGTGTATATGTGTAATGCTGGGTACTGGTTGTTGCACCTTCATCCCAATAACACAGCTCCAGTTGACACAATAACTAAGGCGTTGCAAGGGCTTACCACCCTTGCCAATGAACTGGCAGAAAAATCGGGAATAGATACTTCTATCACTGGATGGTTGGAGTCCTGGTTTGGTGAATGGAAAGGGGTGGTTGTATCCACGTTTACTTCTTTCATAGTTGTAGCAAGAGCCCTGATGGCCACTGGTTGCTGTGTTATTCCCTGTGTGAGGGGACTGGTACAGTGATTGATCGAGACAGCACTATTGAAGCAAACACCAATGGAGTCACCACATCTGGATAAAATGATGGCATTAGAGGAGATGGGAGATAAAGAAAGTGGAGAAGAGGGAGATGTCTATAAAAGTGAAACTTAAGAAATTGCAGAAATCAACAGTGTATGAAAAAAGAAAAAGGGGGGAATTGTGGGAATCAAATGTTGTTTCTGCATTAGAATCGGATAATATTTTTTATTTCGTGAACTCCGTTGTCATAGTTCTTTTTGGGAGTCCTTCTACTTAACTTGGGGAAGATCTCGGACAGTTTGCATCACTTATCCTCTAGCCAAATCTTCCCAGGAATGCCCGCTCTGTATATAGCTGTATATATGTATATTTTGTCACACACATTGCAAGAATATCCTGCAGGAGATCGAACCAGAGAACAAGTCATGGTATGCCCGAGGAAGCGCCTGAAGAGACATCTGAAGGCCTGGCATCATCCCCCCCGGTGCTCTTTGTTTAAGGAAGACTTCGGAGGCAATCACCATATCGCTCGCACAGCTTTCCGGGGGTCGGAGTAGTTCCCTTTGTTTCTTCGTCTTTCCCCCCGCTTCTAATTCGCGTTCCTTACCCGTCATCACAACGCAGAACGGATCGCCACGGGACGGCGCGGAAGGCCGACGGGTCACCGGCAATGCCGCCGGAGTTGTTCTTTCAGCTCTGCGGTCTCTGCTTGCGTGCACCTCGATGCGGCCAATGCGGCCAGAGGACATTGGCACGCTGCGAGCCAGGGCACTGCAGTGCGCATGTGCCGGTAGTCAGGCTTCGTCCGCTAGCACGCGCCCCTCCGGCAGCGCACTACGTGATGCCACAAGAATAGAACGCTGCATGCGCAGAGCGCTACCCTCCGCACCGCACTCGCATGTGCCACTCGCGCACCGAGTTGCGTTCTGCGAGAGCCTCGAGAAAAAAAAAAAAACAGGGCGCGTGCAACAAAGCTCGGCCCTGCAAAGCGCATGCGCCTGATCAGCCACAACAGTGCGAATGTGCAATTATGCTTTTTTTTTTTTTTCTTGAAGGCATCTGAGGTGATGAAAAAGCTGGTATCAATTGGACAGGAGGGCGCAGTGAAGCCAAGGATGGCGAGGAATGATTAACAATCCTTAACGTTGCAAAAGAAAACTAACAAAAAAAAAAACAAAACAGTAAAACAACTTCTGTACCTGGCCATGCAACTCCGAGATCCCGTCCGGGTCTCCCGACGCTTGTAAATATCCACCGGATCAATTCTGATATCGAGCGATTTGTTGTCAGTTCTTCCATTCACAGTCAGTGCCAGGATCTGCCGCCGCTGGGTGTTCTGACCATGGGCACCACTGCTGAACTGTTTTAATATCAGTGGGATTCCCAGGCACGGTTTCGAGGATTTGGTCTACTTTTGACCCAAAGGGAGAATTAATATGAAATGTGAGGTATGCATAAGTCATCATGAGGCGTGTTTCTCAGCGTCACCCTGGGGAAACAAAGGATTTTTCATAAAAAAGTCTCCATACAGCAGTAAAATAGAACACTGTATAAAAACAATGAGAACGCTTCGTGAGCAGGCAAGGAGCTTTACGACCTCTGTCTGGGAAATCCAGAGCCACTTGCCCGCAGACTCCTCTTTGGCAGCTGTTCTAGATTCAGCTGAACATTCTGTTCCAGAGCACAACTCAAAACTACAGAGGAAACAAAGGGAGTTCTACGTAGGCAGAATAAAAAGAATGCTATGTTTCTTCAGTATTGAAAAATCAACAACAGAAGCCATTCCCCAAATTCCACTGCGGGAAACATAGCGGCAGAGAAGAAAGCATCCATATTTCCCCGAACCAGTGCTCGAAGGAAAAAAGGAAAACAAATAAATAAATAAGTTTTATATGTTACCTGTTTGAAGGCGTATACCACTCTCACTCTTTAAAAGCATTAAAGAAAAAAAATGAAATGCATAGAGTAATCTCTTCCAACAACACGTGCGTTTGGTCTGGGCAGCAAAGGGCGCAGCTCTGTATCACAAAGAACCGAAGTCATAAGCACCAAGCTCCTAAGTTCCAGCCAAACCAACCGAACGTGCCTATGGACAGGCAGAATCCTTAAGTAGGACAGCCAGTAAAAACGTCAAACAAAGCACCCGATTCTCAGCCTTCTTGTTCCTTTCTGAAAATCCAGAGGTCTCTGTGTTAGCTCCACCTCTAGCCTGTAAAGCCCGAGCTCGCCGTCTGGGGGAAGTCCAAGAGAAGGCTGGGTTATTACAGCGAGTCCCCAGTAGGATTGACATTTTTCCTCGCCCCAGGTCTCAGTTCTTTTACACATGCGAGGTATCTCTCAGGGTCATCTGGTGGTCTTTTGATGAAGGCCACGTCTTTCTTGCCGTGCACACTTTGACCTGGTTCAAGCTGAAGGATGCTTGACTCACTCCAGGCAGTCGTCTTATCAGCTACAACTCCAGAATTCCATCCACCAATTTGCTGCTGCTTTGTTAATTTGTGGCTTTACCGTCCCAGCATGCTACCTTGCATTCCAGAGACAGGATAGCAAACAGTGTTGTTTGGAGAAACAGCAGACCCTCTTCCGTTGCCACCTGTTAAACACAATAGAGTAATGAAGGCACTGCCCCACATATGCGGGGGCTGCACCCCGCGCACATTGCTCTTACGAGCAGCGCCGTAGCAAAATGCCAGGGGCTGTGAGACACGACGACACAAAGGAGTTTGGAGATCAGGGCACAGTCAGTACAGCTGGGAAGCCTGCCTGCTCAGCAGCTCTGGGGAAACTCAGCAAGTGCACCTGCTGGTACGATCCCCAGACTCTTAACTCCTTGCTAAAAGCGTTAGGTTTAGAGCTACGCTGTGGGTAGATATATTTATCTTCAGAGCTCCGCAAAGCTTGGGGTTCAGGTCAAGAAGAAAGTTAATGCTGCCTCCCAGCCAATCCCAGTGAGGCAAAGGCAAGCAGAACACCCGGGGCAGGCAAAGGCAAGGGCAAGGAAAACGCCATGGAGAACTGCCAAGGAAAGGGCAAGGGCAAAGAAAACGCCACAGGAACACCGAAGGAAAGCCAAGGCACGGGCAAGACTGCAGGGAAAGGCCAGAGTCAAGAACTCAGGAGGAAGAAAACAGGCAGACTATAGAGTAGCCTGCAGCACAGTAACATTGTTACTGCATCGTAGTAAGCAATGGGAAAACATCGGTGGGGGTACATTGTCCTTACCAGTTTGGGCAACCAGCAGCCGGTCAGCAAAGTCAGGGCATTCCAGGAAACGAAACTTTCTGTTTCTCGCTGCTCTCATGAAGAGCCACAGATTTCTCGGTGCGGCTGTTACACCACCCAGGAGCACTGCGGTTCCCTGCCACCACCTGTTGATTGCAATGCAGTGATGAAGGCACTGTCCCGCACGTGCAAGGCAGCGCCTCCAGCACAAAAGTGCACTGCAGTGCCCCGTTCTCTGAGCAAGGCAGCCGTGCTCTGTGCACGATGCTGCTCACCAGCAGCACTGTAGCTGGCAACAGACAAGGAGAAGGCTGAGGTACTCGACAGTTCTGCCTCCGTCTTCTCTAACGTGTGCTCATCACACAGCCCTCGAATATTAGATTTGGTAGGTGGGGATTGAGGAAGCAGTGCCATCCCTGCCACCCCCAGGTTCCAGTCCACCTGTAGAACCGGAAATCCAGGATTCTATGGGACCCGATTAGACGCATCACAGAGTCATAAGGGAGTTTGGTGATGTAGCTGCCAAGCCACTCTCGATGATATTTGAAAGGTCATGGCAATCAGGTGAAGTCCCCGGTGAATGGAGGAAAGGCAGCACCACCCATTTTTAAGAAGGGAAGAAAGAACGATCCTGGGAACTACCAGCATAACAGTCTCACCTCTGTGCTGGGAAAGAGCACAGAGTAGATCCTCGTGGAAGTCGCGCTAAGGCACACACATGTCAGGGAGGCGATACAGGAGAACCAGCACGGCTTCACCAAGGGTAAATCCTGCTTGACCAACCCAGTGGCAGTCTATGATGGTGTCACTAGACATCAATAGACACGCGAAGAGCCACTGATATCATCTACCGGGACTTCAGTAAGGCCTTCGACACAATATCCCGCAACATCCTTCTCTCCGAGTTGGAAGGACACGGATTCGATGGGTGGACTGTTCAATGGACAAAGACCCGGCTGCAGGAGGGAGTCCAGAGAGCGGCGGTCAATGGCTCCATGTCTGGATGGCGACTGCGGATGAGTGGTGTCCCAAAGGGGTCCGTGCTGGGGCTGAGACTCTTCAATATCTTCATCAGTGACATCACCAGCGGGGTCGAGCGCACCCTCAGAAAATTTGCTGACAACACCAAGCTGTGGGGAGCAGTGACACGCCAGCAGTGACACGGGACGCCAACCAGAGGGACCCAGACAGGCTTGAGCAGCGGGCACAGACAAACCTCATCAGGTTCAACAAACCCAGGCGCAGTGTCCTGCGCCTGGGACAAGCGAACCCCCCACTACCAATACATGCTGGGGGATGAAAGGGCTGAGCATACCCAACCCCTTCAAAGCAGTGTCTTTCCACCCCAGTTTTTGGACTGCAGCACCAGCCCCACACAGGGTCCAGCCTTGATTCCTCTCCTCCTTCCCACTAAGGGAAAAAAGTGGCAGATGGTGATCTGGAGATCCTCGAGGAGCACCGGTGCAAGGAAGCGAAGGCATGGCAGAAGGCTTACCAACGAGAACACTGGGGGAGACAGGGGCATGGGACCCACCACTGCCAGTGTGCCCTCTTTTGTTGAGAGGTGATGCTGGAGTCCCTACCTCCCCGTGCAGGTGAAAGAACTGCGCTGAAGGATGGGCCAGTTGCCTCAGTGAGGACCCCATCTTTGACCTGGTCTTAAACATACAGTTCTCCTGCACACAAGCCGAGTCCTTCAAGGGCCTCCTCATCTATCAGTGAGCAATGGCCTGGGGCTACGGTGGCAGGTGGGAACCTTCCTGGCTGCTGTCTAGGAGAGCAGGAATGAAGAAATTAGGCTTCTCCTACCCCACAGGGAAGCCACACACCTGCTCTCAGGTTTCCTGAGCAGATCCAACTCCTGGAGAAGCCTGGAGGAGCTGCGGAGCATTTTCCCCAGGACAAAGGGCAGGGACATAGGTGCGTGCTTTCTCCTCCCCTCTTCCTCTTCCAGCTCAGGGCCTCCCCCATTCCCAAAAACCCAACAGTCACAACGTGATGCAGAGGAGCAAACAGGGACGGGGCACTGACCTCAAGCTATCTCCTACTCCCTGAGTATGTTGCAAGCCACTGGCAAGAAGATGCCTTCTTTGGGTACCGGTTCCTCAACAGCAACAACCCCATCATCGTCCGGAATTGTACAGTACTGCCAGAAAAATTCCCAGTAACACAAGGCATGGTGGCTGACTCCCTGGGAAGGGGTATCACCTTGGGCAAGGAAATGAAGAGGGACGCACCTTCACTGTGTACTACGAGGTGCTGCAGGGCATCCCAGCAGGTACCATCCATCCATGGGCAGCAGCAGCATGTGGCAGCCCCACTCTGCCTGCTGCACCAGGGTGCCAATGGACACCTGTGCCCCACTGCTATCCAGGTAGGGACATCCACGCCCAGTGCAGCTCTAGTGAACATGTAAGGAAGTAAGAGTTTTGCAGCCCTCACCTCTTTGCACTTTCCAAGTCGTCATTGGCCTGTTCCAGCTCCCTGACATACTTATGAAGTCGATCTTCAATGGCCAGTGTCTGGTTCAGGTCATGCTCTAACAACAACGCTTGTAGCTCTGCGCATACTGCCGCTCCTGTTTCTCCAGAAAGAAAGTGATGTAGAGAGATAAGTACCAGTAGCATCCACTCAGTGACCAAATGGGACAAAGCAGCGCGCTAGCTGCAGTCTGCAGATCTGGGTTTGCACGGCAAAAACTGTAAAGGCACAGGGAGCGTACTCTGAACACCAGAAAAGGTCAATTACACACACTGTCCTGTGCACTGACTACTCATAATGACACATCAGGCTGTGCAGAGATGCACCCCTGCACTCACAGCTGCTCTAAAGCCTCCAACATTTAGAAAACCAGAGAGAAATCATCATTGTTATTGGGTAAAATCCCAACCCTTGCTTTCATAAAATAATCCAAAATCACAGGTACTTTTCGGGATCCCCAAAGAGGCAAGAACTACTGAATGGACAGATACGAACTAAGAGGTATCTTCCGTACGCACAGATCCTTATGCAATCCCTGTCTCCGTGGATTCGGCTATTAAGAAAAAATTAGGAGAATCTCCCTGAAAGATGTGCACAAATCACCCACTTTCCCTTTCAGCAGGTTTTCAAGGAGAAGTACTGGGGGAAAAAGAAAAAAAAGAAAAAAAGATAAATTAATACAGCTAATGGTCTCTTTCCAAAAGGCAGTTTTCTTCTGTGAGCATGAGCAGGTCAGAATTTCCTCAGGGCCCATGTTCAGTGTGACCAGCAGACATCTGGGGTGATCCTGACCAAGTGGTCCAGTAGAAGACGATCCTTTGTTTCCTATAAAGACGAAGCCGGATCGGCCATAAAAACAGAAAGAACCCTAGGACCCTGGGGTGGTCGGCCACAACGTGCTCTGAGAACTATGCCCTGACATCTGTTACTACTGACAAATCTGTAAGGGAGGTCTAGGAGAGAAGGAGGTCTAGGAGAGAACCAGACAAAACAGGAACAGAATACTCGCGTTCAGTATGCTCAAGTAGTGGAGACGGTATTACACTAAGTGAGGATGAAGAAAACGGCCGCTGGGGCTGCGGGTTTTCTTAAGCTCAGGTCCCAGCCTGATACATTGCACCTCGCTCTATCACCAGCCACGTAGCTTATTGGGCTGGAAGAATAAACCCCAGGGAGCAAGGAGAGCCCCTTGTGACCCCCATTCCATCTCTAAGTGAGCGTCCCACAGCCATCACAAAACCCACCTGCATACAAGCGACGCATGAACAAGGGATTCGTGGCGTTCCATTATCTGCTCCACAGATTTCACAGTGCTTAAACCACTGACTAGAGGAGCCCCAGAAACCCTTAAACCCCATTGAGCTGCAAAACAGAACGGGATCCAAAGAGACACGGAACATAATTTAAATACGTGCCCTTAGACAATACTCAGCATGGGCGGAATTAATACGTGGCAGAGGGGACAAGGGCAGAGGGGACACGAGGACATGGAGGGAACGTGGAGGGGGATGCAGAGGGACAACGTGGTAGCAGCAAACCAAGTTTGTGTCTCAGGTTGGAGATTATGCAATGAGAATCATGAAAGAGGGAACAGAGACTTCCCAAGAAGGTACTGAGCTTAGGAAGAGTTGCAAAGGAAACCTGGAGAATCCCTTTATGGAAAAGCGCATTAGCTCCAGGCATTTCCAGAGTTGCAATGCTCTGTCAGCCAACCTGCATTACCTTGGGACTGACTGAAGCATTCCAGAAATGAGACAAGAGCAAAAGAAAGGAATGTACGTCAGTCCCTCCATTACCAGTTCGGAGAAAGGGAGATAACCCCCTCACTCCCTTAAGAAAAGAATCATAAGAACAAGCATAGCAGACATAGCTGCTCCAGTCCAGCTTCGGATCCCCTCAGAAAGGAAAAGATCAAAGCCCTACTATACAGAAGAAGAAAAAAAAAAAAAAACAAAACCAAACCGCTGCCTCTTTCCAAGAAAGAGCACTCACCCAACAACCCACAGGAGGCAGTCTCCAGGGAAAGATGCTGCCCTGCGGGCTGCCAGCCCTTAAATGAGGTGAGGGAGGGGTGGAGCCAGGCTCAGCCCCACCTGGTCCCACAGCTGCATTGCTTCCACCTGTGCTTGCAGGGCTACACCACCCCTCACCAGATGCTCCATCACTGCTTCAGGCTGTGATCTCAAAGTTCCCATAACGTCATGAATAAAAAAAAAAAAAAAAAGTGAATTGGGTCTGCCTGTCTGGCAAGGGGAAGTTTGTCTCTGAATGAGCAAGGATGGCCCACATATTTCGATTCCAGTCTGTCCTCAAAGGCAACTGATAAAATTTCTAGTAGATAGGAGAGCACAGATTTTAATACTGATGCAGCAAGATGCTGAGAAGCTGCATGTGCAGCGAAAAGGCTGAGATTACGGTGTGAGTGGAGCAAGTGCTGTTTGCCAAACTGTCAGGGTCAGCTTATGGCTCCCCAGTGAGAAATGTGCATTACCTACTCACGCAGCAATTAAAGACCATCGTGAAAATATTTGACGATTTGGTGTCCTCAGTGGGTGAACCTGGCACCTGCCTGTAAGGCACCGTGTAGCCCTTGGGCTCAAACATCAATCCCAAACCCCAAAGAAGTAGGGAGGCTGCAGCGTGCGTACTTCGTGCAGCCCCTGCGCTCCTCAAGTCAGAGATCACTGACGTACCGCAGTACCCATTTCTGCTGCGGCACGACGTGGGATTGCTGAAGTCACTGCAGATTTGGAGAACAGACAAAGCATCTCCAGAACGCACTCCCCGTACAACTTGCCCACATGCAGGGGGCACAAGCCCCATTTTGGGGGCAATGACCCCCGCTTGTGGGGTGCTACCCCCACCCCACTGTCACAGCCATGCCCCGAGGACACCATCACCCCACTGCGCGTGGCCAGCGACATCTCCCTGGACTCCGCTCCCTGGACTCCACCCCCACAGGCATCCCCGTCCCTGTCCTCAAGCCGACAACATCGGCATGGAGCAAAGCGGGGCAGGGGGCGTGGGGGGACTTGAGGGGACATGAGAGGGCGTATGGGGACACAGGGACATGGGGGGACATGGAGGGACATGGGGTTGATGTGTGGGGTCAGAACTACAGAGGCGAGAGGAGGTGACACGTGGAGGTGACACAAGGAGGTGGCAGGCTGTGCCAGGAGTTTGAGCAGCAGTGCGGGGCAGATGAGCAGTGCCAGCCCAACATGGGGTGATGGTGACACTCCAGGATGAGGCGCTGCTTCTGTTTTTCAAGCAGGTAGGAGTTTGTTATCCATACATAATACTGCACTTGTTGTTTTCTTTTTTAAATCAGTGACAGTATGCGATCTGATCCAATGTCTTTGAAAAGTGTGGTTTAAGGACTGTCAGCTGAAACAGCAGCAGAACACAGGCCGTTGCCTGTGGGGGAAGGGATGGGGAAGGAAGTGAGGAAAGAAAGGAGGAAGCCTGAAAAAGGAATGGGGAAGGCACAGGGCGAAGGAAGGGGGCGAGACATAGGGGAATGAAGGGAAAAGGACAGAATAGCTGTGGAGCAGCCTAAAAAGCAGCAACAAGCTCTGGGAGGACTGTAGAGTGCCAGATTCTGTATCGGGTGTGTATCTGTGTGTGTATGTTGTCATTACCTGCCTGGTTTGGGGTCGGGGTCGTTGTCGCTTCTGAGCTCCTGCAGTGGGAAGAGCTTGAGCAATTGGTGCCCATGCAGAAGTGCAGGATGGGGGAGTGCTTGGTAAGGACAGCCCTGCAGCCCTCAGCTGGATGAACTTCTTCCGTGTGTCCAGACTGTGAGCTGTGCAGCCATGCCTGGCCGCACTGCTCCAGCTCAGAGTCCGCTGCCTGAAGCTGCATCTTTGCTTCCTTCCCTCCTGCCCAGAGCCTCGAAGGTGCTCCCACAGTCCTCCGCCCGCCCCCAAAATGCCAGAGAAGACATCGGGCAGCGGGCTGGAGGAATCCCAGCACCCTGTTTTCCTTCTGCCCGCAGCTCTCTCCTCCTCTGCCACACAGGGGTCCAGCCTGCAAACTGGGAATGGTCGGGAGGAAAGGCAGTGCTGGCAGGAGCGACTGCTGCAGCTGGCCGGGGGGGGGGGGTCTGCGTACCCCGTGCCCTTGTTGGCTATCTGTCCAGCTGCAGGAGGACCAGAGGAGGGCAGATAAAAAGGTGCAGCTGAGCCGGGTGGACCTGCACAACTCTCTGGCCGTCTTGCCGATGGCAGCTGTGACACATCGATTCTTTCTATGCAGCTGAATTAATGTTTTCCATCTGTAAACTTAGGTGGAGAACTGCAGGTTTTGTTCATCTTTGTGGAAACGATGCAATGGTCCCCAAGAATCTCAGAACTGCAACTTTGTCTCTGCCTGTGTAGACCTGCTAGGGCCTAAAACTACCCATTTTATGGCATTAAAAAGAATAAAAAGCCAAAAATGAAACCTGGAGTTGAAGACAGGCCTTGGAAAACAATACATTAAAATATGAACAAGACAGAGGCTGAGCAAACGTTAACATAGCCCTGTGCTTTCTGCCAAAGTGCTTTACTTCGTTATCATTAACTTTGCCGGGCAGTTACATTTTGGTATGTGAATAGTTAAAAACGATGCAATGGATGCTGGCAAAAACAAGTTTGTTTTCTTTTTTAACAGATATTCACAAGCACTTAGCACAGCTTTCCGGGGTCCGGAGTAGTTTCCCTTTGTTTTCTTCGTCTTTTCCCCCCGCTTCTAACTTCGCGTTCTTCCCCCGTCATCACAACGCAGAACGGATCGCCACGGACGGCGCCGCGGGTCCCCGGCAATGCCGCCGGAGTTGTTCTTTCCGCGGTCTCTGCTGCCACCTCGTGGCCAACGCGCGGAACTGCCGCTGCCTGCTGCTCAGGCCGGCAAGCGGTACAACGCATGCGCGTACAAACGCGGAAGTGGCGTTTTAACCGCTCTGCGCAGCTAATCCGCCGCTCTATGGCGATCAGTCCTCCAGATAATAGCGAACACGCGCCCGTCAACTCAAAGATAGCAATTGTTTCGACAGACCACTACGGGGACGGGCAAGCGGTCGATTCTCGGACCGCCGGCTCAGCGACATTCTCCCCTTCTAATCCAGGATGCCCCTCGTCTATTTCCGCCGATTTATGCCCGAGCCCACCCGGGAACGCACCGGGTCGGCTCACGGCTGCCCCTCAGCGCCTCGTGGCACCCAACGTGCTTGCCGCCGCGGTGGAGGAGCAGACGTCCCCTTCCAGCCCCAGCCCTGCACCGCAGCGTTCCTGGAAAAGCAAGTCTCGCGAGAGCAACGCGCACGTGCGAATCTAGGCACTGCGCACGCGGCAGTCTCCGCACCGCACTACGCAGGCGCGGTTCTCGAGACAACAGCACGGAGTACGGACGCGCGGTTCATGAGAAAGCACGACGCACGCGCCAGTGGTTTTTAAAAAAAAAAAAAGCACTACGCATGCACTGGATTCTGCTCCGAGCGGGGCATGCGCCGGACTCTGCCCGCCACGGCGCATGCGCCTGTCTGTGCCCCGCAATGCGCATGTGCCAAGTGCTCTGCGCACGCGCCAGCTGCAAGAACGCATCGGGCATGCGCGATCGTTCGCACCGCTCTGCGCATGCGCCAGCCTCGGCACCGCGATAGGCATGCTTTCCTCAGGGCCGCAAAACGCACGCGCCATCGTTTGCAGTGCGCATGCGGCAAGCATGTCACCGAACTGCGCGTGCGGCCGCCTCGGCACGGCACTGCGCATGCGCTTTTCGTGCGCGCATTCCCACGGACGCTCGTTTTCGGGCACGCACCTACGCTTTCGTTTTTTTCGACGCCTCATTGCGCAAGCGGCGGGTGCACGGTCCGCCTAAATAGTACGTTCTCGAAGCAGAGCGGGGCATAAAACCGCCCGAGAAAACAGACGAGGAGCATTCTGGATCGGAAGAGAGAAAAGTACCGCGGAGCCGGCGGTCCAAGTATTGACCGCTCACCTGCATCTCAGGGCTTCGAAGAGATGGATGCTATTGGAAAGCTTTGTGGCGCATGCGCACTACTTCCTGGAGGACCGAGCATAGCGCAGATCGGCGGGGTGCCTGCGCACAGGAGCAGGACCGTGCGCGCATCACTTCCCCGTGCCTGCGCGCATGCGCCCCGCTGCCTGCGGCAACATAGCAACGCTGCCGCAATTCTACCGATTGACCGCGTGGGGGCACCAGAGACCGCTGAAACAACCTCGATGCAGTTCCCCCGATTGGCCACGAGGGGGGGGACGAGAGAGCGCGGAAACCACTTCGACGCGTTTTTGCCGATCGGCCACGCGGTGGCACCAGAGACCGCGGAAATCACGTCACCGCTAGGACTGCCGTGGATCTGCACCAAGCCATCGCCAGTCCGTTCTCTCTTTTGGTGGCAGAGGAAAAACACAGAAGGGAGAGGGGGGAAGGGAAGACGACCGAGAAAACGAAGGAAATCTTCGACAAACCCACCAAACCTGCGCTCAGTGCTTATGAGTACTTGTCAATAAATAAATAACCAGCAAATTGATGTTGTCAAGATTTTTATTATTCTATTTTTTCAGCCAGCGTCCGAGGTAATGAAAAACCTGGTATCAAGCGGGCAGATGTGTGCGGCCAAGCCACAGCTTGGAGTGATTAACCAAATTTGGTTTTGGCACCACGTCTGCGAGAAACACTCAAAGTCAGAAATTTCAGGTTAGGCCAGGATCTTAGTGATAGCAGCAAAGTTTATTCGTTATTGCAATAACAGGCAAGGGAGAAACTGTGCACCAGTCAGCAAAATTCATTCCGTTCTATGCTCCAAACCCAACGCAGGTAACGCTCTCCTGGCACTCATTGGTTGAGCGTCTCGGGCTTACAGTCTCCCCGATGCTGTTGCTATGATACATTTCCATATAAGGCCCATTACCAACCCGTTGTTTCTTCGTATGTTTTGTACTTCCCCATGGAGATACGAGGGCCATATTTCCAAGAGTTCTTAAGAAACTTATCCTTGGTTTCAAGAGTGGGCATCTCATCCCTCCCTCCCAAGTACGGCAACCCAAACAGCACTTCGTACGGTGATACTCCTAAGTCTTTTCTGGGAGCGGTTCATATTCTGAGAAGGGCTAAAGGTAAACGCTTTGTCCACGGTCATTTGGTCTCTAAAATCAGTTTTGACAAGCGCTTTGTCAGCATCTGATTGATTCATTCTACTTTCCCTGAAGAAGGAGGGTGCCAGTGAGTATGGAACTCCCACTTGATTTCTAAAGTTCTCATTACTTCACAAGTCCTGCAGGAGCTAAAGTGGTTTCCCTTATCTGAGACCATATTCTACGTAATCCCATATCTAGGGATTGTGTCCAGATGTAGAGTCCTTAGTGCAGAACAGACGTGGACCTGTTGGAGCATCCAGAGGACCAAGGGTAAATCCTGCTTGACCAATCTAGTGGCTGTCTGTGATGGTGTCACTGCATCGATAGACAAGTGAAGAACCACTGGTATCATCTACCTGGACTTCAGTAAGGCCTTTGACACAATATCCCGCAACATCCTTCTTTCCAAATTGGAAGGACACGGATTCGATGAGCGGACTGTTCAACGGACAAAGAACCGGCTGCAGGATCGAGTGCAGGAGCCGACGGCTCCGTGTCCGGATGGCGACTGGTGATGAGTGGTGTCCCAAAGGGGTCCGTGCTGGGGCTGAGACTCTTCAATATCTTCGTCAGTGACATCACCAGCGGGATCGAGCGCACCCTCAGAAAATTTGCTGACAACACCAAGCTGTGGGGAGCAGCGACACACCAGAGGGACGGGACGCCAGCCAGAGGGACCTCGACAGGCTCGAGCAGCGGGCACAGACAAACCTCATCAGGTTCAACAAACCCAGGCGCAGTGTCTTCCACCTGGGACAAGAGAACCCCCCACTACCAATACATGCTGGGGGATGAAAGGGCTGAGCACAGGCCTGTCCCAAAAGACCTGGTGCACGGCAAGCTGTACACGAGCCAGCAAAGTGCCCTCCCAGCCCAGAAAACCAGCCACATCCTGGTCTGCACCAAAAGATGTGCGGTCAGCGGGTGAAGAGAGGTGATCCTGCCCTCTGCTCTGTGCTGAAGAGGCCTCACCTGGAGTACTGTGTCCATATGAAGAGTCCTCAGTGCAGAAGAGACATGGACCCGTTGGAGCACATACAGAGGACGGCCTCAGAAAAAAAAAAAAAAAAAAAAGAACCAAAGGATCAAACACCTCACCTGTGAGGACAGGCTGAGAGAGCTGGGGCTGTTCAGCCCAGAGAAGTGAAGGCTCCGAGGTGACCTGGTAACAGCCTCTCGATACCCAAACGGGAGCCAAAGGAAAGAAGGAGGGAAAATTTAGGTTAGATATAAGGAAAATAGCTTACATAGCAAGGGACAAGGGGAAACGTTTTAAGATGGGGGAGGGAAGATTTAGGTTGGATGCCAGGGGGAAGTTCTTTACGGAGAGAGTGGTGAGGTGCTGGAACAGCTGCCCAGAGAGGCTGTGGATGCCCCGTCCATCCCTGGAGGTGTTCAAGGCCAGGTTGGATGGGGCCCTGGGCAGCCCGGTCTAGTATGAAATGGGGAGGTTGAAGGTCCTGCATGTGGCAGGGGGGGGTTGGAGATCCACGGTCCTCGAGGTCCCTTCCAACCCAGGACATTCTGTGATGCTGTGCAGTGGACCAGGTTGCCCAGAGATGCGGTGGATGCCCTGTCCCTTCCAAGGTGACACACAGGGCAACCTGATCTAGCTGTGAATGTCCCTGTTCATTGTGGGTGAGTCGGACTAGATCATCATAAATGGTCGCTTCCGATTCTAAGGAGTCTCTGGTATGATACCTGAAGCCATGTCCACAAAGGACATCGATGGCCTGGTGAGCAACCAGGGTAGGTGGGGAAGCCTGTGTGCTCAACAGCTCTGGGGAAACTCACCAAGTCGTCCAGTCAGGAAGATTCACATCAGCCACAGAGCCTCTCTGTGCCAGTCCCAGTATTCAGCACACCAGAGGCCTTGCTTCGTCACACTGGTGGGTCCCATAGCTGCAGAGCTAGCTATTTAATGGGGGTCAGGGGATGGAAGGAAGAGGGGTGGGGAGGTTGGGTATCATACAGACTAGGAAACTAACAGCATCCCCTGACAACTGGGATGGAGATACCTGGGGTGATCCAGATGAAGTGGTCCAGTAGAAGACAATCCTTTGTTTCCTATAAAGACGAAGCCGGATCGGCCATAAAAACAGAAAGAACCCTAGGACCCTGGGGTGGTCGGTCACAGCGTGCTCTGAGAACTATGCCCTGACATCTGTTACTACTGACAAATCTGTAAGGGAGGTCTAGGAGAGAACCAGACAAAACAGGAACAGAATACTCGCGTTCAGTATGCTCAAGTAGTGGAGACGGTATTACACTAAGTGAGGATGAAGAAAACGGCCGCTGGGGCTGGGGGTTTTCTTAAGCTCAGGTCCCAGCCTGATACACGCACCTCGCTCTATCACCAGCCACGTAGCTTATTGGGCTGGAAGAATAAACCCCAGGGAGCAAGGCGAGCCCCTTGTGACTCCCATTCCATCTTTAAGCGAGCGTCCCACAGCCATCACAAAACCCACCTGCATACAAGGGGTTCACGGTGTGCCATTATCCGCTCCACAGATTTCACTGTGCTTAAACCACTGACTAGAGGAGCCCCAGGAACCCTTAAACCCCATCGAGCCGCAAAACAGAACAAGATCCAAAGAGACACGGAGCATAATTTAAATACGTGCCCTTAAACAATACTCAGCATGGGTGAAATTAATACGTGGCACAGGAGACACAGAGGGGACGTGGGCAGAAGACACAGGGAGGACTCCAAGACACAAACAGGACACGAGGACACAGAGGGAATGCGTCATAAGAAGGGTTGGGGCAACGTGGTAGCAGACAAACCAAGTTTGGAGTCCCAGGTTGGAGATCGTGCACGGAGAATCACGAAAGAGGGAACAGAGACTTCACGAGAAGATACTCAACTTAAAAAGAGCAGCAAAGAAGATCTGGAGAACACACAATCCCTTTTCGGAAAAGCGCATTAGCTCCAGGCATTTCCAGAGTTGCAATGCTCAGTCAGCCAACCAGCGTTACCTTGGGGCGACCGAAGCATTCCAGAAATGAGACAAGAGCAAACGAAAGGAACAACCATCAGTCCCTCCATTACCAGTTCGGAGAAAGGGAGATAACCCCCTCACTCCTGTCAGAGAACAACTGAAGGGCACCATAAGGACAGGCATAGCAGAGAGAGCTGCTTCAGTAGCTGACCCAGCTTAGGACCCCCTTAGAAAGGCAGAGACCAAAGCCCTGCAATAAAGAAACACCTCCTTCCAAGAACCAGAGCTCACCCAGCAATCCACAGGAGGCAGTCTCCAGGAAGAAACCCTGCCTTTGGGGCTGCCAGCCCTTAAATGAGGTGAGGGAGGGGTGGAGCCAGGCTCAGCCCCATCTGGTCCCACAGGTGCACTGCATCCACCTGTGCTTGCAGGGCTACGCCCCTCACCAGGTGCTCCGTCACTGCTTCAGGCTGTGACCTCAAAGCTCCCATAAAAGCATGAAGGAAAAAAAAAAAAAAAGAAAAAAGAAAAGAAAAGACGAGCTATGAAGGCCCACATATTTTGATTCCAGTCTGTCCACAAAGGCTACTGGAGAAATTTCTAATAAGTAGGGGAGTACAAATTTCAGTACTAACGCAGCAAGGTGCTGAGAAGCTGTGTGTGCAGCCTGGACAGCAAAGGGCTGAGATTACGGTGTGAATGGAGCGAGTGCTGTCTGCCAAACTGCCGGGGTCAGCTTATGGCTTCCCAGCGAGAAACGTGTGTCATCTACTCGCACGGCAATTAAAGACCATTGTGAAATTATTTTAGGATTTGGTGTCCTCGGTGGGTGAACCTGGCACCTGCCCGTATGGCAGCGTGTAGCCCTTGGGCTCAAACATCGATCCCAAACCCCAAAGAAGTTGGGAGGCTGCAGCGTGCGTACTTTGTGCAGCCCCTGCACTCCTCAAGTCACAGATCACTGACGTACTGCAGGACCCCATTTCTGCTGCGGCACGACGTGGGATTGCTGAAGTCACAGCACATTTGGAGAAAGGACAAAGCATCTCCAGAACGCAGTCCCCATGCAAGTTGCCCGCACGCGTGGGGCACAAGCCCCATTTTGGGGGCAATGACCCCCACTTCTGGGGCACTACCCCCACCCCACTGTCACAGACGAGGACACCATCACCCCACTGCGCACGGCCATCAACTTCTCCCAGGACTCCACGCACCCCACAGGCATCCCTGTCCCTGTCAACCCCACGGTGACATCGACACGGAGCGAAGTGGGCCAAGGGGCACGGGGGGACTTGAGGGGACATGGGGTTGACGTGTGGGGTCAGAGCCGCAGAAATGAGAGGAGATAACACAGGGAGGTAGCAGGCGGTACCAGGAGGTGCCAGTGACATTCAAGCAGTGCTGCAGGACAGCGAGCAGCGCCAGCCCAACCTGGGGGCCATGGTGCTGCCTAGTGCCACGTTGCTGCTGGGCGGCCACGCAGCCAATGTGACCACGGTGCTGATGCTGTGCAACCACGGTGAGGATGCACATGGGGCCGCTGTCACCACCCAGCACTCCCTGAGGACGGCATTCCACGGAGCCAGGGCCACCCCAGTGAGGGCACCTGTCCCTGCGTCTCCACAATGTCCCCTATGTCTGTACCCATGTCCCAATGTTTCCACACCTCCCGATGTTCCCCCAGTGTCCACACAGTTTCCCTCTTCAACGTCCCCACATCTCCCAGCGTCCCCACAACGTCCCCCTCCGTGTCCCCATGTGCCACTGTGCCCCACTCCCCACTTCCCTCAACAACCATGTCAAAGGCCTTGCAGAAGTCCAGCTAGATGACATCCTCCTGAAGAGGAGAGCTGCATGCTGAGGAACAGAAGCTCTCAGCAGACGAGGGAGGAGGTGGAGCTGCTCAAGGACAAGATGTGCACGCTCAGCCTCCTTACCGTGCAGCTGCGGGAAACAGTCTGGCAGCTCAAGGAGGCCTCTTCCACATCCAGAGAGGCCGCAGAAAAGGCAGAGGAAGCCAACCAGCTGCAGGGGCAGCATTTGGAAAAGGAGACTGGGAAAAAGCTGGAGAATACGTTCACATCTTTGGAGACGCAGGTGAGCAGCTGGATTAGCTACTCCCACTTGCAGAGACTTAGGACGAGGCTGCGTGTCTGCAGTAGCAGTAGGTTCAGTAGAAGTAGGTTCACACTGTTGGAAACATCCAAATAATTTTTGTCAGGACGGTATCTCTGATAAAAGCAGATTTTATCCGCGATTGCAATGGCGGGCGTCCCGCAAGCAGGAGCGCACCTATGGACACAAGATGACAGTCTTTATACCCTGTTTTTCCCTTTATCCATCCCCTGCCCAGTTTCCCCATTGGCTGGGTGCTCCAAGTTCACAATCTTATCAGTTTACGTTTGTTGATTCGTGTGTTATCTGGTGTCAGTCAGCAGCCATCCTGTTGTTTCCAAGATGTCTCAGTGCTCTTCTTGTCGTAGCGATATGGTGATTGTCTCCGAAGTCTTCCTTAAACAAAGAGCACCGGGGGGGATGATGCCAGGCCTTCAGATGTCTCTTCAGGCGCTTCCTCGGGCATACCATGACTTGTTCTCTGGTTCGATCTCCTGCAGGATATTCTTGCAATGTGTGTGACAAAATATACATATATACAGCTATATACAGAGCGGGCATTCCTGGGAAGATTTGGCTAGAGGATAAGTGATGCAAACTGTCCGAGATCTTCCCCAAGTTAAGTAGAAGGACTCCCAAAAAGAACTATGACAACGGAGTTCACGAAATAAAAAATATTATCCGATTCTAATGCAGAAACAACATTTGATTCCCACAGCACCACCTCCTATCTGTCTCCCTCAGAGATTCCCAGGAGCACCTCAGGCTGCTGATTTCTCGTGACAGCCCGGCCATCTGCCCCAGCAGCTCCTTAAGCGCAGTACACCTGCAACTAGCTTCCTTTAACTGGCTCGTAGGTATGGTGAGATAGTTCCTTTACTGGAATCGAAATGGAAATCACAATGAGTTGGATGGCATCCTGCTTTTCTTCTCCAGTGCCAGAGAAGTCCATATATTCCGGCACCACAAAAGGTCATGCACACAGCCCAGTGCTGCGAAGGCAGTTCTGTCCAACACCGCGACGTCTCTGCCACCCAACGCAGCTTGAAGCCACCGTGCCTCAGCCTCCATTTTGAGCTGGGGCCAGAAGGCCGCCCCGCCCCATAGCCCCACCCTCCCTTCATTGTGAGTTAGGCCGGAAGGCTGCACTGCCCAATAGCACTGCAGGTCACTGCCCCACCCGCCATTATGTGCCAGGCAGGCACACAGCATGGAAGACTGTGGGCGCACCCCCCCACGGCATTCACTGTCTGCACACCCTTGCGATAGGGACGAGAGGCAGTGGGCGCTACGGGGTCAGGGGCAGCTGTCCTTGCAGGCCCCAGGAAGGAGAGTAGCTTTCAGCGGCCTTCGGCCACAGCTTTTGGAGGCTGAGGGTCTCTTCAGGTCCCTGCGACCATGCCGCAGAGACAGGCAAAGTGCTGCCAGCCCTCTCTGCGCCGGGGCCCGGCCCAGCCCCCTGCCTGCCCCGCACAGCGGGAGGAGCACAGGCGGGAGCTGGAGGCGCTGCGGGCCCAGCTGGAGGGCGAGCGGCTCCGCTCCCAGGAGATGCGGCGCCGCTGGGCCGTCGAGAGACGTGAGCTGCAGGAGGCGGCAGAGCGGGAGCGGCGGCTCCTGGCCGACCGACTGCGCTCCAACTGGGAGCGACAGCAGGCGTCAAAGCTGCAGCGCCTGCGGGAGCAGAGCCAGAGGCAGCGGGATGCGGACATCCGCCAACTGCTGCAGATGAAGGAGGCCCAGCTCCGCCAGACGCAGGAGCGGCTGCAGCAGCGGTGCAACAGTGCCAACCGCCAGGTACAGGATCTGCTGCAGCAGCTAGCAAAGGAGCTGCTGAGTGGCAAGAGCAGCAGAGAGGCCCACAGACTGCAGCAGGAAGTCCAGCGGCAGCTCTGCAGGAAGCCCTGTGGAGAGCAGGCCGCCCACGTCCTGCGCCTCCAGCGCGAACTGCAGGAGCAGAGGAGACGCTTCCTGCATTACATCCTGGAGCACAGCGAGGGGCAGCCGCCCGCCTCCTGCAACGGGGCCAGGGCTGCAGCCGCTGGGCCGCGCACACGGCAAAGGCCAGCCTGCCGTCGGGCTGTAGCAGAAGCGGGTGTTCAGGCTGCAGAGCAACAAGAGGCCTGCCCACCTGAGCACAGGGAGCTGCGGGAGCAGAGTGCCCATCTGCTGAGGGCGCTGAAGGACTTGCAGAGACAGTGCAGCCTCCTTGGAGAGGAGAACTGCCTGCTGAGGAACAGAAGCTCTCAGCAGATGAGGGAGGAGGTGGAGCGGCTCAAGGACAAGACGCATACGCTCAGCCTCCTTACCAAGCAGCTGCGGGAAACAGTCCGGCAGCTCAAGGAGGCCTCTTCCACATCCAGAGAGGCCGCAGAAAAGGCAGAGGAAGCCAACCAGCTGCAGGGGCAGCATTTGGAAAAGGAGACTGGGAAAAAGCTGGAGCCGCACGGAAATCCAGAACAGGAATGGCTGGAGAAGTCGGGAGGGAGGCTGATGGCAAGCTGCAGCCTGCATTCTCGCAGACGATCACCACCACCAATTCGAAGATTCATAGCTCGTCACAGCTACAATCCTTTTGAGGGCCCTAATGAGGACCCAGAAAACGAGCTTCCACTGACTGCTGGACAATACCTTTACATCTTTGGAGACGTAGATGAAGATGGCTGGTTTCTGGGAGAGCTGACGGATGGCACAAGAGGACTGGTCCCTTCCAATCTGGTGGAAGAAGTTTCAGATGATGACCTGGATACGACTGTGCCTCCACAGCTTCGTGATCTCCTGCTGGACACCGATGATGAAGAGAAACTAGGCAGCAGGAGCGGTGGCAAAGCGATGGTCACCATCCAGAAATCTGTGTCCGTGTATTGGCTGAGCCTGGGGGATGCGGAGATTCCTCTCCATAATACAGCAGCATCCCATCAAGATTCCATATTTTCATCCACATAGATGAGGACTACCTCCTGCTCCACTTGATGTTCAACTGGAGCACGGTCCATCGGCACAAAGACCTTGAAAATTTATCAGTCGTATGACTGAGAATTTACTACATTGGACTAAAAAACATCTAAAAAAAAAAAAAAAATTAAAAAACCCCATAAAATAACCAAACTCAAAAAGCACGTGAAGTCTTCTTGTTTTCTGGCAGTCCGCTTTTGTAAAGGTATGAGGAAAGCAAGAGGCTGAGGAAAGCCTCCAAAGTCTTTCTCAAGCGCACTACCTACAAGTATTGGAATCGAGAGAGAAAGGAATCATTACTGCTTGCTTCTGTTCTTCGGGATACCTGAAGTACCTTGGAAGGCCACACTTTCTGAGCAATATAAACACTCTGTCCCAAAGCAGCTCTTTGACCGTTTCCACTGGGTGATAAGGCATAGCGCTTGCATCATCTGAAGGCACGGACTCAGATGCAAATCCAAATCCTTAACTGCAGGTCCTTACATTCTGTACATACATGCTCAAGCTCCCCCTTGTAATTTTCCATCCATCCCTACGTGTCAGCAGAGCGCTTAACAAGTCTCCTTTATGCCTAGACACCAGCTGCCCACACAAGTGAGACACAGCTGCACCATTCCTAGAAAAACAGCTTTACAATTTCCCATAATAAAGTCCCCGGCTTGCTCATATCCGACTTACTATACGACACCGATCTATGCCTTATTTGCCCATCTCTGATATTGATAGCACCTGCCAGCCCCCAGAAATTACTATTTTAACACAAGGCCCAGAGGCAAAAACAACAGAATCCTATTAGAAATCATTCCGGTCAATGAGAACAGTTTTCTGCTGCGCCTGTTTTGAAAACCAATCTAATCAGTGACACGTGAAAATATGTGAACAACAGTCACCGCATCTCAGCACTACCTGAAAATACAAATTTGCTGGAAAGCATTAAGGTTTGAACCTCAGGGTTACTAAGTGCTTTGGTACAAAGCCAGCATTCATCCGCCTTATACCACGGTGAGGTATTAAGTTACCAGAAGGAGCAACTCCACCTATTTCACTGATTACATTTTCGTCTTGGCCATACGTAACAGCTCAACTCTCTGCAACCAGCAGAGAAGACTGACTAGGCTTTAGGAAACGACATATTCATTGGCATCAGAGAGAGGCCTTTCTGACACCGACTTTTTTCCACACAGAAAACAGACAGACCCAAACAAAAAACAGCTTGCACATTGGACTCCTTGGGCTTGAGAGAGACTTAACTTCTATTGCGCACTAGCAACATGGAGCGCAAGAAAAGCTTTCCAAAGGGAATGAGCTGGAAACCGGGTATGTGAACAAGTCATCCTCAAAAAAGGAGCGACTGCTGCAGCTGGCCGGGGAGGGCCTGCGTACACCCCGTGCCCTTGTGGGCTATCTGTCCAGCTGCAGGAGGACCAGAGAAGGGCAGCTGAAAAGATGAAAAGCTGCAGCTGAGCCTGACAGACCCGCACAACTCTCGGGCCATCTTGCCGATGGCAGCTGTGACGCATCGATTCGTTCCATGCAGGTGAATTAATTTTTTCCATCTGCACTCTTAGGTGGAGAACTGCAGTTTTCGTTAGTCTTTGTGGAAACACTGTAATGGTCCACACTAATCTCAAAACAGCAACTTTGTGCTGTGACTGCCTGCGTAGACCTGCTAGGGCCTAACGCTACCCATTTTAGGGCATAAAAAAGAAGAAAAAGCCAAAAATGAAACCTGGAGTTGAAGAAAGGCCTTGGGAAAAAATACATTGAAGTATGAACAAGACAGAGGCTGAGTGAACATTAATGTGGCCCTGCGCTTTCTGCCAATGGGCTTTAATCTCGTTATCATTAAATTTGCCGGGAAGTTGCATTTTGGTCTGTGAACATTTAGAAACAATGCAACAGATGCCGGCAAAAAGAAAAAAAAAGAACTTTTTTTTTTTTTTTTTTTACAGCTACTTATAAGCACTTAGCAGAGCTTGCCTGGGTTTGGGGTAGTTTCTCTCTTTCTTTCTTCGTCTTTCCCCCCACATCCACAGACACGGGGAGAACGGATCGCCAGGGGAGAAGAACGCGGGTCAATCCCGTCAGAAAAGTTCTTCGCGCCGTCTTTGCTGCCACCCCGTGGCCCATGCGCGGAACTGCCGCTGTCTGTCGCGTCCCGCAAGCAGCACAACGCATGCGCGTACAAATGCGGAAGTGGCGTTTTAACCGCTCTGCGCGGTTAATGCGCCGCTCTCTATGGCGATCAGTCCTCCAGCTAATAGCGACCATGCGCCCGTCCACTTAAAGACAGCAATTGTTCCGACAAACCACGACGGGGACGGGCAAGCAGTCGATTCTCGGACCGCCGGCCCAGCGATATTCTCCCTTTCTAATCCCGGATGCCCCTCGTCTATTTCCGCCCTTTTATGCCCGAGCCCACGCGGAAGCGGACCGGTTGGGCTCACAGCTGCCCCTCGGCGCCTCGTGGCATCCAACTTCCTCTCCGCCCCGGTGAACCAGCAAAGTCCCTTTCCACCCCCAGCCCTGCGCCGTCCCCCAGCCGCTTTAAAGCTCTCTCAGCGGCAGTGGAACGCGAGCAGCTCGGAGATTCGCGGTCGCGGTACGGGCGTGCAGCAGCACCGATGCGGCAGCAACCCGCAAACAGCGAGCCTCGGCAGAGCAACACGCACGCGCGAGCCCGGGCACCGCAGTGCGCATGTGCCGGTATCGGCTCGGCGCTACGCACGCGCCCCTCGCGGCAGAGCACTACGCATGCCCAAGCCTAGACGCTGCACTGCGCAAGCGCTACCCTCCGCACCGCACTACGCATGTGCCACTCGCGCACCGCGTTGCGTATGCGCGAGCCTCGAAAAAGCAGTGCGCGTGCACCACTCTCGGCCCTGCAAAGCGCATGCGCCTGTATCGCCACCACAGTGCGCATGTGCAAGTCTCGAGACGGCACCGCGCATGCGCCGCGATCGCCACGGCACTGCGCATGCGCTTGTCTCGAGACGGGTCAACGCGTGCGCCAGCCCTGGGACCGCAATGCGCATGCGCCTCGCTTGGCCCTGCACTGTGCGCGCGGCAACGCGCACCGACCGTTTCGCATGAGCATTTTCGAGTACACACCCACGCGTGCGTTGTTTTCCACTCCTCATCGCGCAGGCGGCGGGCGCAGGGGCCGCTGGCAGCCAGAAGCCTGTTCCCGAGGCAGGCTCGAGTGTCCAACCGTCCGAGGAAATGGACAAGGAGCGCTTCCGACAGCAAGAGAGAAAACCATTGCTGAGCCAGCAGGAATTGACTGCTCGACTGCATCTCAGGGCTTTG